>CM063106.1:73698343-74166290 GCA_031841125.1 Acanthococcus lagerstroemiae | reverse complement strand
TTTCTCCGGATATCATCACATTTAAAAGAAAATCTATGAAGTCTTTAATTGACATTGCACCACGCTGCATCCTATAGAGCGCGTTTTCATTTCCATCATTAAATGTGTACCCCCCCCCCTCTGCCACAAATTCATAAGCACACGCTAGTAAAAAAAAAGTTTTTGGAGTGATTGACGATATTCGCCGCTCACGATTTTCGAGAAAATTTTGACCCCCGTGTAATTTGTATTTGAAGGGTCTGGAAAACCGAAAAAATTTTCCTAGGAAACCTGGAAAATTCAGGGAAAATCATTTCCGTACAAGAATGGACACCGTGCCCTGGTTCAGGCTAAAATTAGCCTAGTATTGTGTAAACTGAAACATTTCTGGCTAAAGAAGAAAGTTCTTTCAACTCTCCGTGAGAAATATTTCTTCCAGTTTTTTTGACAGCGCGGTTCTGTACTATTCGTTACTATTTTCGGCATTCATTTTAATCGATTTTCATTACAATAGCGAATGCAGAAAATAATAGTAAAAGGGGCAATAGAATCAGAGCCAAAAATATGACAAAGGAACCGCGAATACCGCGTAACCAACTCCAGTTAACCAATCAAGCTTCACAATTAATGGAAAAACAGATGGACACCGAATGAGCAATCTTGATGGATCTACCCTCCGAGTGGAAGCGCGTATAGATAAGTTAACCGGCATTTAAATTTCAAATAGTCTATACATGGGTACGTTTGATTAAGTAATGACCTCCGGTATACATAACTAATACATTGGGAAACCGCAACCGGAATATTTGGTTACTAGTGTGCGCCGTATCTCACACTCGCTTAATTCGACCCATAAATAACGTCCGGCCGGCGAACAAAGTAAATTCGTATTCGTTGGGAATACCAATAAGTTGAAGGTACCCGAGTTCACTCAATTTCTCACTGAAAGTTGTAAGGGCGAAGCACGAAGATAAACTCGAGGTAAGTAACGACTGGAACCGGAGAAAGAATATTAAGCGAGAGAGCATCTGTTAAAAACCGTCTTAAATAGAAAAGTCAACAAGCTGGTGTAAATAAAATTTCTATATACGAGTTCGGATGAAGACGTAATGCAATCGTGGAATCGTGGAATGTTACTACTGTATATATGTTTAGTAAATAAAATAATATTTTGGTCGACGGTATCGGTTCGAATCACGTGGTCGGTATTATTTTCGAACGGCACAGACGTACCAGTTTCTCATTTCAAAATCATGATGCGCCATGTACGCGTTTTATAGATTATTGTAGAGAGTTCTTCGGCCGAACAAAAATTGCGTCTCGAGTTCAGATCACGTTCCCGCCGACACGTCTCCTAACATTTCGATATGTTCTCTTGTTTCTCGGCGTCTTTGCCCGTTATTCTGCGCCGGTCGTTTTGTGACAAGCATTCGGCGAAACAAATTCCGGTCCTGAAGTACGATGCCAAAATCGCGGGTAATCGTTAGCGCTGCGAAATGGTATATCGCCGAGGGATGTCTCGTTTTCATTTCCATTCTCGTAATAGCGTTCCGACGTGAGCTCCGTGTATATTATACCGTCTTATTCAATTATCGGAGGGCGCTGTCCATAGCGAATATTCTCCGTCTTGCGACCCCACGACCCACATAACCATACCGAATGTAATAAGTTATAAACAAGTCCGAAAGAGTCTGAACGTTGCAGGGATCATTCACCGGAAACTAAAAATATTTTGTTACCAACAAATTTTGAAACCTCATTTTCGACTTTTTGGAGGGTGGGGGGATTTTGGGTTGCACAATAATATCCGCTACAAATTCCACCAATCCAGTTCAACAGATAGGACAGTTACCCTTCTTGAAATTTTTATGTCTTTACTTTGGCACACAACGGGAAAATGCGTTACATTGGAGAGTGATGAAAAAAGGAAGATGAAAATATTAATAATAATAATAATAATAATAATATTGATTGGATTGACTGACTGACTGACTCAACACTCTTCATTAGCCGGCAAGTACCACACTCCTTGTATCACCCTGTATTCCCTTGCGAACATCATGTTCCTTGTACCAGCCTGCGAGCACAAGGAACGTGATGCTCGTAAGGGAATACCGGCTGTTACAAGGAGTGTGGTACTTGCCGGCGAATGAAGAGTGTTGAGTCAGTCAGTCAGTCCATTTGAGTGGAAAAAGCATAGGGAGGTGTACGGATACATCATCGTGGATTTTACCATCTTGTCTCGATACCAGTTGTATTTTTTAAAATGTTTGTTTCAAGCCTTTTTTCCGGATTACAGGGTGTCTACTGGCCTGAAAAGTCAAGATAGTTTATCATGTCTTGGTTCACAATATTTCCATTACCAAAAGAAAAATTCAGTTTTATTCATTAAATGGGAAGAAAAAATACTGAGTGAATATTTATTATGGAAGTTTAGCGCGCTCTTTATTGATGGGGAGTTGAGCGCGTTTTCAGCGGTCAATAATATTGAACAATATTGCTACTCTTGACAATTTTATTGACAATGTAGGGCAAATGGGATAACAATATTGATGCAATCATCAAAAATTGAGACGAGAACAAGAAACTGAACGGGCATCAAGAATATTCAGGGCCGCCAAGAGCCAAACCGGGCCCGGGGGGAAAATCTGCGGGCCTACAGTGAAATTTTTTGCTCGTAAAAAGGCATATTGTCTATTTGATAATTATAATTTCTGTGACTCTGCGGGCCCCCTCAAAAAACCCAGGCCCGGGGAGAAAGTACCCTCTCCCACCTCTTGGTGGCCCTGAGAATACCAGGATCAATCTGATCAGCCTCATATCCAAGGAGAGGTGGGCAAGCTGGGGCCTAGCTTCCTCTAAAGGCATCTTGAGCCTACCTAGGTAAAGGTACCACAATTGAAAAATCATCATTACGCTGAACGAGAAAGAAAGAAGAGGTGAAGCGAATTAATATCACAGAAACATTTTGAAATTTAAAACAAAAAGTTTCTCTCTTTTTCTCTCAATATTTGTACTAAAAAAAGTAAGACCCACCGCCACCACCGCCACCTCCGGGAGAAAAAAACGTACTGCAGGTTGCCTACCTATAAAAATCAGAAAAATTGCAGTGGCAGATCAGCTACTTTCAAGGACATAATCTGTTCTAACATAAAAGAACTCCAAGTTTTAAGACATAAACGACATAAGACATAAAGTACCCATAATTTCCAAGATCCCAAGTCGTAAGATATAGCACATAGTCTAACTTAATATACGAAGGCAGATATAGTGTTCATGAATAGGGCAGACCAGCTACCTTGGACTCTGAAATCTCAGGTCCTTATAACATCATCATCACGCACTGCGGGTTGCCTACCCTGCCCTTAGTTGCTCAATTCTCCAGGGATAGCGTACCCTCAGGAAGGGGTTCATCGTTGAGGAGGGAGCTCCTGAAGAGGGAGGAGGGCCCCTGTGGGGGCGTGAGCTGTGGACGGAGATGGAGGCTCTGGGACAGGGGCTGTGAAAGGAGATAAAGCCTAGGCGGTAGTGGCGGGTGAGGGGTCCTGGTGGCGGATGAATCCTTGGTAGGAGAGGAGGGCCATTGAGGAAGGAAGAGGTAGTGGTGGGTGAGGGTTCAGGAGGAGCAGTAAAACATTGGCAGATAAAGGCCCGGGTGTGTAAGAGTTACTCATGGTGGAGGAGGGAGCTCCTGAAAGGGAGGAAAACCACGACAGTGGCAGGGACTGTAGAGGGAGATAAAGGTCTCGGGGGGGGGGAGGGTAATGGTGTGTAAGAGGTCCTGGTGGAGGAGGAAGCTCTTGGTGAGAGAGGTGACCGGGAAGCCAAATGAAGGCCATGATGGTGCGAAAGGATTCTGGTCCCGGGTACGTGGTCTTGCGGGGAAGGGTTCTTGTGGAGGAGGGGTGGTCGTGGTGGTGGAGGAAGTCCTGGGTGAAAGAGGGACTAGGAAAGGAAATGGAAGCCATGGTGCGGGAGGGGCTGGTAACGGGGGTCTGAAGGGGAAGAGTGGTCATGGTGGCGGGAGCTCCTGAGTGGAGGACCAGGGGATCTTCAAGGAGGGGGAACAAGGAGGCCGCAGAGGAGGAGCAGTGGAATGGGAAGGCTGTAGCGAGGGATTAAGGCCTTAAATGGGAGGGCGTAATAATGGGCGAAGAGGTCGTGGTGGAGGTGTGTTACGTGAACAGAAATGAAGGCCATAGTGGTGTGGGGTAGTCGGGGAGACGTTGTCCTGATGCGGGAGGGCACTCGAGGTGAAAGAGGGTGATCGGGAGTAGACTAGAAGGAGGACTAGGTGATGATTGGAGGGATGGACGGAGGGTGCCATGTGGGGGAGAAGCTGTGAGCGGAGAAGGTCATGGAGAGAGGGAGAGGGTAATGTGAAGAGAAAGGCCCAGGTGGTGGAGGTTGGTTGTGGTGGTTGATGATTGTAGAGGTGAGGAGGAAGTCCAAGAGAGAGGGCCTACCCGAATGTGCAGCAGGAAAGCGTTCGCATGGGGGAATGCTGCGGAGGTAAAAGACCATGGGATGGGCATTGAAGCCTCTGGTAGGAGATTATGGCCGTTGTGGGGGAGGAGTTTGTGACTGAGGAGAGCTGCGACTGTTGAAATGTGACCGTGGAGGTGGAGAGCGACCGTGGTGAATGAGGGGGTCGTGGTGGAGGAGGAGGCTCGTGATGAAGAAAGGATGGAAAGGGGTTCATGGTGGAAGATTGAGGACCGCTGATAGTGGGGAAGCAAAAGAAGCGCAAAGCAAACCTCAACTCAGGAACAAAAGTTTAAGACCAAACACTGATGACTGTGATGGTCGGACGAGGCGCGAAGCGCCGAGCAAGGCCGTCACGAGCAAAGCCCCCTAGTGTTAGCTAATTTGGGACTCTTGGATTGGCAGACCCTGTAGTCAGAAGGGTGCTAAGTGCTGAGCACTCCCTGGCACTTGAAGGAGCCCCGCAAAATTTCGTGAATAAAAATAACGGATTTCTTATATTTTTCTCGCTACTTTTGTTCAAAACTTTTCTTTCCATTACATTTTAATGCTTGTAAACTTGGCAACACTAATTTTATTATGAAAGATAGGTTTTTGTTCTTGATAATTCACAAACGCAGTGGTAGGCTTGCGATCCAGTTCACATTGAATATCGATGGTAAATGCCTGAATGACTGTTTAAAAACTGATAACTTGATAAGTCCACGGAAATAGAATTTTTGTACTTCCAAAAGTTCGAAAATTTGATCGCTGTAAAAATGTTAATCTTTTTCACGCGATATATTATTATTATTTTCAGTGGGTTATCGGTAAGTTGAATCACCAGTTTCGATCAAATTCAATGTTTTTATTGTAACAATGTAAATTTGCTACTTTTCTTCCAGAATGTTTAGTTCATATATTGTAAACATAATGGATAAGTGGCTGAAAAAATTTACGGTAAAATCTAAAAAATGTAACGATAAAGATTCAACTGCAACTTCTTCGAATTCGAGCCTGAAAAACAAACCTCCAGTTTCATCGAATGATTCGAATGTACACCCCGGCTGTTCTATCCATAATTCAGCGGCGTAGCCAATATTTTCTCAAGAGGAGGAGAGAGGGGGCAAAGACAGATTTTCAAAGGAGAAAAATTCGAAAATTGAGGTATTTTTTAAAAATCGACGATATTAGAGAGAATTATTATTTTATAAAAATGAAAGTAAAATTACTGCTCAAGGGGAAATTTTTCGAAAAACGTGTTTTAAAGGCGAAGAATTACTCATTTTTATATATTTTACATTCAATTTCAGGTGCCGTGGGGGGCATTAGTCCCTTTATTCCTCCCTCCTCCCCCTTTACTGCACCATTGCCTCGTAGAAATTTTTACATTATATACTATGTGTATCCTCAAGCCCCCTGGTAAACAGTCAGCACCCCCTACCACAGATGGCTGGTTACGGGTCTGAATCTGATATTCCTGATTCCTAGTCAAGAAGCAGCACTGTTTGGAAAGATTTTATCAGTTATTACACACGTGACAACAGTTTGGTTTGGTAACAAATAAACGAATCGGGTGGAAGTTTTTGTCTTTTTTTTTTGTGGTTCATGTTTATGTTTCGAATGGTGAAAATGAAAAAAAGAAGAAGCATGAGCCGCTGCTCAGCGTAGAAAAGAGCAATAATTTTGAGATGCACTGTTCCTTTGCCTTCTTTGTGGAACACATCACAATCGAATCATATCACGATCATAGAGCAAAGGCGGCAATTTTCAAGATCCGAATCACTCATAATAATTACTATACAAACTAAAATGAAATAGATACTCTGTCTCGTAGCAAACCTCGAATGGGTCCAATTGAATTTAATACACTGATGAAGAAAAACTAAATGCTGAAGTCTAAAGTCCTAAAAAGCATTGAAGAAACTTGAAAGATGTTGAATCAATTCGCGGATCATCAGGCTATATTTGCGACAGGGCACCGGAACGTTTCCCGGTTGTCTGGTGAGCTAGACCCTGCGTTACGGATGCAGCAATTCATCAGTAATTCTCCTTCGCTGTAGCAGACAGCTGCCAGAAAACTTTTTCAGTGAAGTGACCCGCGAAAGTTGACTCTCGACATTTTCTCTTTTCCCTTTCATGTATTTTCCATGGGCGTATGTGTAGGCTCGAGTGATACAAGTATTATTGTTCGATATTGCTACTTTTTAGATACTTCACTCGATGATGTAAACTTTGCTGAAATAATGTCTCGCTAGTTCTGTACCTGCTCGAACGATGGAGAATTCGCAAACACTGCGCTTACAAAATTTGAAGGCATGTGGATGTATAATCTATTTGTTTTCAGCCGTGCGGAAAAGTGAAGTCCGCACGGTCCGCTAAAAAAACGGTGAGACCAAGTGCGATTTAATGGCCTCAATTTGGGATACTTGGTAAGTTATAATAATACTCAGGGATGGAATAACGTTTGGGTAACGTTACACTGTAGCGGATATGATAACGGTAACCGTATGCGTTATGTTATTAGAGAGTTTTTGCACTGTCCAGCTAACAGATACCTACCGTAATCCCTTATATGTCAAACAGAAACTTCTCATTGGTTCAGGGGGTACTGAATACAATACAGCATCCGTTATCGGAGATAGGTGAAAACTTCCTGATATGACGATTAAAAAAAAAAGAAGTCATAATGGACGTGTGTCATGCAAAAAACTAGATCTGTATACCCTTTACTATTTATCTGGCAACGTTAGGTGACCCTAAGACTTCACTACTCTTGTATATGATTTGTGCTACTAAGCATTGTACTACCTAACTTGATTTTGTTACTATATCTGACAATACTTAAAAAAAGAGACCTAATAGAAATGGAGATTTAGGCTCCTTTTCCGAGCTGTATTTATGGTTAGCTGTAACAAAATGAAATACATAAGCAGAATGCAGGTAGCTGGTTCTCAATTGTGACTGAATTTGCTTTTTGATATATGTATAAAAGTCCACAATCTATATTTTGACCATTGTTATGGGTATGATTAGGTGCCTACTCATTTCCACTTCTGTATTTAGTACTTGCACGTTACCAGAGTGCAAGGCTGGGCTAAATATGATTTTCTGGTGAGGGACATAGTGTAAAAGGTTAAAAATGTCAACTGAAATATCTGCACGTTTTACTGCTAAAGAAAACGGAAAGGTAATAAAAAGTCTGACCGCTGTATGGAAGGACATTGTTAATATGGATTATGTCGTCCAGGCGACTGCGTTGACGCGCGTATCCACATTCCAGTGCCTTCTTCGTGTTGGTCGGTCAAAACGTGATCGAACGAATGACCGCATAAAGAAGAATACGCAATTAAATCACGATGGTAACGTTTTTCTGCGGAATTTTTCTCTTTCACGTGGCGAACTATTGGACATCCATGTCAAAAATTCCTTACTTTCCTAATTTTGCACGTTGGCTTTTCGATTTTGCCGGAAACACCAACTTGGAAAATGATTGGAATGTGTTGCTCATTCTCCTTGAGCACCATCCAGTGCTTCTGGTTCAGTTTATTAAATAAGTCGTTGCAGAAGCCTGCTGCCCAATTCCGTACAATATATAATTTAGAAAATGTCAGTTCTCACGTCAGTTGTAATTGAGCTCAGGGGCAGGCTGGTAATGAGCTTACCCTACTTGGGTAGAACATTTTCTACGTTTGGTCGTCGGACATAGTTCGCTTTGCTAATTGTGAGTGCATAGCTAGCATGACTCACGTTTGCAAGTGATGATCAAGTGCTCCTACCGTGTTTGAAATCCATGGTTACTCTCATTTCGCTTCGAAGGCGTTCCATCATCCCAATTCATATTATGACATCTTACTATCGTTCACACTCCAGCTCTTTTTTCTTTTGAGATTGCAACAACGACCCAATCTGAAACTGTGTATTTTAAATATATCCTGCTCAATATTCAAACTTAGGACATCGCTCGATTTGTAAGCTGCATGTACACAGCTCCCCTGACTTACTATTGCAGATGATGACCTGCTACTTAGACTTTCTCTGTTAATGGAGTTAATGCGGACTCATTTCAAAAATCAGTATCTAAAGTCTGTAGAGAATTCGAATGAAAATTTATAAGGGAGGTGGAGAAGAAATAAATAGAAAAAGGTAAATAACACCGCACGTAACGCAAAAGAAATTAGATACAGATTAAGTGAGATTATGAGAGGAGGATTGTATGAAGCATGTAGGGGAGGCCCGGGTGAGGACCGTAAAGTAGCTAGACAGGAAAGCTTCGTGTATAACAAAAAACGAAACCCATTTTAAAATTTAGACGGTACTTTATCATCGAAAATGTGTAATAGCATTATTTTAAGGGACGACAGTGTACGAAAAAATAAACACATCCATCGTACATCGTATTTCCGTGACAAGCCTGACATACCTGCTCAGTATATCTATAGTAAAAACTAGCTTTCCAGTCGGGTTAATATTCTCGTTACGTGTTGCTTCGATTCATGTTATGGATGAGCGAAGGGTCTCTGGTATATGCTGGTGAAGTAGGGCAGCCATTAAATAACAGAACATTCGCATTTCACGCCACCACAAACTCGGTATGAAATTACCTGGTATGTTTAGCGACGGCATGATTAACGTGCTTAAACAAATTCATTTAAATCCTTTTGCTACAATATGATATCAGCAGTCTTCATGTACCGCTTGTACGCGCCACTTGGCTTAAGATGACCTATTTTTCATATTCAAACTACAGTCTGTTCCCTAGAATTCCAACCAGATTACCAGATTAATTTGGACCCCGTAGGACTCCTCCTATTTGTTGTGAAAATGCCACGCAACGGAGTCAGTTTTGATGACATCATTTTACTATACGGACTTGATAAAGAGAAAATTCATTTTTTTTTTATTTTTTGTTTTTAAATTTCATTATAAATGGAATCTAAGTATTACGTTGAACCGATTCTCTACCTTTATGGATTTCTTTTCCTGGGATTCTTATCCCTTTTCCCTGTCAATTAAATACAACGATTCGCACAACATATTAATTTTTTTGTGTTTCATTGTGGGCACTGTATGGTGATTATGAAGAAAGTAACCTTTGTCACAGAGGCGAGCATTTGAACGCCAAAAGGTTCAAGTCCCCCTTTTCTCGAAAGAGTTCGGATAACCGAGACTATTTGCTGATACTTTTTAAAATGAAAGATATGGATGTTTGTGGCAGATAATTCTTATTTTAATTCTTGGATAGGAAGCTTTAAAATGGTTTAATTAGAACTACGATTAGACTGTTACAAAATAAGACTGTACTAGATTTGCAATGTACGACTATGGACTATATAAGACTAAAATGAAATGAAAATACGAATTCGATAAAGAGACAGGTTGCTGTACGAGAGAAGAATCGAAAGCTAGTTGCATACTAATTATGACGGTGTATGTGTATGTGGGTGTGTCTGCTTAGTCGTGCTAATTAGTTAAAACCATCGGAGAAATCTGGAACCCATGAAGCAAAATAATATTAGTTAATTATAAATGGAGATGCGGATCCGTAAGACTGTAGCACCCTCTCAATGAATTTGTTTCGCTGTAGCCCTCCAGACCTGGATCCAGAGCTCAGAGCTCTTCAGAGTCGATCATTTTAAAGGAAAACTGGAGCTTGAAGAAATGTTTGCGAGAACCGAAGCCTGTAAAAATCACTTGGTGGAGCAGAAGTTCAGAGCCGCGGCTTACAATGAATTGACCACAGCGAATTCCCGTGTGAAGAGATTCTTCTTTTTCTTTTTGCATGTAATCAAGATGAAAAATTTATTCATTTTTGGATTTGGGAACTAAAACTTGATTCCTTATTTACTTAAGACAGCAAAATTCGGACCTTTAAATAGAGGAAGTGCTTTGGACAATACCAGAGTTTTTTGCTGCAAGGTGAAGTTTTGATGAAAGAAAGATAACGATAGTGAGAAAGGAACTAAAAAACTAAAGAATATGGACTTTTTGACAGAGAAAGAAAAAAGGGGCCAAAAGAAAAGGGTTAGAGCTGTTGTTTTCGAGTTTGTGTTTATTTACAAAAATAAAAAAATAATCAAATGCAGTGTACTCAGGAGCTAACTAATTTCAATTTTCGCTTAAATTTTAAAATCCCGATTGAAAAATGTGGCACCAATCGAGGTAAAAATATCAGCAAATACAATGCAGGTATTGAGTGCAGTGTTTCCAAGATCATTGAATTCGTTTTTAATATGTAGTTTTACTCACCTTTTGATGATTGTATTGATGGCGGAAGACAGAGCTGTAAATGGAAAAAGTTGAAGACAATACATACGTTAAATTATTGCGTTATAGGGGTCACTGAAATACTTTCTTGTATCATAGACGAGGGATGAGAGTCAAGGTACGAAGTGTCTCAACGATACGATATGTAGGTATCAAATTTGAGGTTACAACATCGAAGTTATTACAAAACTTGTAGATCTCAATAGAATAATCTAAACTTTGATAGGTTTTACGATCGTGAGGTAGAATTTTTGAAAGCAAATCAACATTATATGCACTTTTCGGAAGAACATTTGGTTTCCAGATTTTCATCCCCTTCCCCTAGCTAATGGTCTGACTAGGTTTGTGTCTTATTTTTGTGGGCGATTCCACTTTGTGCAAATCCCCGAAAAAAGGAGCCATTTTGCGCAAAAGAAAATATGTATCAGAGAAAAATGAAACAACCACTTTGCGCAAACGAAATTATTTACGTATATTTCCCTTCTGACTTCGAACAGTCTTAAAAGTGACTTTAGTGACCGTTTTAGGTAAAAAGTAAAGTTTAGTGAACTTGTGGTGAAAAAAGTGACCAAGAACTGAACAATGACCATAGTGGCCAGTCTGTAAGATGTATTATCACAACAGTGCAAAATTATCCTCATACTTTCATCAAAGTGAACTTGAATGTTGTGAGAATGTACGAAGTACGTACTGTACGTGTTTGAGCAAAGTGGTCCTGAATATTTGCATAAAATGTGATCTCTCTCGTGCGCAAAATGGTTCTTAAATTTTCGCTTAATTTATTCCTGTTTGCGCAAAGTGAATAAACCCATTTTTGTGAACAATAATGTTAATATTTTATCTTCTTAACTCAATTATAGCTCTTGCTATTGTCGAACGTTGCTCGGTTGATCAAACAAAAAATAAAATTATTACGAAAATAATCATAGATATCGCGATCACTGCGTAAGGCTTCGCTTCGTTTGTCCGAAAGAGACACAGTTTCACTTAAAATCCATTTTCAGCTTTGTTGTATCCCCTCCCCACATTTTCGTCCTTTTTGATTGGCTGGCCTAAAAAATATGGCCAGTATTTTGATTCTGTCTCTCAAAGTACTTGCGTGTACAATCCTCATAGCGTAGAGCTGAAAACACTGCACAGAACTAAGGTCCGTTCTTCTTCCGATGCATGGGCTGTTTATTGACACAAATTTGAATTCCATTTCGTTCCGCTGGTGTCACCGAAATGAACGAAAGGACCGAAAACATCTACAGCATTTCATTCACTCAAATTTAGTAGATACCGAAACTACGGTGCTACTGTACCCTAAAAACTCATAAATATTCGATCAACACTGTTGTCTAGGGGGCCCGCAGACACTTGTGTACCCCCTGGGAGCAAATTTTCTGTGCATTTCCGGCTTTTCACTGCATACCGGATGTACATAACTGGAAAAACTTACGAAACTTCTTCGATACTAATTTACTCGTCAAAATTTGGACATTGATCGAAACCACTAGGTGCGAGTACTTCTGTGTTCGAGTTCGTATCTGTTCGCCCCCTCCCCGTCCACCGCTATTTACTGTACAAGCGACGTGAATTAAAAATACCGAGGCAAGCGGTAATACGCTTCCTCGTTGTTTTTCCAACTGACAGCAGAGTGCTCGAAGAAAACTTCCTTTTGTAAATTAACGAAAGCGGCGAGGAAACAAAAAAAAAAACAAAACAAAAAAACAATAAAAATCGTATTTCGTCTCGATTTTAAGAGAAATACGTATAGACATGACAAGTTTCAAAAAGGTACCTAAATTTAATTACATCGACGGCCACGTGCTTTCGCTAACTTTCAATTAAATACGTGCTTGCTGCGGTCGATACGTTTCACAGAATTGGGCATCATTATTAAAGTTTTTTCTTTCGGCTTCTCGGTGAGCGTGTACAGCTGAGATGAAAAGAGAGACAAAGAACGGGAGAATGGAAAAGGAAGATGGGGAGGAAGAAGAAGAAGTACACAGAAAGAAACTCGAAAGAAAGTCGAAACAAGTTTTTTTTTTTCAGTTCGCAAGTTTAAACTCCAGTTAATTAAAAACAGTGTACCAATGAAGATTGTTTTAATTTTTAAACAGATTAAAATTTGGTATCGTACGTCGGTGAATTACCAAAAAGTGTCTGCTGGGAGTGTTAACCAAGGAATATTTTCGGGTGGCACCCCACATAACCCAAATCGATTTATGGTTGGTGGACGTTTATGAAACACTTCGTACTTAGCTTCTCTAACCTACGGAAAAGATCAGCGGTAATGAATTAAGGATTTGAGGATTTTTAAACGGTGACAATTTCTTTAAAAATTTTAGAGACAGCAGTTGGATCGGATGGGTTGGATAATGGGACCTTGAAACTTTTCGGAGAGGAAATCCGTACGTTGACTGGGCTATTCAACTGAATTTTGGAAAAAGAAACCTCGCCAAGACAATAGAAAGTGGTGTAAATTATTCTATTTTCAAAAAAGTTAAAAAAGGCGATATTAACCAGTAACTTTGCTACTCAAGAGGGTTGGCAACACCTTCAAATTGTGAAGCTGCAGACTGCATTTGCCCAGCTCTGGAAGGTAGTCTGCAATCAGTTCTAACCAATTTAGGTGGCATCTTAGGAAGTTGTAATTCTTCATGCGTTTAAGACAAAGAAGGAATTTTGTTTCGATTTCAATAAAATTTACAATTTGAACAGGCATAACTAAGATTATTACCAATGTATCAACATTTGTTAACGGGCATTCAGTTTTGAGAGCATCGGAAGTACATTTGATGGCGTGAAGTTCAAAACATCCTATGTGCCACCTTTTGCAAAAGTGGTTTTGTGCATGCAAACTGTTCTAAGAACCACCGCCCATACAATACTGAACATTCTAAATGTCCATAGAGCCTCAAAATATTTCTAAGTTCAACTCAAAGATCGCAGCACGCACATGTGCTGGCGAGCGATCCATGCAAAACATCCTAACTCCAAAGTGGAAGGAAGCTTTTGATGTTGATGGCACTTAGGATGTTTTGCTTTGCTTTTCCCATGGACCTAGGATGTGCGCAATATCAACCCTCATTTTCTCAGCTTAGGCATGACTGAGCCCCAAAATTTGTACATGGACATGTGTATGAAGCTTAAGAGAATTGGTTGAGCACCCATTTAGCTGAACTCACCCCCTTCACCACAGCTGAAACAGTTTCTTGTTTCTCCTGTAAACTTTTGGTATTGCTACATAAGATGTTTTGAACTTCACGCCTTAATTTATTTGTCGTGTAACTATGTACCTCAGCATTGACAAAAAATGATCAAAAAACACACAAACAGTCTGCTGCAACTTATATACATACAATCAGAGATCCTTTTTCAATATCCTCGCGATAAATATCTGCACTATATTCAATAGCGGACTCCAAAATTTGATTTCGATTCGCTTTTGATAATATTCACACATGGACGCTACTCAACGAACGGGAACCAACCGACATTTGTAAACAAAATGAGTTATTAGTATCGTTGGAAGGAGCATAAAAAGTAGAATTTTTCAAAATTTGGCCCCCGATTCAAAAATGTGTACTCACGTTGAAAAAAGCTTATTAGTAGACGCTTAGTTTCTACGTGGCTCTTGAACTTCGAATCGCGTGTTCTCAAAAAGCGGATTTTGCTAGTTGGTTCCCTTTCGTTGAATAGCGTTCACATACAGTTGGCAAGTTTCTCTCAATTCGCTAGATACATTTGGAGTCTCTGTTGTAGTATTTCTCCTTGATGCTTCTTGTAATACATATACGATTCTGCCTGTGGCGTTCTGATCTAACATTTAGAAACTCCCTATGCATCATGTAGTAAAATTTCATCCTGTACTTTTTCACTAGCTAATTATCCATTTACTACTTTTCCATTTGCTATTAGTTCATTTGCTGCATCGCACATTGTCACAGTCGCCTCAGAGGGCATCGCCATTGTTTCCTCTTCAGGTGAAGAGAGCCGAAACGCTTATGCTTCATTGATTGAAACCTGACACTGAATACCAAAATTGCCATTAATACTTTTATCATACTTATAAGATATCATATAAATCGCATTATTCCTTCAAAAATTTACTGATCAGAAGACCACAGAAATAGATATCTCAAAGGAACATACTTCACTTAGTCCAGATTCGATCAGAATTTAAAGTACAGCCCTAAACAGCAACAAGCTATTGGCTCACTACAAATTTACTCGACGTTCCTCAATACAAGATTCTCCAACTCCATCAAGTACATTGGCTGTCTCTGGAGTTTGTAGTAAATCCTACGTGGAGCCGTTCGACGCACTCGGGAAGTATTTTGAGAGTGAGAGTGCCGCGAAAGTCCCTAACAATGAACGGCGACACGAAGTGCTGTACTTGGTTCGACGTTTTTACATTTCTGAGTCTTCTCTCACGTCGATTTAAAGAAATTCTACTCTTATTGAACTGAGAACCCATTTCATACATTAAGAGATATACACTCACCTTTTCCAAATCAAGTTAATTTCTTTACTTTCCTTGAGAAAATGGTACCTTCTGTAGGAAAGTAGGGAACGCCGAATACTTCGGTACTAAGTAAAATCCGAAAATAATCGAGAATGTCCATCTCATTGGCTCTGTACATGGAAAATGACGCTCGCACCGTAATGAAGATCAAGACCAATGAGCACTACTGAAGAAGTAAAGAAACGCAGAGAAAAAGAAGTACATAATTGCAAGAGGTTCGTTTCTGACCCTAATAAATTCGAAATGGTTGCGTGTAATTATTTTTATTATTTTCACTAATTAATTTCTTGGAAGTAAAACGCCACTGAACTGAACTGTGACTCGGATCATACTGAAAAAGAAATGAGAAGAGAAGAAGAAAGCGATTGCATTGCTCGACTTTTAGTAGACGACCCTAAAAATTACAGACAAATCAGCCTCACGTCAAACGTTTGGGAAGTGTTCATGAAAATCCTTAAGGATAGGCTGTGCTCGCAGTTAGACAGTTAGCAAGCGAGGGAACAGGCCGGGTTCAGAAGAAAGCATTTCACAGTAGATCAGGTCATTATTATTAATCAAATCATAGGAGTAGAAAAAGTGAACGAATATAACTTTGGACTACACCTACTTGTGATCGACTGTTCAAAAGTGTTCGACTCTATAAAACATGAGTTCTTGTGGAAGGCAATGAGTAGACAGGGAATAAGCCGGAAAGCAATTGAAATAATCAGAAACATTTATGAAGAGGCGACTGCCTACGTGAAATAGACGTTAAAGGGGACGAATTAAAAATATATAGGGAGGGACGTTAGGCAAGCAGACCCCTTGTCGCCTAACCTGTTCAACTGAGCGTTAGAAGAAGCAATACGGTAATTAGTATGAGAGAAGAGGGGGGATGAAGATATACGGAGGATATGTGAACAACTTGAGATTCAAACGCTTCCAACCTAAGTGAGTTACTGGAGAGTGCCGCAGAGTTTATAAAAGTGTGCAAGCGGACTGGACTAAATGCAAACACAAGCAAAATTAAGCTCCTCTCGGACGCTAGGCGAGAACCAGTAGTATTGGGGGGGGGGATACAATGTGCAAACGGCCAAATACTTGGAAGAAACGGTAACCTTCAAAAGGGTCCGGGGAAAAGAACTGTCAAGCAGGATTAGAGGTGGCTGGAGCAGTTACTGGTAACTAAAAAATGTAGGTATTCAAAAGTAAGTTATCAACAAGAACTGAGGTGGAGATGTGGAGGAGTTACATGCAGTTAACAATTACTTATGAAGCACAAACGTGGGTGTTGATAAAATCAAATATGAACAGACTTAGAACCACGCAGCGGCCAATGGAGAGGAGCATGTTTTGAGGATCAAAAAGAAAGATAATGTTGGTAACGTAAAAATCAGAAACAAACGAAACCCAAGGACTTAGGGGAGATGGTTAAAAGTCTGGAATGGAAGTAGGCAGGTCACATTATGATGCAAGAAAATGACAGATGAGGAGGAAGGGTCGAGGGGTGGAGGGGTGGATAACATATGACAAAGTGAGATGGGTAAACCCATAACTTAGTGAAGACAAGAGCTCCAGAAAGAGCTTGGACCTACATGGAGAGGACATACCCTAGACCAGGGGTTCCCAACAAAAAATTTTCAAGGATCCCTTTTGCATATAATGCATTTAAATATACTTCAAATTAGCTAAAACTGTCAAATTCCTGACGAACGAAACATTTTTGGATCAGCTTGTGGACCCTTACGTCATCCTCCGCAGACCCCCACGGACCACTTGGGGGGTCCGCAGACCACTTTTTGAGAACCACTGCCGTAGACAGAAGAAAAATGGATGGAGGAAGAGGAGGCCTATGCTCAAAAACGGGTGGATAGAGAACACAGGAGAAACAATGGATGGGGTGAACCCCCATTTGGCGCTAGATGCCGCGTAAGCTTAATAATGGAATGTAACAGATACCAATAAGAAGCGGTTATTATTATTTCGCTGCCGTCTGTTCGCAGAAATCAATTCAGAGTAAACTTCTTCAGGGTTCTGGTTGCATTTTGCCCGTTTGTTGCTACATTCTGACGCAAACTTGCTTCCTGCTGAGAGTGTAATTCAGTCACAGCTGCGAGTTCCAGATATATTCTCAAATCGGCATACGAAATCTGGCATTCATCGAATTCGTTTCTAAATGAAGCATAAAGACAAATCAAGTGCCTACTGCATCGACTTAAGAACTTTCAATGTCGGTTACGTACTTCAAAAGGATGCAGATATTATATCCCGAAACGGAAGTAGGTCACTGCATATTACAAATATCATTCCTTCCAAAACTGGATTCATTTTTGCAGCCCTCTCCTACCCACATTCACAGACGGATTCATGAATAATGCATTCGGCAAATCTAAATCTTTTCGAATTATTCGTATACGTAGTGAATCCAGCAAGCTTCTCCCGTTCACATTTCATCCAGAGGATTACTGTCAACAAAATTAACCAGTTCGTTATTATTAAAATGTAGTTGGATTAGTTTTAACCAACGATTGATATGTATTCCACCTGTCAAACTGAAACTGAATACAAATAAGGGTGGAATCGAAATGTGTACCGCAGACTGGTCACAAAGAATTACAAAAACGGGATTAAGCGACTGTGCAGCGTGGAATGTATTACTGTCGCGGATAAAATATACCATTCTGTTTGGAAAAATCTAGAAAATCCGGGCTTATATGTTTATCTTGTCTAAAAAAACAAAAAAAAAAACGAACATACAAACAAACAAACAACAACACTGTTGAGCGGTATTTTCTATGCCGTCTAATTTCTGAGTTTGGTGAGTATGAATAATGTGTTCCGTATTCTGCGCTCTTGTGGTTATACGCTGTCTGCATCGAAATGGCCAAATTTCGGCCCTCAGCCAATCACTTATCGAATCACATGTGCCCGTTCAACTCTAAAATGCATTTTCACTCAAGTAAAGATGCATTAGCCCTTCGGTACGACTCATTAGATCCGAGTGATTAGCGATTGTGAACCAGTCGTTGTGGTCAATGCAACCTTACTTTGTACGTACTCAATAGAAAAAAAAATTATTCTCAACTTTTGAAAAGTTTAGAATGCAAAACTCAAAATTACCTGTTCTTAACTTATTCATAATTACGCTAGAAACCCGTGCGTGGTAAGTGGAGCCCAGCGCTTTAGATTTTCTAGTAGTTCTCTTTTTTTTTTCTTTCTTTACGATGTCATTTAGTAATGGCGATTTGAGTTACCTTATTTTCAACTCCAACAGCTTTGTTAGCTTATCCCCCAAACTGTCTTCACTTTGTATTATAATGAAAGGCGCCCACTCACGGGAGGCTAAGGAGGCTATAGCTCTCCGTAGAACTTTTAGTCTTACACACTAGGTTGTTTTACCTACAGTCGTACTCTGCATCTTATCGGACTTTTTAGGTCTGTAAATACTCGAACTTACGAGTTTCAACTCATGGAAACCAATTTGAGCTCCAAATTTATATACTGCACGCACTTTCTGCAAAAAATGCATGTCCAATATTTGCTCTATCCTGTACAATAAATGCCCGTTCTTTGGGACAATTCCTGGACAGGTAATTTCCACTCTACAACTATAACAGTTTAAGTTTTTCTCATATTTTTTTACTCTCAAAAGATAGCAGAATGTTGGACGTACACAGCGTTATTCCAGTTTTGTTTGCAAAAGTATGGATTTTGTTCAATTTTTCCCCCATGCTACCCTAAGTAATTGTCAATCGTAAACGTTATAAAATACACTATGCTCAGTGAGAAAGGGAAACTGAAAATTGTCGCTAGTTTCAAATTTCGTTTTCATGAACACCCGATGCGCAATCAGTTACCCTTTAGTAACCCGCGGAAAAGTTACCCATTCGGAACCCTCGGTTCCCGTAGATTACCCAAAAACCCTTCAGTTACCCTTGGTTCTCCTTCAGTTACCCGGGTAACTAGCGGGATTTTGCGCATCCCGATACGCAATCAGTTACCATCTAGTTACCCGCAGAAAATTGACCCATTTGCAACCCTCGGTTATCCTCAGATTATTCAGAAACCCGTCAGTTACCCTTGGTTCCCCTTTAGTTATCCGGGTAGCTGGCAGAATTTTGCGCGTCGGGCAGTCAGTCGGTAGTGTTTAGTGATGGGTTGTATATTGGAAGGTCGGCTTGACCACAAAGATCCGATGCATCCTAAAAACGATACTGGCAGACAGTGTCTTGTTGTAAACATCTGCGAACAACCGAGTAAGCTAATTCATAACGAGCTCCTTCACTCTTTATCTTCATTATTTTATACCCAGCTTTGAATCTTAAAAAACTGAATTCGGACCCTAACTGGGACTCGGTGAAGACCATGGAACTTCGGCCTAAGCTTGACCCTCACTCTTGGACTAAACTCGGTCGCTCGTCCCTCTTAATTTGCCAAGTTCAGACTGAACTCGGATCCATTCATTCTTTCCATCCTTGTGTTACAAAGATTCTTAAATTATGCAATAATTTCAATCTTCATTCGCTGTACTCTTGCACCGACGATGTCTGAAAATGGACCATCGCTATGCTTCGCGTTTCAGCATCTTTTTTGGGATGAGGTCAGGGCTGAATCGGTCCATTCGAAAAACAAAAACTTAAAGAAACACCAGAAAAACATACAATCTCTGCCGAGCAAGGCCTCCGTTCGAAACGACTGTGCCACTGCCTACGTAAGACGAAGGTCTCTTTTTATGTGCACGGGGTTGGCACACGTGTGGCCTATACACGTTACAGATCTACGCGAATACATGTTAAAGAACCTTGTTCTAATTAACGAAGCTCATTCAGTTGGTTGAAAGCAGGGCTGCGAAAATACGAGCGCAGAAACGAGTTCGAAAAGAAAAAACTGTACAAATACAGGTGTAAAGAAGGGCGAACTCCGCTGTATTTTTCCGTTCAATTGTGTATCAGGGTCTGCTCGGTTCTCGCCCGCTAATATCTGCGAATTTCGCGATATTATTATGTTTTTTTCTCGTCATTCTTCCTTTTGCACGTAGTGTCGTTTTTCGTCCCGAAGTAAAACAGTAAAGGAAAGAAAAAGAACAAAAAACAGCGAAAGGGAAAGGAAGTACATAACCGAGCTGAAACGGGGAAGCGATTTGATAATAAAGAACCCGCACACGCGGCATGCCTGTTTATTATTTCCGGCGTGCGCAAAGCTTTTATCTCGTTGAATTCAAAGGAGCAAAAAAAAAAAAAGTTTATTCCGCGACCTGAGAACTGAGATTCGACGCCAAGTGGATATTCTGTTTCTTCCAATACGTACGCTTTGTGTATCACAAATTGCTGGCCGAGCATTTCAAATGTATTATTTGTTTAAAATTCTTAAAAATTCTGTAATAGTGAAATATTAAGAAGTGACTCCTAGAATTCAGGGCTCGCACATGTACAAAGTTCGAAAAAGATTCGACTACTGCCTTGTTGTCAGCAAATGAAGAGGGCTCCTGCCCAATTGGCAAAAAACGGAGACAAATGAAAGGTTCTATGTTTACAGCCGAGAAATATTTGAAATACTGATAACAGCCTTATCAGGGAGTCTATTCATGATTTCATTATTCAGATAAGTGATAAACCCGTTACGAATAATAGCATTGTCACTATACCACCGCATCTTCAATTTTGTCTTTAGAAAGTCATGTCTTTCTGATTGAACATTCTTTCTAGCTAAAGAACAGATTTATCGAGGACAGGTTTGTTCTGGAAAATTTGTACACAAGGTGTCTCAAGTACCTGACCCATAGGGGGGCAGGTAACTTATCTTGACAACGTGTAGATATGTTTGCCTGGTTCTTCATTTGAAGGAGCAAAGATACGGATACTCGAAAAATTGTATGTATAGCGTTCATGGAAAATTTTTTCTTAAGTACTGAAAATTAATAAACTGGTGAGATCCTTTGGTAATAACTGGAGAGAGTCACAACAATTTTTGGAACAAATTACCGTAATGAAATCAAAAGGGTGTCCACAAGTTGATTTTTGTGGCAAATATTTTGTTCGAAAATTTTCAGTTTTCTCCTTCATACTCTTCAAGAATGTCCTGTAAAATCACGCTTAAATATTTTTAATACTACTTGATCAGAAAGGCAATGTTTACGTTGGTATTTTACGGACGACAAGGAACGCCTATCATTCATGAACCGAGTGCTAACGAAACCTGCATGTAAAGTAAACGTCCCTCAATGTAAAGCGTTTTACATGAAAAAATTGCTGGCCAGAAATTTTGTATCGGGAATCAAACCCGCGTCCATTGAAACATCTGACTGAAATGCAGCGATCGTCTCTAACCACTTGGCCACGGAGCGAATTACGAAATAGCGACTTAAGAACGAATTTAAATATTCACGACGTAGTACAGCTATTACCGTTCGTTGTTAACCGTCGCTACGTTTTTGCTGGCCACTACCTGTGTATGCTGTTTGTTCCCGTGAACAAACTGAAGACAAGACTATGATACTGTAGGTTGTAGTAATTAACTGAGCAAATTGAATTTTTGAATTAATTACACACACAAAATTCACCTGTCTATAATTTAAATAAATAAATACATATTTAAAAAAAATACAGACCATGTCAGCGAAAAACTTTGCCGCTTATCATCAAGCAGTATAAAATTATCTTCCACAACAAGAGCCAAAAGTGAGTTTACATGACTCGGGAATTGCTCCCTCGCTACGTTTGTTCGCAAACTTTCCCTCGCCATGTAAACACTCACTTTTAACGCTTGGTGTGTAATATACTATAGTTTTCACGTTTAAAAATTCAAGTACATGCAGTGCTTTACATCGAAAATTAATTGATGTTTTCAAATTCTTATTGTTCCCAACATTATCAATTTACAGGAAGTCCTCAGCCTACAGCCAAGAAAGAAAACTTTATTTATTTTTTTCCTACATAGTTTTTTGATGCGTCAGTTGTAACTGCATACATCAAAATTTTCCAGCTCGGAAACTGAAATAAGAGTTTACCAAGAAATAATTACTGGGTCCAGAGGACAACTGTTATGGAAAATCGAAAAAACATGAAAATTTTCTTGACTAAATTGATTTTGTAAACACCGTGTTGATGCGATTGCGATAATCTTTCCCCATAGTTATCAACTGTCTTTTACTATTGCTAAAAAGTTCCACGAACGTGTCCGTTTGCAATGTTGAGAAGAAAACATTTTCACTACTGCCGTACTTAATTTCTTCTACTATCTGTACCCTTGCCCTTTAAACATATCTACATGTTAATCGGATAAGTTGCTTACTTGGCCCATTTTAGAGGGGTCACCTATTTTGAGACACCATTGGGTCATAACACAAATTGAATTCAGTCCTCTGCAGTGGTACTATGCGAGGTCAAAACTACGAACTGACCGCAAAACGGATTTGGCGGTCATGAAAATCTATACATCGACTACTATCACGAAGAAAAATCAATGACGGAGGCGCAGCTCTTCCTTGTGGCACCCTAGGGGGTTGAATCCAAAAAGTGACCCAAAAAAGAAATTAAGTTGTTCAAAAACCTACAAATTAAATTTAATATAAGGAACAAAGTGAAGCTGAAGTTTGATGATGAATTATCAGACTGTAGCGATGGTTTAAATGAGGTTATTTTCTTGAGCCCCCGTCCTCAAACCATAAATGCCCAAGTCTTGGCATTTTGGACAATTTAATATTTGAACTGAGTTTAGGGCTTGCAAAACCTATATTTCTATATCCATATTGTATATATGTTTCGCCCCTTCCTCACAAGTAAAGTCAAAATGTAGAGTCAAACCACACACTGCAATATTCCGGCACTCCCCGAGTCCCACCACCAATAAGGGAGAGAGAGAGAGAGAGAGAGAGAGAGAGAGAGAGAGAGAGAGAGAGAGAGAGAGAGAGAGAGAGAAAGAAATCTAAATGCATCGCGGAATGAACAAAAAAGTAAATAAATTAAAATAAAACAAACTCCCGACACCATCCTCGACCAGTTTCCTTGATTGGCCCTGCCCCCTTTTCTATGGAGACTGTGAATCGTAAGAATCAGCTACGTATTACCCCTGTGAGCGAAGCACATAGATCATTGCTTGGGGGAAGGGACAATATATCTCTCGCCTCCGTGTCTCGCACCACACCGTCACCTGCAGGGGGAAATACCCTTTTTTCAGATTATAGAGACAGGGGTGATGAAATTTTGCCTTCACAAGGCTCCCTGTGCCTTTCCCATTAGCCTGGTGGAAAATGTTTTTTTGAAAATGGACGTCGGTTCTTCCGGCGGAAGTACGTTAGCGGGCGGAATGCGACGCGTACATCGACTCTCATTTTTCGATAACGAGGGAATACCTTGATTATTCTTTGATTTCCTACCCTTCCTCTTTTCATGACATTATGGCTGGCTGGTGTGAGAGATCATCGTGTCGCACGCTCCGACCGCACAAACTTGTCCACGATGCAGGTTCGGGTTTGCTGAAAATGAGTTCAAGCACTGGAAGACAATACGATGTGGTTAATGACTCGCCTATGGGGAATTTCAGGCATCGTACATTTATTCAAATTACTCGGATCACGCATGTTGTGACCAATTTTGTGGCTAAATACCTTGCTGAAGCCTATGGTATACTGGTGTGCATTCGTACTCAAGGTCTCAATACCATTTTCATGCTTCTGCCAGCTCTGAAAGTCGCGTACGGGCGTGCCCTCCTGTTGATGAACGGCTTTGGCATCAGGCGTGACCCGCAGCGAAGAAGTGCCGTGATTCCGAAAGGATGGACTGATTACCCCCGGGTTCGATATCTCCCCTCTGGTGGATCCGGTGATAAGGTTATCCCCTATTGCCGCTGAATCTTTCTACAAATGCAAGCCCTATTGGATTGTACCATTATTGCGCATTCGCACAAATGAAAGGTCTTGAAGTTTTTTTTTTTTTCAGAAATCCTCTTCAAAACCACAGAATTATTACAAAGAAAGAAAAAATGTACACTGCATGCAGATACATCCGTACATGGATATGTCATACAAATATGACTACCAATAATGTTCACACATTTAGTCAGAGACGTCATCATGATAACATTCGCTGCGTTAGTCGTCCATTCTCGGGATTGATTGGCATTTATGTGTCGTTCAGTCGAAACGGGGTGGAACAAATGACCGCGTAAAGAGGAATACGCAACTACATCGTAACGTTTTTTTGTGGAACTTTTCTCTTTCATGTGTTAAGTCGTTGGACATACCCATGTCAAAAAATTCACAAGCTGTGCTGCATGCACGGAAGGGACGGGAAAATTCCCATTGGTGGGTAGGAAGCGATGTATGGAGACAGATCAGCAAGTAACTTGCGTTCTTTCTATTTGCATAAGTCATTGTGACCGATAAAATATTGAAAATTTGACACTTTGTTCCAAAAAGCTCGTGTTGAAATACGGTAAAGTAAAACGATATTTTCAAAGCCACTTTACAATGTTTCATGGGCAATTACAAGAAAATTAGAAAGGACCATATTTGTTGGAAATTAGTAAATACATTTTTTTTTTGTAAATGTGATAGAAAGCGAGTTATGACCCAGAAACCAGATTGAGGTTTTTCCTCGTGTTATTGGAAGCCTGGGTCGGAAGAGTGTGAACTTCTTCGCTGAAGTAGACGGCGACTTGATGTTTCAGCTAAGAATGAGCTTCGTAGGATTTTGGTGGACTATATAGTTTTTCATCTGATATTGTTGGTAGTAATTCTGTTATTATGTAGTCATTTTTGTAGAGCAGACCAAACCTTTACTCTGTTCTTAGACGCAGTGGTGTTTCCTCCCTAAAACGAACGAATTCTCCAGATGATTCCTATGCCCAGGTAATCGCTTCATCTGCCTTTTGAACTCTAGCTTCGCTCGTATATTATTCATTTCGGTGCTGAATAATCGCTATAGTCGAGATGAGGCGCACGTAACTCGAAATTTATTCGCTATGTACGTTACCCGAAACGCGGGAGTGGTTCTTTCATTTCGGTTCGTATGTAAATTTCCCATTCGACTTTCTCCGTTTCGGATTGGGGATAGACCTACCGAATTCGAAGCGCGAGAAGTTGCGGGCAAAGAAATGAAAAAAGAAAAAGAAATAAAAAAGGGCGAGGAAAAAAAAACTGTCGGAAAAAATTAGGTTATTTTGTCAGCTTACACAAAGAAGACGCAATAAAAGTAATAGGAGAGAAAATGGTCTGAGATCGCCCGTTAACACTCGAAATCGCTGACAGCCGGTTCAACGAAAACGATATATCAGCTAAACGAATTTCAAAATCTAATTCGCCGAAGGAATGTAATAAATGTTGAAAAATAAAACGCGTCGACTGGTTTGACGAAAGGGTGAACGAAAGGCGATTACCCCGTACCGGGATAAAAACGCGCCGATTCTGATTTTCGTCGGCGTATCGACGTCTAAACGCGACGCAGACGAGCGCTCACCGACGCGAAAATGTGCTAACGTTTCTCAGCAGCCACCGCAAACGCAACTGCCTGTGCTGCGTTGTTGCAGTGAGAGCGCAATTTTGATTTTGTATCGATATTTTAAAATGGAAAAAAGGGTGGGAGATCTGCTTGGATTCAGAAAAAGTGGAGAGGAACTAGGGAAGCAGATTTATGTTTGAGGCTTTTATATTAGAAAAGGTTGACGTTATTTGAAGGTACTGTACAGTTCAGTAACACGTTATGCAAAGGAACTGGACCAATTAATGAAATTTCAATTGAAAGTACAATGGAATACATCGTTAATAAACAAAAAGAGTTCGACCACTGCGCAGGACATTGTTATATAGACATGTTGTTGAGGGGAAGTGACCAGGTTGACGGCATATCAACATTCCAATGCCATCTCTAGTCGCCCTTTCTCGGCTTCGCTCGGCATTCTCCGTGTTGGCCGGTCAATACGTGATCGAACGAATGACCGCATAAAGAGGAACACGCGACTACATCACAATGGTAACGGTTTTCTGCGGAACGTTTTCTGCGAATTATTCTGTTTCGCGTGCTAAGCTATTAGACATACACATGACAAAATTAAAAAATTAAAGAAAATTATACTAATATTTCCCGCATACGGGACACGCTGAAAGTAGAATACAGTAGTCTTCTTGAATAAGGAACGAGCATCAGTCGAGGAAGTGCAGCATTAGCGTGATTGGTAACGCATCTGTTTCATGTAAGTGATCTGCCGAGTCAGTAGGTTTTCGTTTAAGCGGTTTAAATTTTGACAAGGATACGTCTAATGCAGTGATTCTCAAACTCTGTGTCATAGCACCTAGGGGTGCCGCGAGATTTTCAGCAAAATAGAGGGGGAAAAATTGAAAAGAAAAAATTAAAAAGTACAGTTACTGGCATTGTAGTTTACTTAACTTGTCTGTGCCATTTCGTGTTATTACTTACACTCTTTCATAACATCTACGTCTACCTTCTTTTTTCTTTCTTTCTTTTTTTCTTTCTCCTTCTGTAGTTCATCTTTATAGTCAATGCATGTTTACATCAGCTTGACTCAGGTTGTTATTATTCACTATCGACTATCAGCTGTTACTATTATTCTCTACATAGTGATGGATAAATTTTTAAGTGTAAAAAAAAACGTAAATTGAACGATGATGATGAAAGTGATACTACTACTGATCCGCTCGTACTTCAATGTACATCCACTGCTGGGAGCAAAGTCAAAGTAAGGAAGTACTGCAATTCTTATTTATCTTACGCTTTTACATGGAACAATGACGAGAATGAACCCCGACCTATTTGCATACTCTGTAATGAAACTCTTTCCAATGCATGCATGGTTGTGAGTAAGCTTCAACGTCATTTCAACACGAAACATCTGGGTGAAGCTCGAAAAAATGCAGCTTATATTTCTCACGTATTTCGGAAAATCGGAAGAAAGCATGTACTCGAATGGCGAAAAAAATGACGGTCAATTAAAGTGGACTCAAAGCATCGTATAAAATAGCAGAGCTGATAGCTCGGCGGAAGTTACCTCATATACTGCCGGAGAGAATATCATTGGTCCTGCTTGTCGCATACTACTTGAAACGATGAATGTTAGTAAAGAAATTGTGGAATGCATCTCAAAAGTACATCTTTCTGACAGTACTATTGGGCGTCGAATGTGTGAAATGTCGTTGAGAAAATGCTGGATTGCCGCAAATTCGCACTGCAGGTAGACAAGTCAAACTAATGTAAATTTTAGAAGTTAACTGATTGCATTTGTCAGATTTATTGACGGTGATAGTGTAATCGAGCAGTTCCTGTTCTGCAAGGAACTGGTTACCACAACTAAGGGTGAAGATATTTTCAATGTAGTTGATGAATTTCTCACTGGCAATAATCTATCTTCGTTTCACTGTTGTGGAATTTGCACGGATGGTGCACCGGCCATGACAGGAAAATTGAAAGGATTTGTTACCAGAGCTCAGCGAAAGAATCCGTCCATCATTATGAATCATTGCATCATACATAGAGAAGCCCTCGTGGCTAAATGTTGTACTACTACTTTGGAGAATGTATTTAAGGAAGTGATCAAAATTGTGAACTTCATCAAGTTGCGTCCCCTGCAATGCAGAATTTTTGAAGAATTGTGTCCGGTCATGGAGGCTGATCATGTTATTTTGTTACTGCACACAGCACACAGACATCCGTTGGTTATCCCGAGGTCGCGTTCTCCATCGTGTCTTGGAAAACTGAGAGATGTATTGATCGAATTTTACGAAACCGAGAAAAAGGACGACACTGTTGCCCTCCTTCAGGATGACACATTCTGCCTGCAACTTGCTTACTCAGCCGACATATTTGGAAAACTGAATGAGTTGAACCATTCTCTACAAGGGCGTCACGAAACAATTATTTCTTCAACGGACAAAATTGAGGGATTCCAGAAAAAACTTGTGTCGTGGAGAGAGCACGTTGAAAAGAATTTGCTTGAAAATTTTCCTGCAGTTTTCGAGAAGATTAAAAATGGAGCACAGTTAGGCACCGTAAA
The DNA here is from genome assembly GCA_031841125.1 of Acanthococcus lagerstroemiae. Classification (NCBI taxonomy): domain Eukaryota; kingdom Metazoa; phylum Arthropoda; class Insecta; order Hemiptera; family Eriococcidae; genus Acanthococcus; species Acanthococcus lagerstroemiae. Next base: position 74,138,086 of record CM063106.1, on the reverse strand, counting down.
AGAGCAAATAATTGAACATTTAACATTGCTCGAAAACAGTTTCAGCAATTATTTTCCATTGCAATCAATGCATAAAAATGGTTGGGTCCAAAATCCGTTCCTCTTTGCCGATGAGGCTGAAGATTTGGATCTTAACGCCGATGAACGTGGATCAATTTATTGATCTTTGTGCAGATTCACTCGTCAGGAAAAGATTTGAAAAGGTGGACATGTCTATGTGGCTTCTCTTTGGTTGAGTCTCAAAAACATCGTACCCTCTTTTAGTGGCAAAGGCAGTGGACCTCCAATTGCTCTTTCCTTCGTTCTCCTTATGTGAGCAAGCATTCTCCTGCCTCACCTTGTTAAAGACTAAATCGCAAAACAAACTTCCATCACTCTGTAATGCACACTAAGCGCACCCCTCTCACTAACGTTAATAATTAGTATTATAACAATTAACCATTAACGTGTTTCATACATATTTTAAATAAAATTCTTTATGACGACGGTTGTCGCCAAAATTTTGTTGCTCATTGAGGGTGCCGCGAGCGAAGAAAGTTTGAGAACCACTGGTCTAATGGTTCAACACGCCAAAAAGAAACATTCCACAGAAAACGTCCCGCAGAAAAAAAGTTACCATCGTGAATCGTGATGCAGTTGTGTATTCCTTTTTAAGCGGTCATTCGTTTCATCACGTTTTCAACACGGAGAATGTCGAGCGATACCGAGAATGGACGACTAGAGAAGGCATTCGAATGTGGACAAGCGTGTCAATGCGGTCATCTAGACGATATATCCGAACAATGTCCTTTCTTGCAGCGATCGGACTCTCTTTCATTTTTTAAAGCTTTGACCTCTGTCTTCAGCAGACCTATCGAATAAGTATAACTAGCGGACTGAGAGTCTTGGTCTTCCTTGAGCAATCAGTTTTCATCTGAATTGGAAATATTGGAATTTGCTGCCGCCTTCTGCATCTGCAGCAACAGGAGGTGGGATATCGGGTGAGCTGGAGACAGAAACGACTACTTCTTTGACGCCTTTTTTAACCTGCGTTTTTTCACGATTTGGTTCTTGTCCGATCGCCCATGAAATACTTGCGCCCGCTCTCACTAAAATCTTCCACCGTCTTCGTCGCATCGTCAAATCAAAATCAAAATACCTTTATTGAGGATTATTTCCATCCATCTTATAAAATAATTATAAACATACAAAGTTGCACTTTTAAGAATTCAAAAATTTAAGATTTAGAAATCTTTCCTCGGCCCAAAGTGAGCAAAGGTTAACTGCAGCCGTTCCCATTCTGCCCGATTCGTTGCGATTTCTTGGAAATTCCTACCCCCCTAAGAATGCGTTTATATTATCTTCCCATCTTCTTAGCTGGTGACCTTTTTTCCTTTTCTCGTGAGCAGTGTACCAGAAAGTGGCCGCCCCGTACGTCCATCATCTTTTAACCTTGCAACATGCCACCCCCATCTCAATTTTTGTCTTCCTACATATCTTACTACGTTTAGATTGTTTGCAATTTTTGTTTCAAGATCTCTGTTCTTATGCAGTCTTTTTTATATATTTCCAACATTGACCGTTCTACTGAATTTTGCGTTAGTCTCACCTTGTTTATAATTTCAGAAGTCAGTTTCCAAGTCTGACATCTACGTCAATGTAGGTACTATTCATGTGTTAAATATTTGGCTTTTGTGCAAATTGTTAAAGGGCCCCTCAAATATTCTTTTGAGTGTAAAGTATTTGGACCACGCTTTTGCAATTCTAATTTCTACTTCTTTTCCTGTATTATTTTCGAACGTTATTTGTTGTCCTAGATAAATATGTTGCCTTGTTACTATTTCTATCTTTTTTCCTCTATTGGTTTTGTAACTGGACTTTTGGTTTGAATTTTTGTTTTACGAGTATAATATTCATTCGTAGCCCGGACTCAGTACCTTTGTGGCTTAGTTCCTTTATCATCTCTCTCAGTTCTTGTTCTGAGCTAGCAAGAAGGATTACTTCATCAGCAAAACTTAAGTTAGAAATCTTTTCCCCATTGATGTTTATGCCTTTTTCTTCCCATTTGAAGTTTCTCAAAATTTATTCCAGAGCACAGTTGAATAATACCGGTGATAGCGAGTCCCCTTGTCTGACTCCTCTTTTAACGTCGAAAAACTTCCCTTCAATATCTGTGATTATTCTTGATCTTAAACCTGAATACTATCATAAATTACTGCTGTAAAATTTTGTGGGATTCTTTGATTTTTCAATGCTTTTAGCATAAAGTGATGCTGCGGGGAGTCAAATGCTTTGTTATAGTCTAATAGACTTGTAACTGGACAGTGCAATGGCTCGAGGCGAGGTTTGCAATAAAGTGGTACTGGTAATATTAAACTGCATTTTTCTCGACTGTTCAATATTCGCACTTAGCCTTTATCATCGTCGGTTAAATCAAGTTCTGCATATTCGACATATCAAAACTCCGGCTGTATGAAAAAATTTGGATTTTCTGAGACCAACGCCGATATTCTTATGGTAACGAGAATGAAAGAGAGCCGGTGTCTCTGTAGCGTTTGTTTGTTATTGTAGAACTGCAGTCACATAGAGTACATGAGAGAGATAGAGCTTGTGTTGGTCTCTTTTGTACTTCTCGCACACCCCACCACATTCAACAGTAAGGTTTTCGTGCTTTCTTTGTAGTTTTATCAGGGTCTTGTAAGGCAACATGCAACCCCCTTCGTTCAGGCAAAGAGACTCTTCCTCATTCAAGGCTCTAATCTCCAAATCAGCATCGTAAATTTTTGACTATTTTAAATTTGTCCTTATTTCACCTTCATTGACCCGTTGCTCTCAGAAAGACACCAGATACATAACACTCTTCTGATTCTCTGAACCGAGGGGAATGAAGAAAACCTGTTATAGAGGCGAAGGGTACACGTCCAAAAAATTCTCTCGATTCGATTGTTGGTGTTATCGCCAAGTGTGGGCTCGGAATTGATCTGTCAATAAGACATACTTTTTGACATGAATATGTCTAATGGCTCGCCACGCAAAACAGAAAAATCCCGTAGAAAACGCCTGTAAAAAACGTTCCGCAGAAAAACGTTACTATCGTGATGTAGTTGTGTATTTCTTTTTACGCGGTCATTCGTTCCATCACATTTCAACTGGTCGCCACGGAGAATACTGAGAGCAATGTTGAGAATTGACAACTAGAGATGACATTGGAATGTGAGTATGTGTATCAACGTGGCTGCCAGGATGACATATCCAGGCAACTAATGTCCTTCATTGTAGTGGTCAGACTCTTTCTTTCGACTTTCTAAGAAGGAAATATTGAAATTTACGGAAATACGAGTATGAGCTAAAAGTCAGAAAACTGAGAGAATACGTGCTAAATCGGTAAAATATGCGCTAAAAATGACCAAAATAGGCAGAAATGTGCATTTATAGGTAAAACTAGGGGCGTAGCCTCCTGGCCGCTTCGCGGCTCAACCCCCCCGCCGTCACAGCCCTCAGTGTTTGGTCTGAAACTTTTGTTCCTGAGTTGAGGGTTGCTTTGTGCTTCTTTTGCACCCCTCTATTAGCGGTCCTCAATCTTCATTTTGCTCAGAAAGACTGAAAACGTAAAAGTGTCCCAAATTTATCCTTTCTCACTTGACGCAGACAAATATGCGATTTCATTAAAATCCACTCCGCATACAAAAAAATGAAAAAATACACCCCTTGTAGATTCTTCACTAGCACCTGGGGGGGGGGGAATCGCATTTTCTTTACTTTAGCGCTCCGAGCGCAGATTTACACGACTACATAATTTCGCAAAATTCAATTCGCAAGGCCCTTCGTATTTGTGGTTTTTGTCTCGGCCAAAATTATTACAAAAACTCATTGGTTCTTATAATAATTTTTCTAATAAATAAATATGGTTTGAACAACTGATTTTATCCTTCTTTCAACGTTAGAATGGAGCACAGTTTCTCACATTTTTTAAACTGATACCCATATCGTTAGCGCATATTTTTACGTCTTTATCGCATATTTTGAATATTTTAAACGAATAATATATGCCCATATGTCTCGCGTTTTTAGCGCATAAAAATCCGCTCCCTGAATATACATATGGAGTATCTAAGGAGTGAGGGGAGAGGAGAGGAAAGAATTCCAGGAATAAATAGATGAAGATATACAGAAACGAGTTTGGAGGTAGTTATCATCCGTGATGCTCACACAAGTCATTGCAACTAAAAAAATGTTAGAAATTCTACAATCTTTTTATCAAGTCTTGTGTTAATGTATGGAGGTGTATAGCTTCATTATTTACCTTTACTTGAACGTTTTTTACTTTATTTTTTCATTTTATTCCTGATGCCTTTGAATAACGTTTGTTTTACTAAACGGCATAATCCTTCAAATAAACTTATTAATTAGAAAAAATACTAAAAAAAATTTGGATACATACGTAGCATTTGTAAACTTGTAAAAAGCTTTTAGCAATGTTGAATGGTCAAAAATATTTCAAATATTAAGGGAGATAGGAGTTAACTATAAAGAAATAAGAGTAATATGGAACTTATAAGGATCAAAAGGATCAAATATAAATAGAGGATGACGTGGGAGAAGCGAAAATTGAAAAAGGAGTAAGACAAGGTTGCTGTTTGTCTCCAGTACTTTCTACCTACTCGTATTTATGGAAAAAGTAATTGAAGAAATGGATGAAAGAAAATCAGGAGTGAAAATACAAAAAGGGAGCGAGGTTCTCGGTCCAGATGTTCGGACCTAAAATGTAAAGCATGTTCGGGGTGACCTAATACGTCTTCGTGAGGGTTGAATCGGACTTGGTGTACGAAGATGAGCCAGACTCGTAGGGCTGAAGGAACACCATCATTGGCTCCCCTGATTGTTTTTTATCCACTGCGAGATTAATAGTGCGGGTAGGGTATTTTAAGGTAACTGTTTGTTTTTGTAAATGGAATCCCATATTATCTGAACATTTACTATTATACAATTTGAAAGTGACAATATTTTTTGATTGCTTCGCATGGTGAAAAGCCAAGGTGCCGCCGCTGGTTGCTAATGATTAGCTTGTTGAAATTAAATATCGATTTAGTAACCACGTATTGTAGCATCCCCGACGAGAGTCATGTTCATCTATTGTTATACCTGGGGAATTCCTCCGTTCCGAAGTTTATTTGTAGTGTGAGAAATATATGCAAGCGGATTAATGAACGAACCATTTTACCTTCACGTAGTGACCCGGTACCCACGATCACGTACGGAGTGCAAATCTAATTCTACATTACCGTCGTCATTCGCTGCAGAACAAGCTGTGAAACTTTTCTTCGCTCTATCGCCCCGCCAAACCAGTATAAATTTGAAACGTGCAAATCTCCGAGCTGAGTGGGGTTTTCGTTAAAATGTGTACTCGTACTTCCCACGGTTGGTTACCCGCAAGAGGTGTATGGGCTAAGTTTTTAATACACACGGGTACGTTACTCTCCAGGCTGGAAAATATGCGTCGCACGTTTCGGCGTGCTTCGGCCAAATTGAACTTCGTGCGTGTGTCAAATGCGAGTCTCTTTATGTAAAAATAAATGCAAAAATAACAAACATTTCAAACTCCAGGGTGGTGCGATGTCATTTTTGAACTGTTTAGAAACTGAGGCAATTTTCGGACAACCAATATTGCTGAGAATAATGCAGCATTTTGTATCGTAATTGAAGCAGAAGTAGGGCGTCCTTTATTTTACAAGTTTTCGTCAATATATTCATGAAATTTGAATAAAGTTATTGAAGTGCACAATTTTCAGTTGCTATTGCTGCTTTAGTTTTCGAAATTAGCCATAGGAGATGGTAATAATTTTTGTTTCTATTTTAAAGTAGCTGCGATCTATAGCGATTTGTGACAAGGAATGTTCCCATCCTCTTTTCTTGACGAACAGACCTCGTTACTCCTTTGCATACAATTCAGCAAGATATTTAGTTAAACTTACCCAAATTCAGTTTGTATAGTACAAGTTCAGCTGATTTGCAGTGGATATTTGTATGTCCATTTCGATTTGATAGTATCAAAGTCAATTTACTCGAATACGTTCATTTGAATAGCTCTTTACTCCTTTCGTGTTAAACTTTCTACAGCAAAAAACCACCTTAAAAAGAATGGATTCTCGTAATAGGTGCAATTGAAAATCTTAATTTTCTGCGAAAAATCACGTCGACGTTGCATACCCCTGCAGTTTAAAGAAATATTTAACGAGTCTGAGCGCGCTAACAAACTTTTATTCCATCGAGAGCAATCTAGTAGAAATAATATAATGAACCTTTTTATAGGTGTTCGTGTCATTAAAAAATGACTGCAGTTTACTTGGAATAATAAAACTGCATTAGGTACCGGGTAGCGTTCATCCACCTAATGTAATATAAGAAATAAGAAAAGTAGTTTAATATTCCCTAGGAAAGGCAGCTGCAATCAAAATTTATCAGATCAATAATTAATGGTAGTCGCCGGGGAAAACTCGTAAGTTGCTGGAATAACTGAAGGTGAAAAATCTGAAGTGATATTCCTTTGCCAGTTAGCTGCATAAGTTTGTAGATGAAGAGTTGATGTACGAACGAGGGGATGTTCTGTGCAAGCGAAATACAAAAGTCTGAGGTGTGTTTGAAGGTGAAATTGAAACTTCTGGGAGCTGGAGAAATAGACCCTTTTTTAAGAGAAAAATTTTTTCACTCAAATAAAACTGGACTCCTTCACATGTAGTCCCTCGTTTACTCCACGTCGATCCTACTTTTCGTTTAGAAAAAAGAAGATGGGATTTTCTTTTTACAACCAATGTTGTGCAGCATTATATAGATGCATATGATATTGCATACTCGATTCCCCGTAAATACGCCACTGAACTAACCTATCTGTAGCGTAGTAAGATAAATAACTTTGACCTGATTTCGTCTTCTTGATTTTCATTTTTTTCCCCGTTTGTTTAGTGTTGTGTCCTCGAGTGCGTAGGTCAATAAAAAAAATTGGGAGGGGGGAGAGTATTTATCGTCTTCAGTTTTTGATCTTGTGCTTTTTGTTTTTCCCGTTGTTTTTCTTGAAGATTCATTTTTCTTCTGAAAAGATCCGATTTTGCGATGAGAAAAAGTGGGGGAGGGGCAAGTTCGTGAAACACCCTCTATGTCTGTATTAGCGAAGTCAACAAGTCTATACTTCATTTACTGTTTTCTTAAATTGCCAGTAACATTCGCCGCGTAAAATTGGTCCCCTCTTTTGAAAAGGAATTTCGATGTGGGAGCTCGCATTTGTGACGCTAATCAATTTTTTAACTGTGGGAAGAATTGTAGGGGTCCACATTTGTGACGTTCGTCAGTTTCTTAATTGCAGGAAGAATGTTGCATTCGTGATCTGACTCAGGGACCAGATCAAAAATACGATGAGGTATTTGGAATCAGCGAATCTATCCCCTTCCAGAAAATCGATAATTTATTCAATTTTCGGAACGAAATCCGTTTTGACTATTCTCGGGTCTAAAATTCGGACTTCTGGACTCAAATCGGAGTCGCATCACAAATCTGATGCGATTTTTGAAATCAGCGATCCAGGGAACAAGTATTTTAACGTTTTGTTCGATACCTTTTCTGTTTGAAATTCCAAGGTTAGTGATACATTTCAGACCTCTTCTTGGGGGAAAAACATTTTTTTTTACCGGAAAAGAAACTAGATCTTCTTAATTAGGATTCCAGTTTTGTCATATGAATATCAAATTTTCCGATCGAGGAAAAAAAGGCAGCAATTCGTGAAATATTCTGTGTAGTAAAGCTAGTTACGACTTCTTTTGGATGAGGCTCAGTATCAGAATTCTTCTATGGAGAACAATGGCCTTTCAAAGTAATGAAAAATGCTTATGTGTGAGCAGAGATCCTTTTTCAGGAAAAAACTGTATTTTTATTTATATATTTTTATTTTTTGGGAGGGGGATTAAATACAAGATCTTTCCTTATTTTAAGCCACCTGTGTTTCTGATACTGACGCTAATGAATAGGACTGTGCTCAGACTCAGAATTCTTTAATAGGTATTAAGAAACTTTATGAGTGCGTTGAGATCTATTAGTCTCTTTCAAAGTTTTTGAAGACTTGTTGAGAATTTTTATATCTGAGTTGAGAGTTGTTACTCGTTGAGAGCACGATCTTCTCGAGTTTTTTTGAGATTCGTTAAGGTTCTGTTAGTAGTATTTACAACTACTTCTCAAGATGCAGAGACTCATTTAACGTAATTAGGGCTAGTTCAGGTACTTAAATATTGAGTGAATATTACCTAGGACTCCTCAACATAGAGTTAACATTTATTAGAGGCGCTTGAGTTGTATTGTGACTCTCCAATACTCGCTGAGACAGTGTTAAAATTCTTGCAGACCGCGTGAATAAAACATTCTTCTGAATTATATTGCCTTCTTTAGGATACTTGAGACCGTGTTGAGACCTGTTGAAACTATGTCAAGATGTGTTAAAGCTCCTTACAATTTTTTGAAAACTGTGAAGCCATGCTAAGAATGTGTTGAGCATCTTCAGACGGACGACTTAGGGCAGCTTCAGAGTGTTGATATCCTCCATGAGACTCGTTTCAGGACTTAACAAACTTATATGAGACCACGAAACCACGAAGCTTGTTTCAAGACTTAGCGGACTTATTCACAACTTCAGGTTGTGAAGCCATCTTCCAGATCAATCCAGTAGGAGTCTGTCTAGAAAGTATAAATCACAGGCTGAAAATTCAAAAAACGTTTGAGTCTTACTTCTGGTGTGAGACCACTGGCGGAACCAGATATTTTAATCAGATGTGCAACTTTTCATACATATGATACCCTCTTTTTCAAATTTGTAAAATTTACAATGTCTAACACCCCCTCCACCTAAAAATTATACGTCATTCTGCATTGGGCAAATATTTTGAGAATGAAAATAAAAAGGCAGTAGTATAAATATACTTAGAGGAATAAAAATTAATTTAAAAAAAGATTAGGTTACACATAAGTAGAAGTAAATAGCTAGGTACTATGTACATATAGTTACAAATTATATACGTAGACAATCCTAAAGAAATCTTTTTCTTTTGAAACCCAATACTTAATTCACTCTAGGATGAGTAGGCCAAAGTACTGATTCAGCCGGCAGGCTCCACAGTATTTCGTTCAACCTGGTACACTGTAAAAACCAAAAAGTGAGCACTCTTGTTCACCTATCCTAAGATATCATACCTAAGTTTATACGCGTGGTCTCGCATTTACGCCCAGTAAGCCATGACGTATCTGAAAACACAAGCTTCCAGTTCCTGGATATCCACACCAGGTACAAATCTGGCCCCTGTGGCCTGTGGTAACCGAGAAATGGGTTGACGTACTTGGGATGGGAAAACACCACACTCGCGTTGCTCACGACTAGCTCGAGCGATGAGTTTCACAGGGGGTAGAGGACGGCTCTAGACTTGTAGGATATCCGCAGCAGTGACGAGGTAACCCAACGGGAGAGAGACACTAGGCGTGGAAAGATCCCGTTTAATTAGTATCCCGATCAAATCCTTAACCGGTACGCTAAAATTAAATAGAAATCAAACAGAAATACAGTACGAGGAGTACGATTATCCGCCTGGTAAAGTTGTCTCCGTCGAGTTAAAAAGATGACGGGCTGGACAGTTGACGATCGTGCTGGAAGAAATTCACGTGCCACGCGGTCACTATGGACGACTCCGCGTGGTACCAAAGTAGACCGGTGAATTAACTATAAAACAGAGACCTGATTGACGATTCTCAAACACGCAGCAGGCACTCAACTCTGTAGGCTCTACTCGGGTTCAAATCTCGAAAAGAAACTTTTTATAAAAATATGAACACGGAATTTAATGAGAAAAATGAAAAAGAAAGACACGACACCATCCGATTCCGAGCACCCTCCTCGAGGACTAGACGTTACGGCTACCTTTAGGAAAAAGTGACGTCACGAAGTCAGGGAAGAACAACGGTAGATGGAAAAGGTTTATGGAAGAAAGAAAAACGAGGAAAATAGGAGTTGACTAGTTATAGGATTTTCCGGTAGGAGCGTGACAGTGGAGAGGTTCATGAGCTACGGAATTAAGATACCACAGGCCGATACCGCTTTGTCCCTCCGGCAAAGCTAGCCTAAGGCGCAACGCGATGTCGCCGACAGTGAAAGCAGCACCTCTGCTCCATCTGTCAGTTGTGGATCCTCGCAGGTTATGCCCCACAGAAGCATCATATCCACAGTGGGCACAACTTTGAGTAAAATGGTCTCACTGCCTTTAACGCTGAGTGATCAGCCAAGCACTAGCTACCACGTGTATTGAGTATTTTCCCAGCTGCGAGTGCGGTTCCCTTGAACTCCTACTAAAGTTTTCCCAGCTCGGCACCTCGACCCACCCAACTGGTAGTGCGAGGTGTCACTCAACTCTTTCGGTTGACTTGGCGAGATGGAGCCACACAGGTTCCGATCCGGGTAGATAGTCCTACAGACCACCTGCCCTTAACGCCGTTAATACATGACAGTAGACTACCCCCAAAGTTGACGTATCAACGTTGGTTGTGACGTGCAGTGGGGACCAGCACCTGATTCAAGCCGTCATCCCGATACTACCCATCTCCGTGTCACAAGGCTCCCTGATAAAGCCGCAGCTTCCTGTGCTACTACACTAACGACTGGCTCTAGAAGGTCTGACCTTCCCCCGCGGTGTCCCTAATCTAGTGAATCAAGTCGTTCTGATTCACCTTGACTTCGATCGTGATCCACTGACTAGCCCATGAAGCCAACTATGAGTGCAATGGACATCCCGCAAGACCGTCCCCCACTGGCATCCACCTTCGATCATCGGTATTCTAAATACAAGGTATGCTCAGTGAAAGTCACCAGATTCTCAAACTGAAGCAAACTACGAAACAACACGAATGCGCCCCAAACTAAGCCGAAAGCGTGGAACGTTAAGGCGCGTCCACACTTATCCAACTTTTATCGTTTAGTCGTCCGACTAAAGTCGTACAAAACGTGTACGTCCACACTTATGCGTCTGAAACACGACTTCTAGCCCAAATAATATAGGCGACCAAATCGGATAAAATCGAATGACAAAAGTTGAATAAAAGTGTGGACGCGTCTTTACATCTATACCAGGCGGTGAGGCGGCGACTCGACGTCGTCTTCGAATTTTTTTTTTCATCACAACCGACATGTAGTCGAGAGGAAAAGTCTGTCACGATGTCGTTCAACCGATAAAAGTCGTTTGATTTTAGTCAAATCACCGTCCACACAAATTCGACAAAAATCGCGCGACCAAATCGGATGAAGTCGAACGACAGAAGTTGGATAAGTGTGGATGCGCCTTTAGTGAACGCAGACGAATTACGTTATAGCAGCTTTCGTGTCATCTAGAAGGATCTCGGCCTCTTTCACCATGGATTACACACTGTCTTTTCTTAGCTGATGCGTTTTTTTTTTGTTTTCCTGTAAAACTGTCGCATTCTGACCAATTCCATGACCATTGTTCACGTGTTCACGTCACGTTTCTAGTCCCGGTACTGGGATGATACGACGCAGTTCCGTATCTGACCTTCGACTTTTTCTGTAAACCAATTACCAGGCTAGTGGATTCCGCCGGCGAGTACACAGCTGTACTCATAGAACACTAAATAAAATTCGAAAAGACCAACATTTCTTACAGTTAGGACTTGGAGGTTGTAAGAGAAAATATATAAATAAAATAATTTTTTTTTTTAATTTTAGAAAATGAACAGGTGTGCCGATGCCCACTGTGCACACCGCCTAGTTCCACCAGGTCTATTTCACCAACCCCTTCCCCTCAAAGTGGATTTTGAGGAAGGAAATAGGGACAAAAATCTGTGTACAATTTGTGTAATTTGTGTACGTTGGTCCCAGAATTTGAAGCGTGCGGCCGAACAACGGGACAAGTGCAGTGTTAAGCAAATGCACGGGTCTCGTTGTTCGGCCGCACGCTTCATTTGTGTACGCTCCCTCCCCTACTATAAGTGATCAAAGTTTGGGGGCTGGGGAAATGCTAGCCCCCCAAGTTGAGTGGGAGGTCTGGAAATGGGGGGCAAAAATCTGTGTATAATTTGTGTAACTTGTGTACGTTGGTCCAGAATTTATGTAGGCTTCCTTCCTTCACTATGAACGATCAAAGCTTGGGTGCTGGGAAAAGGCTAGCCACCCCGAGTTGAGTTGGAGGTCCGGGAATGGGAGCAAAAATGTGTGTACAATCTGTGTAACTTGTGTACCCTCCTCCGGCAATTTTTGTACCCTCTTTTCCACCCCTAGCGGTCATATATCTGGAAAGCAGGACATAACATACAACGTGTAGAAATTGCAATGATAACACCGCCCTTTAAAGTGAACTTGAGCGTCGGGAAGAGAGGTAATGATTTGTGTACATTTTGTGTAATTTGCTTATCCATCTCTGACAGTTCGTGTACCCTGCATCTACCCTTAGCGACCACATAACGTAAGGGGTGATAAAAATACTGAAGATGAGGAATGATAAACTAATAGGGTATAACATAAGACACCCAGGAATAATATCACTCCTGCTAGAAGGGTGGAAGGAAAGAATTGAGTAGGTCGGTAAAGATTTAAGTATGTTCATCAGATAGCCGAGGATGTCAAATATAAGAGTTATTTGGAAATGACAGAACTTACCCAAGATAGGGAGAAATGGGAAGCTGTATCAAAGCGGGAATAAGACATATAACCTCCTTATCATCATCATCATCATCACATAATAATAAACATGTTCTGGTTTTCGTTTTGAATTTGTAGAAAGATCTATTGTCATTATTACGTGGCCTAATGCTTTAGAAAAAAGGTTCTCAAACAGCTTCGAACGTTTTACTCTACTCACTTTGGGCACTCACACACATCTACCGTGGTCTTTCTCGTAATCAGTAGGATCATGATTAGGCTCCTCTACACTCTTCATTCCTCGAAATTGGAGGGTGAGGGTATCGAACTCACTTATACTAACTTACTTTTGTCAACTCACTTAAGCCCACAGTCTGGAAGACCCGCCAACCGGGTCAGCTAGTAAATTTATAAAAATCCAAAAAATCATAACCACCCCTCCCCCGCCCCCCAAAAAAGCAATAACAACAAAAAACAAAACGATAAAAAATAGATTTTTTCTCTGTAATACTTCCTTTGTAAGAAAAGAAGAAGAAGAAGAAAGAAAGAAACGCAACATGACAAACGATAATAGCGGTACTCGTATAGTTTTACATTTTTCATTCAGGGTGCTAATCTTAAAACCCGGGTGCTTGGCCCCGCCAGCCCCCTATTTTCGCTCCTCTTCAACTTCGTATGAAGATCTAGCATAAACTCGGTCATTTTGCCGATTGAATTCCCATTCCCGAATCTCGAACTGATCTTGGGGGGGCTGGTATTTTTTTCACCCCTAACATTGTGGTCACGAGGGATGGATAGAGGGAACACAAATTCCCTGAGGTGGATACAAAAATTGCACAAATTGTACACACGTGTTTGCCCTCATTCCCGGACCTCCAACTCAACTTGGGGGGGGGGCTAGAATTTCCCCAGACCTCCAAACTTTGATCATTCATATTGGGGGAAGGGAGCGTACACAAATTCTGGAACCAACGTGCACAAATTATACACAAATTTTTGCCCCCATTTTCTTCTGCGAAATCCACCTCGGGGGGGGGGGGGGGCTGATGAAATGGACCTGGTTACGCCAGTGCGCGGGATTGTGCAGATATTCACCTACTTGGTCATCTAGTTGTGGTATCAGTACGTATATACTTACTACTTTTTTTTTTGACTGCAGAACTCTTTCATTTCTAGAAACCTCATTGCAGCCTGGCTCAACGTATTGTATTTTTCCACTGCGTCTGCCATTCTTCTTACTGTACTTCCGAATAAAGCAAACGTTTTGTTTCATCCGAGCAGATTCCCATCTCCGTACGTTCGAATGGGGAATCGGGAATGTGCATCGAATGTCTGTGTTATGCCGAGTCTCGAGCTTTGATGTGTATACGACCTTAGGAAACTCGATTACGCGAGGGAAAACGAACCCATATCGGAATCATTGCCTCGCTTTAACGGAATTAGGGTTTCAGGGTGAGCCGTTCAACTGCGCGGATCGCAATAAAGGAAAAATATTCGTTAATAAAGCGAACAACGAAAGAGGCGAGTTCAAACAACGACGGTCATCAGACATAGAATAAAAAAGGCGAACGGTCAGAGCCCATAAAAATTATACCGAAAAGAAAGTCGTAGGTCGAATTTTGCGCCGTCTAATGGACACTCATCGTTTTCGTGTAAAAAGAAAGCCGTTTCGAAAAACGTCGTAAAGTTGAAGGGATTTTAGTTGCTGCAAACGCAACGTTTAAAAAGTAAATCGAATCGTTAGAATGGAATTGAAGAAGAAAGAAAGTGAGATCGAGGAAAAAAGAAAGAAAGACAAATACAGTGCGTGGTAGGAATTGGATGTGCGAGCGAGTGGGTCAGGAGGAGGAGCCGTTGAAATAAAGAAATTTACGTTTCGTACTTGGGAATCATTGGTGGCACGAATGTTATGTAAGTTGAGGTATGACACGCGACCGATGCACAAAAATAATCGAGGAAGTATCTATAGAACTGGCTCATTACAGAAGTACCTATAATATGAAAAACTGTCCTCGTAGAATGAAACGATATACGGGTATAACGGGGGATCGGGACCCCCCCCCGTCTGCTGAACTCGAATCAGTGCCACAAAAATAAACTATAGCCAATCTAGTGACTAGAATATGAACTTATATGTCGGATAAATGTAATACAACACCATAAAAATTTGGTAGCCGGAGCGGGATCTCCTTCCTGCCAAAATCAAAAACTGCCTCCCAGATTACGTGAACTTCCTCAATCACCCAGTAACACAAATACAAAATACGAATAATAAATAACTAGTCACGTACCTGGGGGTCCAACAGCGACAGAGAGGAGGCCTCCACTTCGAGCATCTTACACAACTGGAAAAAATCAAATAACAAAATGATTCCAAGACAACTCGGGGCCTCCCTGCCCAATCCGCTTCAACAAAAACAACCCATGGTACGACATAATATAAATATATGCAAAGAAAACAAAATTGGCGCAAAACAGACTACGTTGGCTGACGGGCTGGGCTCAGTCTCGACTCCTTCGGCTGGCTCTGTCTCCACTCCTAGAAGATGTCAATCATCTGATGCGCTTTGGCTCGGCTGGTGACGGGATGGTGGCCACTCGGGCGGCTCCGTAGCATACACCTTAGCCCTTCGTATTACCCTGCTCAGGTCGGTACAAATAACGAAAAAAAAAAAAAAAATCCACCGAACAAAGTACCAGCTCTTGCACGAAAACAAACAGCACACAAAAAAGTACCCACTGCGTGAATCAGTTCTGCTCCGCCATCCGGCTCTCGCTCATAAACCAAAAACTGCAATGACTCTCGTATCGGCACCATCCCGTCTGTCATTGCCAAGACAAGCAGAGATGAATCCTCCCCTCCCCACCCTCTCACTCACCGAATGTCCAAGCGACTGGACCGAACCGTCAGCAGTTGTAAACCACGAGTATCAATAATTGAAACCCGTCATTCAGTCAATCGCTTATCGATTCAGTCTGTCCACCTCGGCCGGTGCCCGCTACCCTTTCCCACGCTACACAGGTTTTGGAAATTCTACTGGAAAAATAATGTGTAGTCCGGACTGCAGTGAGGGCATTCGAAATCAAAAAACCAGAGTTTGTTGAAAACAGCGCGTGTGTTGTGTGCTCATAGATAATAAAAACAGAACTTAATGCGAGTGCTAAAACGTCAGCTGTAACTGTACAGTAACTGCAATAACCGGATGTCCTGCCTGGGCATCGAGGGAGAAAAAAGGAGAGTGAATCATGAGAATGAGGAGGAGAACGTGGTACAGAAAAGGTCAGCAGGAGACAAAAGACGTTTCTGAGACGTTTGCATCGTGCTACACAGAAGATAGCCAAGCAGGACGATACATACAAAAATGAAAATTCGGCGGGGATCGCCGCAAATATTTCTAGATTATGCTTTGTCGGTCTAAAAGTTGTATGCATCAGTCCTTATGATATTTTTTCTAATGAAGTTGTGGTTTTCAATTTGTTTCAGGTGAGAAAATTGATTATGTTACCTTTGGTTCCTGCAGCATAGATAACTGCGTGGTGAGAATCATATTTTTCAATTATTTCGGATGTAGCCATAGCAGCAAACTGTACAGAAGTGTCTTTTTTGTACCCCGAGGTTATTACATCAAATCGCAATATTTTCAACGTTTTTAAATTCCCTTCATATGAGACATATTTTCGATTATAAAATGAGTCAGTGAAAAGAAAATGCCAAACACTCATTTTCTCATTGCCCTGTGGTCACGGGTCATGATCTCATACTTCTTAGACTAGTTGCCTTCAGGTCTATGTTTTGGAACTAATCTTGTTCGATTCAGAGGTCTATTATGCTGCTGACGATTCTGAGCATACCATTAAGTTGTCCCTGAGAACTTCTGGAGGTCCTAACCACGTGCTTTGTTGCGGATTTCGGTAGTGTGGCGATGGCGTCCTGATTTCTCATTCCTCTAGTGACACTTTCCAATTCTAATTAAGTTGTTTTAATTTAGTACTGGAATAGGTTTCTTCTCGTTACTTTTAAGTTACTCGATGAGAATCTCCATACAATGGCAACATTATACGTGGAATTTTGACATTTTTATGGACATAATTTCATTCTCCTGACTCTCATCCCTTCGGCTTATCGCGTTAAAGAATTTTATGCATTTACGTTTTGAACTGTCGAAATGTGGGCCAAATTAAAGTATAGACTCGAGAGTAAGACAAGTAAATCTATAATCTTGCGATAAAACAACTGAAAAGCAAAAAAAAAAAAAAGAAAAGAAAAATAGGTCACAATTTGAAACTCAAAATGCCGAAGTTGTATGGAGTCACCCAGGGACTGACTGACTACAAGAATCTTATCCATCGGCCACATGGGCAGAAACAGTAAATTTTACAACGTTGACCGTGGATCGTAGTACTGAAATTGATACTTAGTTTTAAAAAGAGATAGACTGGGGTCTTGAACAATCTTTGATGGGGTCTTGAGGGGTTAGGTTGAGGGAAATAATTAAAAATGGATTCGAATTATAACATGTCTCCTGAGATTCTGACGATGATTATTTGCTGTAAGCTCACGTTGGTGTTACCTGAAGAAGAGATCAGATCCAAGAAATACTGGACACCTAAAACCTACCCATCAACTCGTACCTTCAATATTGTGCGTGTAACTCTCCCCCCTCTCCTGCGATTGGTAGAAATACTGAGAGGATGTTTACCGTAATCACAGAATTAACATTGCTATCTGACCAGTAATTAGAAGACCTATTGAAATGTCTGAGTGAGAATTCAGAAACCCTCCAGACAACAAGAAAAAATTGATTTTAATGCTAAATAAGAGGTGGAGAAAAATTGGACACTAATTCTCATTATTTGATCGATCTGAATCGTTGCAGAAATTTTATGTTTATATATACGAGAGAGGGGAGCGACTCCATGAAAGAATAAAGTTATAAAAAACTGATTGAAGCGAGCCTGGTGTCTGTCAATCAACTTTGCAAGTAGTACTTCAATCTAGTTTTTGGGTAAATAACGTTTCGTCATTCTGGACAGAGTTTCGCCCACTTTATTATCGCATAAATATACAACAAAATAGCTTCATTTAAGCTGGGGATCAAATACAGTTCAGCCCCCCCCCCCAACGTCGTGCCTTTATCATTGTCAGTTATTCATATATTTCTATATTTCTGTTTTGGAGAGTTGAGTTACCTTACGACTCTGACATATTTAGGGGGATATTTTCATTTCCTATGTAATTTTAAAATGAACGAATTTCGTGAAATTCTTGGGCGACGTGAATGTGGACCAGGTGTCATGAACCCGGGGTGTACTGTGTACACTTGTATGAAGTGTCAACGAAAATTTTGGAATTCGAAGTGCGCTGACCCCCGGAAAAGTTATGTTTTAGTGTCCATAAAAAGTATGCAAAATACATACCAGCAAAAGTTGTAATTAAATTTTCTCACACATCTTCTTTAGGAGCGGAAATGTCTTATTTGGAGTCAGAATGGTATCAAACATGAATCAGTTTACTTTAATTATATGGTAGGCATTAGAGATTTCTGTTTAAATTTTATAATAAGGCTTTCCTGACTCCTTGAAAGATTTTATTTTCCGAGTTCAGATGCAAAATTGTAAATGAAAACCTGAACTTTTCTTCACTTTGTTACTAAAATTAGAAGTTTCTCTATCTGTCCCTTAGTGAACACTCCTTGACCTCTAGTTTTTCAGTGTACATGTGTTCACTCTGAGAGGGCTCATCGTTCCCTCCTATCTTTTCTCGATTCCACTGTCTTCAGCTTCTCGTTAAATTAATAAATACATGAATTTCGGGTCCTTGAGGTCTTGAGAATATCATGTTCAGTGATGGTACCTGTAACTGTTAAGGTACAAGTTTCATTATTTTAGTGCGTTCCACAACAAAATCCATAAGTTACGAAATAACACAATTTCACCTGCGAGTCACTCCACAGTCCATACCAATTTAACTGGAGAATGGCAATTTTAGTCGTTAATCCCTTCAAGTTAAACCAAACTGACAGTGACAATTTTCCATGTATAATAAAATATCAATGAGCAAAAGGAATCTACGGGACGCCCCCAATAAGTATGCCAAGTTCCTATTAGATATTGACAGGAAACATGCAAGGCTCATGGTCGGATTACTAACTGGCCATGAGGCCACAAAACACATGTGGTATAAAATAGGAGTGGTGTAAAGCGGCTCCTGTTGGTACTGTGGAGAAGAGGACGAAACCTCGATCCATATTATATGTCAATGCCCAGCAGTAGCCGGGACAAAGCGCGAAGTCCTGGGACTAGAGTATTCAGCACCCAGTGATATCAAAGGGATAGAGCTCAGAAAAATTCTCACTTTGGCTATAAAAGTGAAGCTACTGAGCTGATTCTGAACAGCAACTTGAGGAATGGTGCAATGGACTACAAAGTTTGAACACTCAGCGCATACAGCGCCACGTCACACACAAGTGAGAATTAAAATGAATACCAGAGTGACCGCTTGGTCACTTTCTCCATTTTAAGTCATCTAAGGTCATTTATGTCATTTTTAGGATAGTTTCTCTTTCAAATTCTGAAAATTCTACTGATAGCGAAGAAAATTATGTTTTTCCTGTATTTTGTGTTTCTACTGTGCAGTGCAGATAAGATTGAAATTAAATTTTCCGTCAGATTGCAGCAAAAACTTCCAACTCAATTTCAGCTGATCAGTTGAGTTTGAAAAATGATGACGAGTAGTATGTAAAGAGAGAAGCACAAAAAAGAAGGAAAAAGTGGCAAATGGTTTTCAATTCTGATCATTTTTGGGTCATTTTTCTAATTTGATAAGATCATTGTTCCGTATTTTTCTCTGAACTTTCGAGTGGCTACGTGTACGTATGTGAGGAAATCTATTCGATTCCTTTCGATTTGTACTACCGTCTGATTCTAAAAACTCTCCGAAATTCTGCGATTATAATCATTAGGCTAATCTAATGCCTAGCAGTGCAGATGGTTTCTTCAGCTATCCGATTACGGAGAGTTTCGATATTTTCGCGAAGAGTTACATTTTGAGCAGTACTAAGTCATGTAAATCCTAAACCTGGATGTTGGCTCCTTCTCTTCCCAAAA
Source organism: Acanthococcus lagerstroemiae (assembly GCA_031841125.1). NCBI lineage: Eukaryota > Metazoa > Arthropoda > Insecta > Hemiptera > Eriococcidae > Acanthococcus > Acanthococcus lagerstroemiae. The sequence continues at coordinate 74,118,330 of CM063106.1, read as the reverse complement.
TGAACTCAGAGTAGTCTGACGGAGTTACTTCAATCTAGAAATGAATCTTCGAGCTACCTCTCTAGGATATCACTTATCAAATATCATGCTACTGTGATAACGAGTGTGAATAATTTCCATGAAATTCGGCATCACTACACTCTGGCTCTGTTTTCCTAATTCCGACATTCATGGTTCAGGTCGACATCACTTGATATTTTTCGGCAGAGCAATTAAAAAATATGAACACAACTCTCCTTTTATTTTATTGCTCCTCATAGCTCAAATAAATTACCTACCCATGTGGAAAGAAAAAAAGAATTTCACTCTTCCTGTCCTCATCCGTCTACGCCTTGTAGGTATATTTACGAGGCACCTTAAAATTTGTTCTCTTTTTTCTCACCTCGTATTATAACTTCATCTGCAACCAGTGAAACATATCCTCTCTTCATCCTGGAATGTAAAACTTCTGTCATAAATCCTAATTCAACCGAACTTCGCGGCAAAAGGAGGCCAGAAAAAACGAAAGAAACGCCCTCGCATTTTCTAGCAAATCTGGCAGCTTTACCAGTTGGGCTTATTACGAATTTATTTTCTGACTCGCGAGTTTCTGCTGTTCGAATGGCGTGAAAATCTTATTTACATTTCAGAACAATTTTTGTTATTCTCGAGTAAAATAATTAAAAACTTTCTACGGCCAGTATATTTATGAAATGCAGACAGTAAAACATAGTTGTTGTTGTTTTTTTTCTATATAATGAGTAAGACTGGTATAAAGAAACTTTTAATTTTGTATACCATCGTAGGTACCGAAAAAATATTCATACTTTGGTCCACGTCATTCAGAGGCCGAAAAATTTGAATTTTTCATTAAGCTCGCCGCTGCGCCGCTTTAATTAGCTTCCAGAAATGTAGGAAAAAATTTCGTCTGTCAGATGCTCTCTCATCGGAGATTGGCAGTCACGAATTCTATAATTAATGTACGTGTTCGCTGATGGGTATACGAACAGTTCGTAGAATTTTGTTTTTTGTTGTTTTTTTTGCGCTTGCTTCCAACTGCTCTAGCACCAGCATTCTTTGAACTTTCCTTGTTTGTCACATGACAAGCTTTTTTAATCTAACCGTTGAAGGTACAGCGACGAAAAACTATGTTACAAAACTCTTCTTTTTCGTCTACAAAATGGCTTTTTCTATTGCTTTTTTTCTCTTTCTCTCTTTCTCTACTGTTTCACGTAAAATGTAGTTATTCTCGCGTAATTAAATTTTTGGTTTACATGTTACGCCATCCGAACCGTGCTTTTTCAAACCGTCGGTTCGCCGGGAGATTTCAAAGTATTACGTAAAAGTTGTTGAAAACTTCAATTTTTAAACTTAATAGGTCTTCAGAGAGTTCATGCGTTTGTACGCCCAACTTTCGTCGTGCATAGAAAATTCTTCCGTTTTTGAGTGATGATTTACTACCCTTTAATAATGGGTGCACTCTACAGGGTATTTGCCCCGGAAGATGCAGTAATAAGAGAGTGTGTTCAGGTCTTATATGGAACGGAAATTTCGACTGCTACAGCTCGCGTGCTATAACTTGGATAGTGGGAAATTGGGAAATGAGAACTACTTACTTTACAGCGAGCTAATATAGGCTTTTATATCCATAAGAAATGGTCAAATAAAATCATTCGAGTGACAGGTATATCAGATAGGATAGGGTTCCTAAGAATAGAAATAGATAAATATTCCAAAATCCTAGTCATACACGTGTATGCACCTACAAGGCAAGCAGAAAAGGAAGAGGTCGAAGAGTTTTATAGCCAGCTTTCTCAAGTTATCGGAAACGAAAAAGTATTTACACTGTAGTCATCGGAGATTTCAATGCTCAAATGGGAAAGTCGGAAATAGGTATAAATGGAAATTGCATAGGAAAATTCTGCTCAAACAAACTAACAAATACTAATGGCGAACGTTTGATTCACTTTGCTATAAAAGAGGAATTAAAAATTATGAGTACCTTATACAAAAAAAGGAAAACAGATAAATAGATCCTGGCTCTCACCAGATAGTGTTACAAAAAATGAAATTTTTTTTGCCTAATCAACGACAATAGGATAATTAAAGACGTGAAGGTGGTTGAAAATTTAGACTTTTCATCCGACCATAGAGCACTAAAAATTCCGATGCGACTGCAAAAAATATTCGTAATAAAAAATGCAATAGGTACGAAAATTTAAGAAATAAAACCATTCAAGCTTACAGGCAATTAGCGGCAAGAATAGAATTAAAAAATGAAATAAAACAATGGGATAATCAAGAAAATGTTAGTATCCAAGAATAATACAATAACCTGGTGAAGGCATGTACGCAAACGATGAATTAATACGAAATCGAGGAATCAAATAATTAACTCATGCGTAAACTATCACCGGAAACTATAAAAATTTGCGAAATTCGAAATAAATGTGTTAAAATAAAATTAAAAAAAAACAACGTCAAGGCAAAGAATAGAATAAACGGAAGTAAAAGGAAGTTGGCTAGTAAAAAGATAAGGAACGACTTGAAGGAAGAAGAGCATCGAATTTTATCTGAAATAATAGGAAGCACAGGTTCAACAAAAAATGCCAAAAAAGAACTAAACGACTTCAGAGGCCTCCTCTCATCGATCAAAATTAAAGAGGGCAAAGAGGTGGTAGATAGAGCAGGCATCACGAAAATAGCCTCGGACTGATTTTCAAAACTATACGAAGAGGAAGAGGAATATGCAGGAGTCAAAAGCCTATAATATGGAAACGAGGAGGACCCCTCCCCCTTCTAGAGAGCGAAATAAGACATGTTCTAGCTAATCTGAATAGTGGAAAGGTGGGGGGACCAGATGGAGTTGAAAATAAATATTTAAGGATGTTTGAAGAGGAAATGACCCCCTCCCCCACTGACAAAGCTTTTTAACTCGATACTGAGGTCCGAAGAGATACAGGCAATGGGGAATATACGAAATAATACTGCTATTCAAAAAACAAGACATGAAGGATATAAGTAATCGGACTTATAGGTCTCACATCCAGTGTATCAAAAGTATTCGCAAGAATCCTGAAAAGTAGGATGTACAATCAGCTGGATAGCAGTCAAAGTCAAGAGCAGGCCGGATTCAGGAAGGGTAGATCTGCTATTGATCAGATTTTTATAATTAACCAAATTATAGAAAAATGTAAAGAGGATAACATCCCATTGTTCATACTACTGATCGACTTCGAAAAAGCTTTCGATTCGATCCACCTCAGTTACCTTTGGGATGCGCTCAATAGGCAAAGAATTCAGGCCAAGTATATTAGAATCTTGGGAAGGGTGAAGTTATACAGGGGAAGGCAAACATTCAGAATCCAAAAAGGAGTGAAACAAGGGGACCCTCTATTAGAAAATGTATTTCGGAAATTAAATTGGGAAGAGAGGAAAATTGAAGTGGATGGAAGGAAGCTAAGCAATCTGCGCTTTGCAGATGACGTGGCTCTCATTGCTCGAAACATCGAGGAGCTCCCGCAAAGGGCAGAGGAACTACGAGTGGCAGCATATGAAGCAGGTTTAGTTATTAATGCCAAAAAGACTATACTGCTAACTAACAGCTCCGAGGAAACAAAATTAATACTAGATGGCGTAGAAATAAACAAGAGCAACGAGGCTATCTATCTCGGCCAACTCATTTCGTTTTCGGGCAGCTTAGAAACAGAGTTAAAAAGAAGAAAGGCCAAAGCTTGGGGGAGCTATTGGAGTCTAAAAAATATCTTCAAAGGAAAATTCCCGGTGCAAGTAAAGAAAAAAATATTCGAAAGTAATGTCCAATCAGTTTTAACGTATAGCGCACAAACATGGGCCCCCACGGAACGCCAGCTGGTCGGACTAGCTAGAACTCAAATGTAGGAGCGGTCAAAGGTAAGAATCTAAAAGAAGGAAAGGATAAGTAATATAGCAATCCGAAGAAAATCACAGACTGCAAATACAAAGTAAAAAGGATGAACATGGAATGCGCTAGCCACGTGCACAGGAGGGAGGAGGGTAGTTGAGGCGGAAGGGTAGCAGCTTGACAACCAAGAGGTGGAAAAGGAAGGTAGGGAGACTAGAAAGGAGGTGGGAGGATGAAATGATTCGAACAGCGAGGACAGTATGGTGGAGAAACGCTAGAAATAGGGAGTGCTGAAAACGGGTAGGAGAGGCCTACGCCCAAGGATAGGCGCACGACGGATACTAAGACGCCAGTGATGTCGAAAGACTAAGGTAGGTGAAGGAACCTGCAGAAATCAATCTGTATCGTTGTGTATTATTTGTATTCTTTGTTTTTCTTACTCAGTGACCACAGAACTGTGGAACGAAAACAGGTACTATATTTTTTCTTCTAATATGTCAATATCAGAAAAGATGTTAACGCATTTGAAAGAGTGATGGCGGAATCGATAGTTAAGGAAAACTGGTCCACAAAACAGGCTAGGAGGGCAATAGCAAGATGCAACTTCCTTCGCCCAAAAATTAAAAATCAACACGATCAAGTAATAACCAATAGAGAAGGAATAGCCAAAACGGCCTCAGAATTTTATCAAAAACTCTACAATGCTAACTCCATAGGAGCGACTAAAGCTTAAGTTTTGCGCAAACACCTGTCCAACCTAGATGAACCTCCAGAAACTTCGCCGCAAGAAGCGCTAAAAGAAATAAAGAAGTTGAAACTCAACAGGGCCTCTGGGCCTGATGGGATTACAAACGAAATGCTAAAAGACTTCGGGGATATACTGGCCTCTCTGTTTAATGGCATTACCTCCGTAGGACGACCATCCAGACAATGGTACTTGGCAGAGATAATTCTCCTACATAAAAAAGAAGATAGGTCTTACATAACTACAGACCGGTTAGTCTATCGTCAAATATCCGCAAACTGTAGGTATATGAAAATAATCAGAAATAGAATTTACAACATGCTAGATGCCCAACAAACGTGAAACAAACAGGATTTCGCAAAAACTTTAGTACAATGGACCATATCCAAACCCTAAACCAATTAGTGGAGAAAGCCAAGGCATACCAAATCAAAGTTGCCTTGATGTTCGTAGACTTTAACAAGGCATTTGACTCTCCACACCATAACAGTATTTGGACAGCTTTGGCAAAACAAGGGATACCTCAAAAAGTTATTGAAATTTTGATTAACATTTATAACAATTCGGAAGCTGTTATTAAATTAGATAAATTAGCAGACAAAATGAAAATCAGTAGGGGAGTCAAACAGGGAGATCCTCTCTCTTCCAACCTGTTTAACGCGGTACTGGAAGATATGTTTAGAAACATGCACTGGGAGCGGAAAGGCATAAAAATCAGGGAGCTCCACCATTTCAACAAAATTTGGACAGTAAACAACGCGGATGACATCGTCATCATTGCCAAAAACGCCAAGGAACTGCTGTTTATGGGTGAGGACCTTAGGAGGGAAAGCGAGAAAGTTGGCCCAAGTATCAACTTTACCAAAGCAAAAGTTATGTCCAATGTCGACCAGCTGGAGGAAATAAAAATTAACAACTATTCAATAGAAAACGTCTCTGAATACAAATACTTAGGTCAAACGATCTCATTCGAAAATAACTCAGGAATAGAGCTAAAAACGAGGATAGCAAATGCGTGGAGGGCGTTCCGGGGCCAGAAAATATTCTGGAATGGCACACTAAATCTAAAGTCAAAGATAAAAATTTTCGAAAGCACAGTAACCCCAGTGTTAACCTGTGGAGTCCAAACATGGTCACACGAAAAAACAAACTCAAAAACTAACTTCAACCCAAAACGCCATGCTACGCAATACTCTGAAGATAAAATTAAAGGACGCAGTCCACATATCAGATATACTAAGAAAAACAAAATCTAAAGAAGTGGGTATCATTGTTAAAAAACTAAAACTTGAGTACGCCGGGCATATTGCTCGGGAATCTAACTACAAATGGAACAAGATACTTACATTTTGGAACCCTTTAGAAAAATGGGAAAAAGGGAGGCCAGCGACAAGAAGGGGAGACGAGGTTGAACATGTGGAGGGTCATAATTGGGACAACAAAGCCAAAAATAGGGGAAAATGGGCTAAATTGTGCAAGGCTTATAATAATATTTAATAATATTTATTTATTTACTCCCCCCACCAACAGCCGAAAAGGCCAATTACAGGCAAGGGGAAAACAAAAGTACAGTACAAAGAATAGAAACTACAATAGACATTTTTTTTGTACATCCACTCAACACACACGCCCGCACATGCCAGCACCCTATTCGACCCAGACACAGCCACATTCTCTTCAACACCCACCCTCACCTCCAACACAATCACAATCCCTCATACTCACACATTCTGTCATTCTATGAGGTGCTCCCTCTGCCCTCCCTGCCCTCTCATGTAATCTAGTCTAAGCGAACTGTTCATCAGCGAATGGATTTGAAAATTCCCCGAAGTCGGGATCTGGAGTCAGGATTTACGGTGGAATTTATCTACAGCAGATCATTAGCCAGTCTCATGCCACGTATTATTGGCAAGTTTTTTTTCAACATTTCGGTGCGGCAAAAAGGATTTTGGAACAGATTATGTTTACGTTGCGAGGAGCGGGGTATGATGATATTGATTTTGGACAACTGGTTAGGGTCAGAGATTTTGTGCGTTAGAAGATCATGGATGTATCGAATTGAAGCAATGTTTCTGCGAGTTGCTAAGTATTGAAGCTTAAACCCAGCAAGAAGTTCATTATAAGACATATTGTGGGGGTAGTATTGGAACGTTTTAAAATGCAGAAAGCGGAGAAACCGTTTTTGCACTTGCTCTAAAGACCGACCGACTCACTGTTGAGCAGGGTACCAGACAGGTGACGCAAATTCCATCTGAGAACGCACTAACGCGTAGTAGAGAGTTAAGAGGGTTTCAAAGCGTGAGAAAGAGTATGAAAAACGGAATTAGAGAGTCCCAGCATAGATTTTGCTTTATTACGAACTGAGGTAACATGAGTCGCAAACGTTAGAGCAGAGTCGATAGTTACACCCTGCTCCTTAATTTCAGTTACCATCTCGAGTTTGTGAGTTTTTAGGAAATAATTAAATCTTAGTGGGTTTTTCTTTCTGGTGTACCTAATTTGAACTTATTTCGTTAGATTCAGTTGGAGGTTGTTGTGGTCACACAATGACACTAGAGCATCTAGATGGTTTTGAAGTAAAGTAGCGTCCCTCGGGGATTGAATGGTTTTAAATATTGTGAGGTCATCGGCATACAGAAGAACCTCAGACTCTTTGACCATTTCCTGAATGTCGTTAACAAAAATGTTAAATAGGAGACGCCCGGCAGAAGTGGGCTACTGATGGCTTTGGGGGAGAGCACCTCACCTACCTAATCACTAGATCATGTATATAGTAATAAGTACAGATATATTTAGCACCAGAGATCCATGAAATGAATAAATACGAGTAAATAAATAAATAAATTGTTTTTCTTTTCTATTTTTATGTGTTCTCTAAAATTCGTCTCCTGGAAATGGTAAAAATATGATGTACTACTGGCACTTGAAGAATTTATATGTATCGTACAAGTGTGGAATATAGGCTGATTTTGATTTGATTTAAAAATAGTGGTATTTTTGAAGAATTACTTAGTAATATATTGATGACAATTATAGCTATAGAAAATATTTACGACATTAGTCGTATAAGGATGATCGATTATTTCAGTGGCTGCCCATGTAGTTCTCTGCATTTCGCGAAGTGCCTGTCGGTTCAGGTAATGTCAGCCATTTTATATGAACTTCATACGATTACATAATGTGCCCGCACTTCACGAAATTACCAAACAACAATGGTCATTTCACGTAATGCCAGATTACGCTAAGTGGCTACTCTTTTCTAATTTTGTTCTCAACCCGAGCTTTGGAATCCGCCCTTTCGAGCATTACCTCAGAGACGTCAGGGAGGCTGTTAGAGCTGTCTTAGCTCTGTTCTCTTCTTGGCGAAATACCGGCCTAGGTCGAAATGTAGCAAGTTGTTACATGGGCTCGAACCCGGGACCTCTGGATTCCGAGACCAGCGCGCTATCCACTCGGCCAACCAGACCCCGTTGTAGGTTAATCAACCCTTCAACTTAGCAGCAAATCCCCACAATGAGATTTCATGGCCAAATGCGGCGTATAAATAATAATAGAAATTTTGAACCCGTATTGATATTTTTTCATAAATTGTAAAGTGGTATACTTAAACAACTGCAAATCGCGTAATATTTGAAATATCTATATAATATGTAGGATCAGTGAGCCATGTAATAAGATAATAATAAAATAATAAAATGATAAATATTGTACGTATATGAGACCTGGATAATAGAAACGAAAGAAAAAGGATAGAAGCTTTTGAAATGCGGTGTTACCGAAGAAGGTTGAAAATCAAACGGACAGAAAAGATTAAGAATGAGGAAGTATTCAAGCAAAGAGGAAGGAGAAGAGAAATTTGGAATATAATCGTAAAGAGACGGGCTAAAATGATAGGTCAGGATATAAGGCATCCAGGGATATTATTATTACAGTTAGAGGGGATGGTTGAGGGAAAGAACTGGAAAGGAAGACAAAGAATGAGCCATGAAACACGGATAATGAAGGATACAAAGTGTAAATCCTTCTCAGAAATGAAAAGATTAGCACGGAAGAAAGAAAAGTTGAGAGACGCAACCTGCTAGTCGAGAGACTAAGGAATATCATCATCATAATACTATTGTCATTTTTTAGTCAGCTCAAATATCACGAACATAAACTACAGACCGAAACGTATTATAAATACTCGTAGTTTTAGCTGGGTACTCGTGTAAATAAACGAAGAGGTGAATGAACTTGGTGAATAAGAAATGAGACGTCTCGTTCGAATCAATTATTTACTTCACTAGGGCGGTCCGTTTAGTAAACTTTCGATAATCCTTGGAAATAAAATTTGAAAGCAGACGCGTTTTCCAACTATCAAACGGTGGACATAGTAATTGATGTGCGAGAGAGCTCGTAAGCTATAATCATCAGTCAATCGAATTGATTCATAGATACAGGAACGTTTAAATGGGTCAAATGATTTTCCTGAGAAGTTAGTGCATAAAAGTTTGGGAGGAGCGTTCTAATACAGTAATGTAAAGATTTAAGATTCTTTTTCCTGCAGGCGCCTGAACTGCGAAAAATGGAGACGTTCGGGTGTTCGCGCTGTATTCGAAACTTCGAAGGCGAAAGGCGACTGTCATATACTTTCAAATTCGCTCGTTTCAACTGCCAACGCCGACTGCCTTATAGTAACTACTCCAGACATTTTTCCGTTCATCCGAGGTCGTTTCTTGTCTGAAAAATGCTCGATGCCGAATCATCAACCCGTTGCCTTTTCGAAAGGAACGCGAGCAGGAACTAATTACATTATATCGATTGGAGACGCCGAAGCCCGAAGGTCATATTCGAGTAGCCCCGGCGAAAAGCGAACGCAGCAGCTTTTTTCGAGGTCAACGTTTGCCGTGCGACCGAATATTATACCAAACTCGAGACGTGCTCAAAAAATGAGTCAAAATGGAAACCATAATGGCGTACTACCTTTATAATATTACCATGCTAATCTCCTGCTGTAGAAGGCAAAGAAGAGAAGGAAAAGGTGAGAACACTGGCGAATATTTTAAAATTGTATACCCGATCAAGACGGAGACATCGACAGTTTTCAAAATAAACCGACGAGTTGATGGCTTTGTTTGTCATCAGCTTTTCTGACGTTAAGGACGTATTTTTCAAAAAGTCTTAAGGCGGAGCGAGGGTATAGCCCGAACGACGTTTGCCCTTCGGAGGATTGGCATGCGGAAGATGTTTGAAATTTATTTCAAAAATAAAATTTGCAACCAGGGCGCGCACCTGTGTGCACCTCATCATACAGGGTGACCCAACTGAATCCGTATCAGAGTTGATTTGAGAGGAAAAAGTTGGAACTTTTCCCTCGAATTATCGGAGTTAACCCTGGGAATCTATAATGGATGGTCTCCGAAGAGTTGCAATCAAAATTTTGTCTTTCCGTTCGTGGAGGAGAGCGGGTTTAAGCTAAGACTGCGGATGTTTGTCTCTGATTTATCAGACAGTGGGAAGAGTTAATGAAGTTTAAATTGGCGTTCAATTTTCTGTATGATTCTGTGACGTACTAATCCTGTCCAACTCAGAGTTCGAATTAAACGACATGATCGCCGAACTAGCGGATAAAGGCAGAGAGTCAGGCTTACAAATGAACATCAAAAAAACGAAAAAATTAGCAAACCAAAAGAGTGTAACGAGAATGCAGCTGTACGATAAAGAAATAGAAACAATAGCAGAAGCAACATACTTAGGTCAACAGCTATCATTCGATTACCCCACTGAAAAAGAAATAGAAATAAGAATAACCAAAACGTGGAATAAGTACTGGTCACTCAAAAAAATATTCAAAGGTCCCTTCAAAAATTATCAAAAAAGCGAAATATTTAACATGTGCGTTGTCCCGACCCTGGCGTATGGTTGCCAAACATGGACCCTGACCGAAGAAAACATTAAAAAAATAGTAACCATCCAAAATTCCTTAGAAAGATCAATGTTAGGTATCAATAAGAAAGACCGCATCAGGACAAGCGATACAAAAAAGAAATTAAAATACAACGTTAACGTAGCCAGATTTATCAGACGTCAGAAATGGAGGTGGGCGGGTCACGTAGCCCGAATGAAAGACGACCGATGGACCTATCTAGCAACGTTCTGGTTCTTGTCACAGTTTAAAAGGAAAAGAGGGCACCCACGCACTAGATGGAAGGACGACATCAACGGCTTTCTACAATGCAAAAATTTCCAACGCATAGCGCAAAATAGGGTCGAATTGGAAAGGTTGCAGGAAACCTTTGCTCTCTACGGGCCGAGGACTTTAAGTCCTTAATAAAGGTATTTTGATTTTGATTCATCAGGACCAAAGCCCGTTAATTAAATAATAGAACATTTTCTATCGGATTCAGCTTGTAAGATTTGAAAATAACTAATTTTCTTTTAATTTTTAGATATTAATAAAATGTTCAACTTTCTAAAAATTCAGGCTCCAGGTCAAACAGAAAATTTCGTAAAAACGGAATAGTCATTGAAATTCGAAATTCAACATTTGTTACCAACTTTCTGGTTATCGAAAAATCTTCCACATTTCAGCTTTGTTGACCTTTCAGATAACGTTGGATACTTAGCTTGAAACGTTCCGCTTTTGACTGACTGGTCTCTGACAGGAGTCCAGGCTACTCCGTTTCCAGAAACGAAACTTGACTTTCAGTTTGGGGAGGTGGAGAAGAAAAATTTGCCGACAAATATTTCTTAAAAATTAAAAATTTGCCGACAAATATTTCTTAAAAATTAAAAATTTGCTGACAAAATTTTAAAAAAAATTAAAAATTTGCCGATTAAACAAAAATTTATAAAAAATGAAAAATTCAAATGAACAGTTTCAAAATTAGCCGACTGCAAATTATTGGAGGGAGGGATGTTTCAATCCGCCACATCCCCTATAGTTTCACCCGTGTCTATGGATCACTGACAGGTTGTAGTCATACACCTCGATTTTCAACTGGGCAACGACTTCAATAACTAGTTCGCGGATATTTTCATTCGCGCTTATTGGAATACCACTGACGAGAAGATTATAATCGAAATCGAACTACAGTTATATACCAGAATCTAATATTGGCCAGAATATTTTGTTAGAGAATGTGTGAAATCGCTGCACGTCAAAGACGTACTAGAATTCTTGTGATTTTTACCACAAAATTATGCTCGGTGTATCATTTTTAGGGCGTAGGATTAGAATATTATCTGCATACCTCACTGCCACAGTTTTACATTGACTCTATATTTGATTTTGTAAATGATATGATTTTCAATGCTGTTCATCCAGGCTAGGAAAATTGTGTAAATTATTTGATACAACATTTTAGCCTCCAGAAGGTTCGAATTCGGCCACATTGGTAAACGTCTGTCAACTGATCTGAAGCGGTGTGGAAGATTTGCATCCGAATTTGAAAAAAAAAACAACAACACAGTACATAGTCTTTGGCTACAGGAAAGTTGACACCTTTAATAGTGGGGTGGTCTGGCCCAACCCGCAATCCAGTCCAGGGAAAACAAATTTTACAATCTTACAACAGGTATTAAACATAAGATATCTAGGATTACAAATTGATCAGGGTCTAACATGGAAATTTCAGGCAGAAAAACTACAAAAAAAAACTTAATTTTATCAATATTATGACCTATATCACCTAAAGCAGCATTTCCCACTCAATTACTTGAAAAAAAAAAAAAAAAAAAAATACATAGCACTTTTCGAATGTGTCTTTCGTTATGGTATAATTCTTTGGGAGGGGACCTCAGCTTGCCATTTACGGCTGATTGAAATAGCCCAAAAAAGAGCCATAAGGAATATAGCAGGAATAAGAAAATATGACAGCACTAAACAATGGTTTGAAAAACTGAAGGTGTTGAAGCTTGCGGACCTATATAAAGCAGGTATTCTTGCATATGGGCTAAGAAACGAAGATAAGTTTGGCATACAAGTTAGGACAGGAACATCGACCCGTGTTGGAGGGTTATTGAGTATTGAACAGAAACGATGGTTCAAGTCAACGGGTAGAAACCAAGTCGGATATAAGCTTCCCGAAGTAATAACTGAAATATCGGTAACTGCACTGCAGGAGGTGGCCGCTGAGGCAACTGTGAGACAAATAAAACGGCCATGACGTGAATACCTGGAAAGTGGCGAGGAATAAGTAGGAAAATTGATAGGTAAATAGGTTTTTCAAAATTGGTGTCCGAGGGAAGAAAAGAAAAGAAAAGAAAGAAAAAATATTCCCGTCAAAATGGGATGGGTAGATGCATGCGTCGGAGCTCACGGGTAACGATTGCAATTGCTATGTTAAGTTTAAATATGGTAACGTATTAATTGGCACCGTAAGCGCATTGGAGCAATGTAAAAAACAATTTTGTAAAAATGTTATTAATATACACAGTTTTTGATTGATTTGATTGCAAGGGAAGAGTTTCAGGTCAAGTTGTATAAATACCCGTAGTTCTTTACATCAGCAATGCTGAATTGGAAAATTCGAGGTAAATGTTTTTGTTTTTACTAAATATTTTTCTGGTTGTATTCTTGGAGCTTTGTAGCAGAACAATGTGAGATTTTTCTAGTTCTCAACTTCTCCTTATCAAAAAAAAAAAAAAGTCGCTTTATTACACCCCCTGACCGGTCATGGGATATCACGTTAATTACTTGTTTGAATCACTTTTGCACTCGCTGTATTTTACCATAGCATAACGTACGAAAAATGTCAACACGAATATCGGAGAACTGTTTTCGCTGATGGCGAATATATATATATATACATAAAAGAAGGCTTCGTAACACATTTTTTTACATTTGTTTTTTGTCCCGTTCAACATTTCGTACTAAATATTGTAAATTACCTCGGAGAAGTGAGTGAAAAAACAAACAATAAAAAGGTGAAAGGGTTTTTATTTCTACTAGAACTACAGCATGAAAAGAGTCGGGTAATTTTTCATTTTTTTTTTCGGTTCGTCTGAAAGTCTAATGAGTTGTCTGTAAAGTAAAATGAAAAAAATAGAGGGAAAATGTGATCTTTTCGATTAAAAAGAGAGGGGAAAAAAGTTATTAAATACAAAATTTCGGAGAGAGAAAAAAGTTTAATAAAAATGAATTTAGGAGTGCGATGAAATTAAACACCGTATAAATTTAATTAACATTCGTAGGCGAGGAGAAATTGGAAATATGTAAATTTTGATTTTCGCCAAGGATGTAAAAAATTGACGCCGAACCAAAAGATACACTCGCCGGCGTTCAAACTAGTTCGATCTTCCAGAGCACAAATTATCGGATTTTCGTGCACTTTTCCGCTGACCGTCGAGGCGACATTTGATTATTCCGCGAGATGCTGTCTGTCCGGCCGGCAGGCCGCGTCCGAATCGAAACAGCGGAACGCGTTTTCGATTTAGCAAAAACGTATACTTGCCCGTATCTGTATAGGAAGCCGCGCACCCCGCCCCCGGCAAAAATGATTAAATCCGGAGCAGAAAATATTTATGTCGATCCGGAAAACCGCTGTCTCTCCGGAATTCCATCTTCGATGACTGTCGAATCAATTTCCGAACACGAGACGAGCTCGATGTTTTTCGAAATGCGTTACACGCGGCGCCTCGCCGCACCGCGCCCGACTTCGCGGACGTCACCGCCATTTCTTATCCTCAGCTTGCACACGTTAGGCACTCAAATTTCGCGGGATACTCGAGCGAGCGAGCGGGTCAAACGCGACCCAAGATGACGGGGTTGCTCGCGGTAAATTATTCGCAACTCGATGCAGGTCAAGTCACTAAAGTGAATATACGCACATACTCTGTGGCACGGTTAATTCCGCTGAGACGTCAAGTTCTGTGGGAATTTGAAAATTCGAATTCTTCTTTTCATTTTCTGGGGTAGCGGCCACGGACTGATAGTGGATAGTGTCGACCAGATACAGACCAAGTAGCCGAACATTTAAAAGTTTACACAAGAAACTTGATATTTTTCCACATTTTGTCAGAGGTAAACCTTATTTAATCTTTGAAAATTCGTAAAATACAATTTATCCTGCAGAATTATTGCTGATCACAGTTCATTCTTCTTGCACATTGAGGGAAAGAGTGAAAAATTATCTCCCTTACTTTTCACATAGGTTGTTTAACAGCTTTAAAAGTGTTTTGTGTGTGTGTGTGTGTGTGTTTGTTTTTTGTGTAAGGCATCCAATCATCCAATTAGTTTTAATGTCTGTACCTTCAGGACCTTGAGACTATGGTGGTTACATTTAAGTAAAATAGGTGAACAGAAAATAGTTTCATAATATGTGACCTGGAATCATGAAATGTGCCTCTGGTGTCAAAAAAGCATTTTTAACTTTCCTGACAATTCTTATAGAAAAAATCACGTTCTATCGAATGAAACAAACCGCAGCTTCCTATCTTCATTAGTAGAGTGTGGATTCTCCGGCATTTGCCGAATCATTTCCTTGAAGGGCGAACTGTTGAGAATGAAATAGAAGTTCATGTCACAGGTTGCGGGGGTGGGAAAAAATTTATTTTTCCAAAAAATTCCAAAAGTGGAATAACCACCGCAAATGAAGTAAGTGCCGAGAGCCACCGATTTTACACGTGCTACCTGATGCGCAGTCAGTTACCCTCTACTTACCCAATTACCCGCAGAAAAGTTACCCATTTGTTACCCTCAAATTACCCTTGTTCGCCTTCAGTTACCCGGGTAACTATTGGGATACTACGTAATTAGTTATCCTCTAGTTACCCGCGGCGGAAAAGTTACCTATTTGTTACCTTTAGTTACCCTTAGATTACCCCTGTTCCCCTATAGTTCCCATTGTTCCCCTTTAGTTACCTGGGCAACTGGTGGAATTTTGCGAATGGAGTAACTATTTCTATGTCGAATGAAAATAAAGAGAATTCAATATTTACATTTCATGATTCATGAAATTACCTGCGCGATGACTTTTGTAGATTAGATGAAACTTGAAAGAACGCAAAATATTCGACCTAAGAAAATGTTGAGAAACATCTTGCAGTTATGTACAATACGAAATTTTCAAAGTAAATGGGTGTATTTTCGTCTCGTCGAGAGGTTTCATTTTTGGTTTTGCCAAATACTGCCGAGAATCTAATTTTCACCTTAATAAAGCCAAAATATCCGCACTCTATTCATTAGTTTTTCCGCAAATCTACTATATAAAAGTGATTGTATTTAAAAATTACTTCAAAAGCTTAAAAACATCCGTTTAAATGGCGTTGTGTGAAACAGGCCCAGGGGAATGATAGAAAACAAGAATTCTAAATGCGGTTGTCATAGCAATATGTAAACGCACCACCACAGATGTACACGCTGTGTATATCTGTGCGCATCACTACCACCATCCCATCTCTATACTTGTTTATCTCGAAAACCTGTTTTCGCACGAGAGGCACATTTCATGAATCCAGGTCACATGTATTCATATGCTGACTGTAGATCTTTCTGAATTGACCTTATCACTAATATGTTGAAAATCTGAGACTATTTTTATCTCATGTGACGTGACTATGATCAGTTAAGAAAGTTTCTAATCACTTTTCATTCACATCTTTAGCAGCTTGATTTGCATCCGGAGTAAGCAAATGTGAAGATAATCGTACTGCAAGTATATTCTCGGATGCATTAAAGATTCTAGCAAGAATAATAAATAAGCTAATACAGAATAAAATGGAAGAAAGGGTGAGAGATCGGTTTGGATTCAGAAAATGTAGAGGAACTAAGGATCAAAATTCAAATCGAAATATTCCTAGAATGGAGCGAAAAAAATCATTATTTTTTCGACAGTTAAGGCAATTTTGTTTGCCTTTTAACTTATGAATAATGTTCCTAAAATTTCAGAAAATTATTAAAATTTTTTGTAACTGACCTTAATTTGACATTTGAGGTATAAGATTGACCGAGTAAGAATAAAGCGACCCCTGTTTCCTTTATGTGGATTTAATTTGTTTGGAGCACCCTCACCCCACCCGATTGGTTATAATAAGAAATAATAAAATTATTACCAAATTTCAGATCGATAGGATAACAGACATATGAGCCACCGAACCCCCTTCTCCTAGAAATTTGTCATTTTATTAATTAAATGTTTTTCTTGATCCTCATAAGCGTTAAAAATTCAAACTCTTCAATTTTATAAGGGAGGTACTGTATCTGCTGAAAGTAATGGTATGTAATCAATGTGAACATGATAGCTTAAATATAAAAATTGGTCAAGAAAAAATTGAGGAAGTTAATGAAGTTTGGTATTTAGGGAGTAAAATAACAAAACTGATAGAAAAGTAAAAGAATTGTTAGTAGCAGACATGCCGAATTAGCATTTTATTGAAAAAAGTAATTCTTCCAAATCAAAAATACATCTGGTAATCAAAGAATTATTTTTAAAAACTTGTGTTTGGAATGTAGCCTTACATGGATTCGAAATTTGGACCATAGGAAAACCAAAGAATAGGAGGATCAAAGCCTTTCGGATACTTGGTATCAAATGGACGCATAAGGTGAGAAATGAGGAAATACTTGGCAAAGTAGGAGGTAAAATGAATATTTGGAATTGTCTGAAAAGGAGGAGTGATTACTAGGAGGAAGGGTGTGTAAGAAATAAGACATTCGAAAAGAGAGAGAAGAAATCATAACTTTGACAAACACATAGAACGCAGCCAAGGGCATGTAGAATTTTGCTGTGCGTAATAAGTCAGAACGGTTTGAATTTCTAACGAGTGGAGTACTAAATTTACCATTAACTGTGTACAATGCTTGGGGGGGGGGGCGGATAGCTAGACGGGAACTGCACTAGCTAGGTACTGTGGCATTTTTTCATGAACGACCCAGAGACAGAGTGTTCATAAAGAAATGCCGACATTTGTTTCCGGTCGCACCTTCCTGTATTACGACCAGAGTACGTGCTCAGATCGAAATATCGGCGTAAGTGGCTGACCAAGAAAAGTACAGAAAGCCTGAAGAAGTATCCCGACTAGTTCACAAGAGACCTCTCAGGCGTGATATTGCCAGGGAAAGGAAGGTGGTTACACAGATCACATGCTAAGTCGTTTCAAGTTCGAGAACGAAAACGTAAAGAAAAACGAAAAAAATAACATTCTCATATTACCCTGCAAGTTTCTCACGTCCTCCCTCCCCTCACAAATACGAACCTTAATTAGACATCACAAATATTTTATTCAAAAAAATAAAACAAGAACGAATATTCCGCGAAGTGAAAACCACATTGTGGGTAGCGGACATGGACGAACTCCGAAAACAAAGAAAAACTGCAACACAACACGAATTCTGGGAGCGGAAAAGTCGCGGACCTGCGAAGACGGCATCGTACAAAACTTTTGTGCGAATCAAACGATAAGGAAAACAGAAGGGGGAGGGAAGGGAAATGAAGAAATGTGACGTCGTCATTCCACATGCAGATTTTCACCTGCACACGGAGTTACGAGGGAATGAGCACAGAGGAATCTAGTTGGACCGCAGTTCTCGCGTTTTTCCCTGCCACAGTACCTATAACAGATTTCGAAATCACGTTTGAGTACGGGCACAAAACACTATCGCACCGTAGCTCAAAACTAATAACATAGTAAAGCATCAAGGCGATCCTGTTCTCTGGCCCAATACTCGACTAGCACCATCATACCAGAGGGTCTATACCTAGCCCGTACGAATGCCTATAGGTACCTTGGTAGTGCCGGCCCTGAAACTCTGCGGAAACTCGACCGAATGCCTGCATCACAGCCGGATCTACATTGTCGCCTGTGTAGGGTAACACCTACCCTGCATAATGGAGAGCCTGGGGTATCAGCTTAATACCCGCTGGCGAGAAAGTATTGCACTCCAGCGTAAATATGTATAAATGCAGTTTAAAAAGCCATAACAGGATATATACTCAGTGAGCAAAACTCACCTCAAATTGGCGTTTCTCACCAACACCACAAAATACGCGACAACACTATCGAAAACTTGGAGATTGCCACAAATCGATCACCGCTAAATTGACCTCACCGTGATCGTTCGCTAAATGCCACGAGGCACTAGCTCGCTAACGCGAGGACCTTGGTACAGGGGATATGCGTCTTTCGCCCTCCAGCAGGTTCTCCATGTGAACCAGTCATGCATGCAAGCGGGTGAAAGCGGAGGGAAGCGAAAGCGACAACATTTGATCCTATACGAGATGCATTTATTTAGAGAGAAATTCACCCTTACAGGTGGAAAGAAGGAATTGGGTAGGTCGGCAAAGATTCCAGTACTTATGTCCAAAAGATAATCGAGGACGTCAAATGTAAAAGTTATTTGGAAGTAATAAGACTCGCATACTCGTAAGATAGAGAAAAATGGAGAGCTACATCAAACCGGTCGTGAGACTGATGACCTTATCATCATCACTCATAAAGGCTTACTTATATTCTATCAGTCAATTAATACACGCGCTTTTTCAACAAACTCTCGTTTCTGTGGCTTTCGCCTGTCCTTGTTCCGGCGCGGACTAAACTCTTCTCTTGAAAACTCCAAAAGACTCGCAGAGATATGATTCCATTGATATCAAGGCTGTATTGACTCAGAATGGGTAAAGTACAGAAGTCGCTCAAAAGAACAGAAAACAGTATAGTTAGGTGGGTTGATATTGACAACATCCTATTTACAAATATTCAAAACGAATATTACGAATAACCGCTGGTGATGCATGTGTTGGCAGAAATTTAAATTGTAGGTGTGCCGGCGAGTGAGAAATGTAGAGAATTTCGTACCAACCTTTTCCTATATCATACCCACACATTCGTTTGTATTTGCGGAGGTTAGGGATTCTTGTACTCGCCAAAATTTCCAGACAGTATTCGGGTTAACACTGTATATAATATCGCGAATGATCACGAGTCCATGAAGAAAGAACGAAGGAAAAAAGTCTCGTTCGAGGCGCGTGGGTCGCATCAGCGAAAAATGTCACACACCTTTTTCAGGCATTTGGACGCTTTCATACTGATAACTTTCGTTCGTCACGCGAAATAACCTAACCTAAAATGTTCGGAATTCTTGCTGTTAGGAGAACACACCTTATACAGAATCTAATCACGACGCCCATAAAGCGGGATTAATAACATAGCTTCTGATAGTGGAGCATAAACCCGTGTATAGCGAGCACCATTTGGTTCGAGTGCGGCTGCAATCTAATAGCTTAAGTTATCCGGCGATTTCTCTCCAAAAAAACGATTTCAAAAGTTACGAGTTCTCGCTTCCGCGTCAGGAATTTTTTCCTTCACTTTACTGCTTATTCGACCACTCCTCGGGTCCGCATGCATTAACCATCAGTTATGCGGTCACGTAAAATATATCCGACGTATAAGAACTCGATTTTCTGTTTTAGTAAAATGCGATTTCGCGTTTCACTCGGACGAAAAGTTTTAAAAACTTTCGTCATTTTACGTACACAGTTCCAATCGTTTGCGTTTAGAAAACAAAACAAAAAATTACTGAAGAAATCAACGGAACTGATAAGTACATCTATATACAGCTTTGTACAAATAACATGGATTGGTTTTGGCATTTAATCAGCGAACTATCGGAGGTCGATGTCACTAACGTCAAATTAGTAAACGAATTACGAACAACTATATTTTCGCGGGTCAGTCTTATAAGATCGTGAAAAGTTGCTCACAGTTGACTCTTTTTCCTATCAACGTGATTTTTAGTCATCTCTGATTACTGTCGCCCCCCACCTGTGGTGAACTCCCACGACATGCGAAGTTCTCCTCCGTCATAGCTCCAGAAATCTATATTAGGCGTAATATGGCGTCTGTATTGTTCGACTCTGACCAGTTCACTGACTTGCATAGAAAATTATACACGCGGTACTAGTTTTCAATATAAATGCCGTCCTGTGTCTCGGAGTGCCGGCGAAGTACTGAGTGGCATAACTGGAATAGTACTGGCATACAGTGGAACCTCCATAAACCGAAATTGAAGGGAAAGCAGTTATTTAATTTCGCCTTACGCAGTTTTTTGAGTTAAATAGTTTCGAGATAGAGATCAGTGTATTTTTAAATTTTCGAGTTACAAAGTATTTTCCCTCTTCCTCATACAATCCTGCGTTAACATGAAGCAAAGATGTGTACCTGTTTATTTTTGACATCATTTTTTGAGTTATATAGTTTAATTTTACGACAACCGTCGACTTATAGTCTTTTCCACGTCATGTTTCGAGTTGTAGAGTCTAATGTATGACAACGGTCGACTTATAGAGTCTCTTCCCTCCCACACGGCACAGAATTTTCATTTCGATTTGTGACTACAACATTTTGACTTAATCAATTAAATTTTAAATTGAGTGTTATGAGAGTGATGCATGGAAGTCTCGAAGGTAGTTTCCCGTTACGTATCGAAACGTGCGAAAATGATCACTCTACCTACCACCGGTCATGGCGTAGGTGGGGTTATCTATTTCCCGGCGGTTTCGATACGGCTGGTCGATCTACCTTCGAGCAACGGAGCGGGCTTTTATCTGGCTTTTGCCCTTATGACGGTGTGGTTCTTCCGTATCTTTCAATTTTCACACTTTTTCGGATCGTGATTTTGGCATATAAGTAGTTTGCGTGTGATCGATCGCTTTCCAATTGTTTTGTCGTTCATGTGCCGGCGTAATTCCGCATAGGGCATCCGTATTCATTGATATGAATTAATCTTAGCCCGAAACGTCGGGGCTGGGGAAGGGCCAAGATGAGTACACCACGAATGTCAGTCATGTAATCGCTGGAAGGCCACCTACGCAGAGCAGAGAGGTATATTTGCCGGGAATCGATGCCCGTCCACTTCGACCATGCGAAAGCCGTTTCGTCAACCATGACCACCCTCGGACGAGATCATATCATCACGGCACCATCGAACAATGTCGACAACGATCGCTCAAGCCATTAGCGCTCTTCAAATAATTCAATTTTATAGAAATGAGTTTTCCCCGGGCATCTCAACCGTTTAATTCCTACTCATATTCATATCAAATCTTTCATTTTATCGGATTTTTTAATGAAGATCCCCTCCCTGCATTTTCGCCACTAGGGTGGGTGTTTGTTTCTTCTCCCTTTTGCTTTGTACCGTTTTGATTTACAGATCGCAGGTTTGTCCGCTGCAGGGAGAGCTCGAACTGTCGTCGGATCACCGGAAATTTCAAGTATTTATTTATTATTATTACATTTCTATATTCAATGTTACCACTTAATTTTCATCATTTTTCGAGATTTAAGGATGGCTCTCTTATCCTACCTCCCATTTCCTGTTAAGTGGTCCCCGTAGGGTGGTCCCGTGCCCCTGCGACAGTGTTCCGGGTTATTTATTTATTGGGTCTAGTACCTCCTATCCGTACAATTTTAATGGTCATTCTGTTTTATTGGGTTTCGTACCTCACCGCCAAATTATATTCATTTTCTTTTATTTATTGTGTTGAAATTCTCAAACCCTCATCTGCTTCGGAGGTATTGTTAGCCTGGGTTCTACCACCTACCACCAGGTTCGGATCGGACCCCTCAATCGTTACGTGTTTCTCCAATCCATTTAGTTCCTACGATTTAAAGTTTTTTACCTTGTTATTGCTCTTATAGTTTTTGTTATTTTATTTTACGTCGTTATTAGCTTGGCCTCCTTGCCCGGGGTCCCATTTTGATATGTTATTTATTTATTACCCATTATATTTACATATTGGCATCCCTGTGTTTTAATTCTCGTTGGAGACGTACCTTCGCCCCTTAGATATGAGTGCTGGACTGGGAGCGTTGTTCCCAGTTTCCCATGCATCAAGAGTTTCAAGGGAAATCAGTTTTAGTTTGACTTACAGAGTTTTTCGAGTTATATAATTTCGACTTATGGAGGTTCCACTGTATTACGTTTAGTATGATAACGGAAGCCTGTACTAGCATCTAGAAAACGGACAACACCGTCTGTAAAGTCGATGGCACTGCACTGACTTTGCGACCGGCCTATCGGAAAAAGTTCTGATGACTTATGTTGCCAATCCGTTCCCGTCTAGACAGTAATGTCCGTCACATACATGAACGAACTCACACGTTCTCCTGATTGTACTGAAATATTGGTGGAAAATTGAAATATAAAATGAATGTTTACAGGTGCGGTTCATTTATCCGTATGATGCCGTGTGTGACTTCAAAGACTCCATTTTTTTTATTGAAGTCCCCTTGTTCAGCTTTTATGACTTTCCAATTGGAGAAGAAGAAGAAGAGGGTTTAAACTGGAGCTTAAGATACGAGTATAGAGTCCCTCTCCTATTTATAAATTGTGGGTAAATAGTACTACAAGTCAGCTGGATGAAGTAGCGAGCAGTTGATTACATTAATCCAAGAAGCTGCATGGGCATCAACGCCACCAGCAACGGAGAAATATATTCCGGAATTCCCAAGTAAATGACAAACCTAGTCAGAACAAAGAAGAGGGTCAGAAAATAATGGCAAAAAAGGAACTGAACCGCCCTACGCGAAGGCTCAAGAGACTGCTCCAAGAAGTGAAGAACGAAATGGTGAACAGGTACCTCGGGAACTTGACTAACACCAAGGATACTGACTACTCGCTAAGGAGAACCACGAAAGGATTGAAAACAACGAGACCAACAAATTGCCCACTGAAGAGGAACGATAGCACACGGGCCAGAGATGACAAAAGGAAAGCGGAGACCTTCGCCGAACGCCTGAAGATGGTATTCCAGCAGTTGACAGTGAATACGAAAACTTGCCCAGCGAAGAAAACCTGGACGCAGGAAGAATTCGACCAATAACGCCCTCTGAAATAAAAAAAGAAATCAAACACAACATGAATCCGGGGAAGGCACCTGGCTACGAATTAATCACGGCAAGAATTTTTTTTTAAATCTCGCGAGGGGCTAAGGCCCCATCCGGCGTCCAGTTCGGAACTTTCTCCGGTGGTTCCTTGTATTTGTTAAAAACATAAAAATAAAGAACAATTTGCTGACGATACGGCCCTCCTAGCTACAAAAGCGATAGTTTGGCTGAAGCTATAGAAAGTCTCCAAAATTCACTCAACCCACTCAGTAAGTAGACCAAGCAATGGAGAATCAACAAAGACAAATCAGTGCACGTCACGTTTGCCTTGCGTAAAGTGAACTACCAACCCATTACAATCTACAATCAAATATGTAAAAAGGTGGGCGGCAACCATTACCCAACTAAAACTGCCCCTCCCTGTGATGTAGTATCATCCCAGCCAAACCCAAACCACTAGCGTCTGTATGCACTTCCATCTCTGCATTTGGTTTGTATAGGCTCAAGACAGGAAGACAAATTAGTCTACTTTTTAGGTCTTGAAAGGCCGCTTCTTCCTCTCTCTGCCAATCCCATCTGATATCTTGTTTCAGTAGCTTGATTAAGGGTTTCGCTATAGTCGCATAATTTTCCACAAAATTCCGGAAGTATCCAGTCAAGCCTAATGACTGACAAACATTTTTCACGGTTGTAGGCCGGGGATATTCCTCTACCGCTTTTAATTTCTGAGTACCTGGGCTCACTCTTCCATTCTCAATTTCAAATCCTAGGAAAGACACATTCCTGGTCATGAATCTATATTTGGCTGGGTTGAGTGTTAAACCGGCTTCACGTGAAATGTCTAGTACTCTTTTCAATCTTTGCATTGCCTCCTCTCCTCAGTAGCTGCATGTATCATCACATCATCTAAGTACACAGCAGCAATCTCTTTTACTGGTTTCAAAACTCTGTGCATATATTGTTGGAACACCCTAGGACGTTAGTCAAACCGAAAGGCATTTTATTGAACTCGTACTGGCCAGTTGAAGTCACAAAAGAGGTCAGCACCTTAGATTCTTCAAGCATTGGAATTTGATAATACCCCGGCTTAAGGTCCAGCTTATGAAACACACTTGACCCGCTGAGTTGGTAAACTAATTCATCTATCCGTGGTAAAGGATAATTATCTCTCACTGTTTTTGAGTTCAATTTCCTATAATCTATATATACAGCCGCATGTCACCAGTTTTCTTCCCAATAAGGAGTGCAGTGAGGAAGCTACTTAATGAGTACTCAGACCGATTTGCTCACTCTATCAGCGATATTGGCACGGCTAAAGATGTGGAAATGAAAATCAACCTATCAGATAACACACCATTCTATGTGTGACTGTATAAAATGGCTCCAATTGAGCAGAAGACAGTGAGCAGCATGGTGAAGGAATTGCTGGAATGCCGAGTTATTCGATAGTCCTGTTCCCCGTATTCCTCACCAGCTCTCCTAGTTGAAACGTACTACTACTCACAGGTTTGCGTGAATTTCGAGCACTATTTAGATTAGCCTAGATTATTTAGTGTTACTATTGAGCGGACATGCGGACAGTATAATGGTTGCCCCCTTTTTACAAATAGTACCATGGAAATGCATTGCCAGATATCTAGGAATGACTTTTGACAGCCGACTGAACTGGAAGGAACATGGCAGGCTCCAAGAATGGAAAATAACGCGAAAACGAAGAAAAATGTACTGGCTGCTGGAAACATTCTCTCAGCTGTCACTACAAAACAAAACACTGCTGTACAATCAAATCCTAAAGCCGATGCGGACCTACAGTATAGTCCTCTGGGGCTGCGCGAAGAAATCAAACCTCAATAAAATACAGGTAGCTCAGAACCAAGTGCTACATATGATCGCAGGAGCATGGTTTGTGCGAAACAAGGACCTGCATTGAGATCTCTGCATCCCCATAGTTTGAAGACGAAATCAAGCGGCACGCAGCAAGACATGAGACGCGCCTTCACCTTCACCCATATGAAGAAGCCCTACAGCTATTGGACAACACTTGCCTCAAAAGACAACTTCAAAGGACTAAACCTTTTGAACTAGTCTAAGTACATACAATCGCTTGGGTTTGAAATGTAATAAATATATAAATGCGGAGGGAATATCCACAGGGACATGAAGTGTAATCCCATAAGATGTACTAAACATTAACCTGAGAGGAACACCCGCTGGGGTATCTACGTCACTCACTCACACACTTCAAAATCAGTTATACGAATAGATATTCTCATAGAATAGAAATTTGTATAGAATAATAATTTAATAAATTGAAAAAAAAAAATAAATAAATAAAACAACACAGTATAACTACTGTTCTATGTATTTCGTTGATATATGTCAGAATAATCACTTAGCCCTTAGATGACATTGGATTCAGAGTTGTCAGAAGTTTTTTTTTCTTCTTTTTTTTTTTAGTGATATACAAAATTTAAGTGAACAAGCAAAACAATTTCTTGTTTCTAAAAGCTGGGTCAACACCCAAAAAAATCTTTAAAATATCCCAAATCTCGTCTCTGAAATCTCTCAAGGCGTATTTTTATCAACTTGCCGCATATTTTGTTGGGGAAGGAATTCTGGGTACCTGTTTTGTCCCATTTTCAAACCACTGATTGGATTCACTATTTCATCAAAATAGTGACGGTTATCGAGAAACAAATTCCGAAACTCTTATTAAGAAGTCGAACCGTTTTGCCGTCCCGGGTATTTTACAGCTGGAAAATTCAAACCGCATGCGAATGAGGGAAACATTAGAACCGAGAACGAGAACGTGTGCGATCGCATTCGAAAGTGAGAGGTCGAGAGGATGGACGAGAAAAGACAAGGAAATTTAACTTGGAGTGCCTAAACCAGTGGTACAATAACGGTCAATTTCGTCGACTACAGCGAATAATAATGAAATTAACGATCGGGGTCGCATTTAAATGTATTTATACAATAACGGGCAAATTATTCCGCGGGCACGTACATTATTGACGTGGAGGGTCTTGCGGTTACAACTAAAACGTATTAATATCAGACAGCTGGTAAATTATTCCCAGGTAACGTGAGCTCGACCACCGAAGCCGTGGCTGCCAGTCCAGGTCCTATGTAGCCTGTAGCTTGTAGTTGCATCTCTCATCTCAACAGCTTGTTCTTGCTTGTAATTACACTTCGCATCATCACCACATTGCAGACATCCTTTGTCGCATATTTCCAAGTATTTTCACTCGATATTCCTCTTCACCTTTCTAGTCCGAATGTCACGTCCATAAACAACACCAAAACTACACACGCGCTTTTACTTGACTACGTTACACCCGGAATTATTAGAAAGTGTGTGTAAAGCTCTCGTCGGACGAATCAAAGCGCATTCTGGCTACTTCCTCAGTACGATGAAAACGTCTTACAAACGTCTTTTGTCTCCTGCATACCTGCATTTCCGCTGCGCAATCTTACTAAAACACGCTACTTTTCTTCTTACTCATTATCCTTCTTTTCTTCCCTTGATCGACCAGGCAGAACATAAATCGCAGCCCAGTTCGGTCACCGTCACTGTTGAGTTACAGTACAGTTATACACATAGTTTACATATAGTTCTACAAACTCTCGTTCTTCG
This sequence comes from Acanthococcus lagerstroemiae, assembly GCA_031841125.1. NCBI lineage: Eukaryota > Metazoa > Arthropoda > Insecta > Hemiptera > Eriococcidae > Acanthococcus > Acanthococcus lagerstroemiae. Next base: position 74,091,285 of record CM063106.1, on the reverse strand, counting down.
ATTTCAAATGCCCTCGCTGCTGCTCGAACTGAACTCTTCTTTCATACAATTCCCGAAAACCGGCACGAAAATGAAGTTAATGTGCGTACGTTAGACGAAAAACCATGCTCGGCTAGCCAGGGGTCAAGTAGGATTAAAACAAAGTGGAAAAGCTCATTATACCGCAGAGTGTTCAGGTTAAAGTGACATGGAGATACACCACCAATGTGGTAGGGCGTGCATATTTGTGTGAGTGACTAACGTGAATGTCGAATACTTCCTACTCAGTCACACTCTGGTCTCACTTCACAAGGAAACGACAAACGCATTTAAGTTAAGGTAGCCTAATATGGACCATGTCCCTAATATGGACCACCATCTTATTTCGTCTGTCTGTGGCGCGCTCTGGCTGGAGAAAATATTACTACATTCCACGGAGGATGAAAAAAGATGTGTTATAAAAAGTTGGATCTCGCAAGCCAAAAACGAAAGTTACGCATAAAAAACGAAAATTGATGTTTTCACTTTTTTTTTTTTTTTAAGTACATTTTGGTACAAAAATGGTGTAAGAATTGGTTTTTTCAAAAAGTTTGCTATAATTATCGGAAGTGTACAATCTTATAAGTTATTCATTCGTGTACTCGTTTTTGATCTCCGCTTGAGGAGAGCCGTGGTAAGTCGACTCAAATAAATCTCCATTTGGGCTCCCAATATGGACCACCATAAGAATGTGGTTTTTTTTTTTCATCAGATGGCAAAAATACGTAAAAAGTGGTGTCCGAAAGCAATGGAGTCGGCTGTTCGAGGTGTGCTTAAAGGAGAAAGAGGCTAACGTTAATATACAGTTACGAAGAGTTTCTACGCCTTTTTTTCTTCAACTTTTAGAGATGGTCCATAATGGGAGCCCAAATTTTCAATTTCGTCATTCCTCACTTTTCGAGAAAAAAAATTCACCTGAAATCGAATTTTTTTGGGAGGAAACTACGCTTTTGAAGGTTGTTAGTAGACACTTGCCGCTAAACCTTAGGCCAATTTTGAGGTCAAATGGGGGTTTGGGGGAGGTTCTGGAGCCTCAAAACAAAAAGTGATCCATATTAGGTTACCTTTACCTTAAACATGAGCTGAGAAAAAATACTGACTCAACATAAATAGTTAAGTATAAGCACGAGTATTTTTGAATTCAAGATTATGAAACTTTTTAATCTTCAAGAGATGACAGATAGGAAATAGAAAACAAAACCCCTCAAGCAACTGAAGAAAAATGTCAATTTAAACGTTTGTCTTCCTATTACTTCAGATGTATTTTTCGAACTTTGTAACTATTGTGAAGTACTTTTTATTCGGCTCACCGTAGAAGCACATCTTGTTCTTCATTTCAATCGCTTCTACAGATCACTGCTCAACATCTCAAAATCTTACCATATAGTACAATCTTGATAATATCTTGTATTTAGCTTCTTCTTCAGTCACCGTATCCGATGCCCGGCGGTTTGGGTTTTGGAACCAAATCTCATGATTAATGGATCTTGGAAGCAAATCTTGTATAGTAATGGGTTTCGGAACCAAACTTATTTCGTTCAGTGCAATTAACGGTTTGCAGCGAACATTGCTGGAATACTGCACGCTGTAGAAAAAACAAAAAAACAGTTGAAAGTAGCCACAGTATGGGGGAGAGTTGTCAATATTGGACCGGCACCAAAGTTGGACCACCATTAGTTTCTCGCATTTGCCGCTAGACAGCGCGCCAATTCCAATGACATGTTATGTCTATAAGTGTAGCGACTTAGTCCACAGAGAGAAATTGCAACGATAACGAGTTAGTGTTATTGTCCGGCAGTTTTTTTTTAAAAAAAACATGAATTTTTCGCCAATTTTGGCCAATTTTCCGAACGATGGCTAATTAAAACAAAGTAACTAAACGAAATAATGTTCTACATCAGTAAACTAAGCATAATTGAAGCCGTGCCGAATGAGATTTGCTGTAACGCTCGAATGTTGCTCTAGGCGGCCATGATAGTATGAAAATTGGGAAGTTGCTTAAATTGGACCGAATTTTGTTTCCTAAATCGAACAACCTGGGAATCTTATTCGGAAACTATTTTCCGCATTCACGCGCCGTATAGTAATGGTTGAGTAAAGTAAAAGTCACGAAGCGAGAGGATTTGCGTTTGAGATAAGACTTATGTAGAAATGAAGTGGCTCTTAAGTTGGACTGGTTCAACTTTGGATACTTCCGTTTGTGTAGGACTTCGACGTCCAAATTAAGAAACTAGCTGGTCCAACTTAAGAGACCATGGTCCAACTTAAGAGACCATGGTCAAACCTAGGCATCGGTTTCCTAAATTGAACCACTTACAGATTTTGGTCTTCAAACGTATCTCCTCGCTCATCTAATTCTCATCTGGCCTCCAAATTTTGGTGAAATGTAGCCAAATAATAACTTTTGACGATATATTCAAATTTGAATTATCCTCTAGTTACGAGTTACCCGCGGAAAAGTTACTCATTTGTTACCCTCGAATTACCCTCGAATTAATCTCAGATTACCCTTGTTCCCCTTTAGTTACCCGGGGTAACTGTCGGTATACGACGGAATTAACAACCTTGATTTTTTTTGTACTTTTTGAATCGCCTAAAATTTCTTGTATCATTTTGGTCTTTTCCCTCTCCCTATGTTCCCTTATCCTTTTGATAATTAGTTCATTTACCAGGTTTAATTCTAGTTTGTTTTCTGTATTTTTATTCCTTTTATTTAGAAAAACAATTTTTGTTTTCTTTAAAGTTTTTAGTTTCTCTTTTAATTCGTTCTTCAGCTGGTTTTTCGGAGTTGTTTTTTTTTTCATTATTGTAGTATTCAGACATTTGTATTCGAGTTACACTTGGTTTTCTTTTATCGTTTCTCTGGTTGTGTTATTATGAGTCTTTCGACTATAATTTAGTTATGTTATTTTCGTATTAAACTAGTGTTATTTGTGAAACCTTGTTTTTTGGGTCTCTGTTTGACACGTGATCAAGCTGTGGTCTGAGTGGAAAGAGAAATTTTTTGGGACGTTGTAATTCCTAATTTTTCTAGAACTTGCAGGCATGGGTGTATAGTCTATTTGATTTTTACGTTTGTAGTTGAGTGATACCCATGTACACTTCTGTGAAGTACGTTTTTTAAAGAGTGTGTTAACAAAAAATCGTATTCCTGGCAGAAGCGGAGCATCCTCCATCCTTTCTCGTTTCTCTTTCCATAGCATCCATAGCACTCCAGATTCAACTTATAGTTTATTACCTACCTGGCTGTTAAAGTTACCCATTATTACTGTTTGGTACTTTTTTTTTTTTTTTTTTTTTTTTTTTTTTGCGATTGCTAGGTTTTATACTTTTCTCTAAGTTTCCGTAGAACTCTTCCATTTCTGTATTTTCTGAGGCTGAAGTGGGGGCGTACACTTGCAGCACCACGTATGTGTTTTTTATTTTTTTTATCTTCTAGTTTTAATTCTAGTTTTCCTATTCTCTCGTTAATGGAGGCTATTTCTGTTATATATATAAGTTTCTACAGCTCGTCGTTGAGTAAAGAAGAAAACGTACTTCTCGATGTTTAAAATTTAATTAAAAATCGATAAACAAGTCGTTTTCTACGGACAAATAAAATATGAATAACGAAAGTATCTAATTCGATCGACGAACCGGTACACACTAATTCTCCGGCTGCAGGTAACCTACGAAGCAAACCTTCCGAGCAATGATTACAGGTACTTTGACAGGTACAATCATGATATGCGAAAATGTAATCGAGTAGTCATCGGAACATGTACAGACAGGGAGGATGACATCATAGAACGAGGTTACGAAGTTCTTACATATATTTTTTTAATTTTTGGTTTTATCCAGAATACTATTCCTTTTTGTCCTTGATCAAAATAAATACGAGTTGGTTCCCAAACGGACGTTGTCCAAAAATCACAACCTGTTTCATTGTGCCGCATCGAACCTACTTAGAAATCCAACCAAAACGGGGGAGCATTTTGTCCCACATTCTGTGTAAAAACACACTTTTGTCTTTTCATCTTCAATAAGTGTTTGCTCTTCAAGGTGCCATCACATTCAAGTTAAAATTTGATTATCAGTGGCGAAACGGATTTTCACTGTGTCGATGGCTCCAGTGTAGAGTATATTAATTAATATTATACTATCGAAAACTTCACAGTTGATGTCGAGATCGTTGATTGTACCCGAGATTCCGATGCGACGATTAGGGATTCATGTCAACAATATCGGTCGACAGGCGTGATTAAAAGCCGCTTCTGTTTGTATGGATACTTTATAAGCGGCTTTTTCAAAATAACTGCGAGTTTCATATTCGAATTCTGCGGTTTAGTTCCAGTATTGTGCATTGTAGTAATACTAGCCGTCACTTTTGGACAATTCAGGTCCCGTCATTTAACAACGTTCATACTTCTCTCTTCAACGTAATCAGACGGCTCTATGGTAAAATTTATAACCTATACACGAGTAATTCTCCCAATAAAAGTCATAATTAGATATTGTGTTTTTTTATAGCATTTTTGAATTAATTTTTTGAGGAATTTTTTCATGGAATGTGTAATGTATATGTACCTTAAGGCATGCGTGAGTTTCAACAATCTACCACCCTCCTAGTTGTGGCGGGAGGATACGAATTGTAAACGACGAAGGAATTTTTGTAGATGACGAAGCAGGCCAGTAACCAGGGCGGGGATGGGGGGGCTAGCCCCCCTGGCAAAATTCGCTTTTTTTTAGACGTCTGACAGGAGAAATAAGGCTCTTAACTCCAAGGCCATTTATCAAAAATTTTGATAACACTGTTCTGCAAAATTTCGCTATCTGCCGCCTTGGGCTAAAGCCCCTTCTGCCCATGCCTAAATACGGGCCTGCTACTGACAGCACGAGTTGAAATGTAGGGTAAGATCACCAATTTTTTTTTTCTCACAGATAAATATTTGTACGAATCTGGAAGTATTTTTAACACTGAATTCTATGCCGCAAACCGTTCTTTCAATTTTTTTCAATGTTTTGTTGAAGTCTCAAAAAGCCTGAAAAAAAGGCTAAAATTGCATACTTTTTAATCTACTGAAAAGCAACTGATGAGAACCTCATCAATTTTTTTTTTTAAATCTGTAGCACTCTCTGATACTTACACAAACAATTTGCAGCCAACTGGTTCAGAAACAAATTATTTCCCGAAGATTTGATAAATTCATAATGAAACAATGCTGTAACAAAAAAGTAACATTTTTGGATAGCATTTTAGAATTTTTCGTCATTTCACATTGAAATTTTGAAAAACGGTTAGAATTGCATAGTTCAACCAATATAATTGCAGTTAAAAAAGGTCAAAATATTTTTTGTACTTCAACTGTAAAGGTTCAGTAACAATAATAGAAACGCGGTTCATTAGAAGATGTTTTAATGGGTACTTTTTTTATTTTGTACAAATTTGAATCTGCTTCGACTTTAAGAGTCCAAAAGTTGTCTACTAACATATTTGCCCTGGATCGTTTCAAGTACTTGCTGCTGGCTGAAGCGCTGTCGTTCTGTGAAAACCGACCGACAACTTGTTTTCAACTGTTTTTCATTAGATAACCAATTTCAACTTTGGTTTCAGTCAAACATAACTTCTTTTCATATTTTAGGTATATTTCTTACGAGTGTGTAAAGTTCCTCTACCGTGGTATAATTTTACACACTTTTTTCAGAGGCTCGTTACTGTTCTCGGTCGCAGACAAGTGTTCTCATTTTTAAATTAAAATATTCCCCGAATCTCCCTCTTTCCAGTAATACCAAACATGACTACTGTTCCTTCCATTTTCAACTCGCCGGAGCGGGTTAAAGCTTCAGAAGTATGAAAAAGTGTCTACAGTTGCCCCAGCTGAGGAGCTGAAAATGGCAAAAATTTTGAAAATTTATTTTTCCTTCTAATTTGCTGCGATCTCTTGATGTTTTGAAAAAATCATCATTTTTCAAACTCACTCGAAAGTCATAAACGTAAAATAAGATAAGCTAAAAATATAAAGAATCGCAGTTTTCGACAATTTTTTTCCACTTTTTAGAAGTTTCTTGTTGTCTAGGAGATTTTTCAAAAGCGGATTCATATTCAAAACATCAAGATACATATATAGAAATTATATTTTCATCTTCGAGCATTTTTCGTGCAAAACTGTTCAATTTTAAATAAAGATCTCAAAAAAAAAAAACACTCATGTAAAATTTTAAAGTTACACGTAGAACAATTCTTGCAGTTTTCTCATTTCTAATTAGCAACACTGCCAGTAATCGAAATGATTTTTTTTTTGGGGTGGGGGGTGAGAACAATCACAATTAGAAATATTTAAAATGTATGAAAAAATCTTGCCCTCTCTGGTCTGCAGTTTGCCCCCCTTGAAGATTCAATCTAGTTGCGGGCCTGTAACGAAGGAATTTTTGTAGACAACGAAGAAATTTTTGGAAACAACAAGAGAACATTCCACCTATTCTTTCGTCAGTGCCATTTTATTTCCTTTTTCAGAGACACAATGAACGTCAAGCATCAACATAGCTATGTCTTTGAGGATTGCCAGTAGTGGGTTTACTAATGGGCGAATTGGGCGGTCGCCCAGAGTGGCAAAAATCTGAGGGCTGCAAATTTCGTGGTGAAAAGGGAGAAACGGAAGAACAAAAATGAAGAGAAGAGGGAGAAAATTTAAAAAGTTGGATTTTTGAAAAAATCAACGACTAATCAAATCGAGGGATGGGAGGGGGGTCAATGGCTTCAAACTCACAAGATAAGAAGGCGGGATAGTACAACTGCCCATGGCGGCAAAAAATCCGTCCCTGAGGATTGCCTGATCGATCCGATTACAAAACGTTGATGGAAATGAATATTCCTTCGTCGTTTGTTTACACTTCACTCGGATACGACGAAGCAAATAAATCTTGTAGACGACGAAGGAAAATGCTGTGTGTAAATTGATTGTAGACAGCCAGCAGTGCCGAAAAATTGAATACGGAGCACGTTGATATTATATTCTTCAGTGTTGGTTTGCTACAAATATGCGGTTATTCAATAGTTGTGATAGTTACTTTACAGTCTATTAGTTTAGTCTACGAAGGAAAATTTGGAGTACGGAAAGTCAATTTTCAGTTTAAAAAAAAGAGAGAGAAAAAAAGCATCTTGCATAACTATATTAATTTCAGAAAGTTTGGAAATTATTTCGTGGACGATATATAACATCCTTGTTGAACAAATGGGATCCTGTGGCTATAAATGGGAGAAAAAAATAGAGAGGGTGGAAGAAATCAAATATTTAGGGCCAATGATGTCATTCAACAAAATGAAAAATTTAGAATTGGATAAGAATAGCCAATTCTTGAAAAAAGTTTTGGTACTTGAAATATTTAAAGGGAATTTTTCATTAAAACAAAAAGGACAAATCTTGAACAATTGTGTCTTGCCCACCCTGTCGTATGGTTGCCAGACTTGGTCACTCACTAAAACTGAAGAGGAAAAATCGTCATCTATCAAAACAGTTTGGAAAGGACAATTCTTGGAATGAAAAGAAAAGACAAGATTAAATTACCTACAATTGAGAAGAAACTAAAACACGACATTAACTTCCTCCGTGCTATAAGGAGGTTGAAGTGGGATTGGTCTGGACACATTAGCAGTTGGACAGAAATAACTTCCGACTAGATTTTGAAAGGGGGGAGAAAAAAGGGGAACAAAGAACCAGATGGAGAGATGAATTTGATAGAATGTTCCAGTACAGGCAATATCACAGGATTGCGCAAAACAGGAGGAAATGGGAACATCTGAGAGAGGCCTTTGCCCAACAGAAGGCAACGTAACCTAGTCTATGTATGTATGTATACATACATATAAGTTAGAGGAAAATAATAACAATATAGGTCGTTTTGAATTTTGAATCTGAATTTGACTTTTTTTCTTCTTTTTTCTTTTCTTTTTTATTGTTACAGCCTAAGACTACGTATCAAAGTTTACTTTCCTTAATCTATGTCTATTCTATTTCTATTGGATACGTCATTATCCCGCCCATTGCTGGGCATAGGCCTCCCCAATTCTTTTCCAGGTACATTTGTCTTGAGCACGTCTTGTCCATAGAATCCCCGCCTTATCACTTATTTCCTTTTCCGTTTCCCCATCTGGTACTTGATTTTCCCTTTCCTCTTTTATAATCTAAGGGGAGCCATTCATAAATTCTTTTATTCCACCTCTCATCTTTATTTCTCATCACCTGCCCCACATACTTAAATTTTGCCTTCTTTATTATGTATCCTATGTCTTTTACTTTGGAGTTCGCTCTTATTTCCTTGTTTCTAACCTTGTCCTTCTTCTTCATGTTTCGTATACTTCTTTCCATTGACCTCTGTGTTGCCCTTAATTTGTTTAGCTGAGTATTTGTTATTGCCCATGTCTGCGCCCCGTAGGACAACACTGGTAAGGTACAAGCTCCTAGTATTTTGATTTTCGTTCTTATTCCCAGCTTTTTGTTTTTGTAAATGTTTTTCAGAGCCCAGAATGATTTCCATGCTGCCTCTCTCTCTCCTATTTTTTATTTCTTTTTTCATTCCCTCTTTAAATGACCTAGTTCTTCCCAGGTATTTAAATGCCTCCTCTTTTTCTATTTTTTCATTTCCTATTTTTATGCAACCTCCCTCTTTCACGTTCGTCATAATTTTTGTTTTGTCAATGTTATATCCGAGTTACTTAACCTCAATTTTCTCAGTGAAACCTCTAAACATTTCCTGCAGCTCTTCTTCTGTTTTTCCAATTATTTTTTATGCCATAACCTTTCTCCTTCCAATTTAGTTCCCTGAATATTTCTTCAAGTGCACTGTTAAATAGGTTTGGGAACAGCGGATCTCCTTGTCTCACCCCCCTTCCTATCTCGAATATTTGCCCCTTAATGTCGGTTTTTACGAGTACATACGCTTTTGCCTTTGAATACATTTCCCTTATGATTTTTATCCACTGACATATAACATCCTTCTAAATACGTATAAGGATTCTGGGTTTATACTTTCTTTGGCAACAAATGTCCCCCACAATAAGCATGGCATAAAATGAGCAACTACGAAAACTTTAACGTGGCATGTAGACCCTCTCAAGGGGTCAAAATTTTGGATAGCACCCTCGAATGACTTGCACAACATATCTCTTTGAGAAGAAAACATACCGCATAAATTTTTTACTAGAAATATTGGTCTGTGTGATGACGCATTAAAAAAAAATCCGTTAGTGGTTATGCAGACGACGATGAAACTTTTGACCATAATTTGGCAGTTTGGGGATGTTAGGTCATGATCTAACAAAAAAAGAAAATTATAGCTCGTACAGCCTTAGTTTTTAGGATACCAAACGGGTAGTTATTGGAAGAATGACCCATAATATACGATTTCAAATACGAGACCTTGAATCCAAGCATAGACAAGTATTCTTTTTTAAAATCTCGTTTACAACTTTCCCGCTCTTTCATCGCTTTTGGTTTCGAAATTTCTCGAAGGCGATTGCCACGTAATTAAATTTTCATTCACCAACTTCTTGGTTTTGAAGACTCACGGTGACAAAAGTTTGCCTCTTTCAGCAAACTCTTTTTGATGGGCGAATTTCGCTCATTTCGCTCCGTTCGGAATATGTTTAACTGCTTTAAGAACGACGCCAGGACGCGACAGTTAATTAAAGTGGTAAACTGGTATCTGCAGATTAGAATATTTATAAGACTCGTCCTCTATGTTGAAGCTGAACATTCTACCGCCCGAGGTAAGTGAAATTCCCTTCTCGATCCTCCCGATTCCAGTCAAGCTGCTCAAAGTTTCATCCTAATTCGATGAGACTACTAAGACGCTACCAAAGTCTGGCTAATAACTGTTCCATAGTGAGTCATTAAAGACCGAGTACTGACATGAATTTTTTGTTCAAGACTAAATGAGCGTATAACTGGGAGGCCTAGATTATAACATTCCAGACAAATCTCGAGTTTAGGAAATTCGAATAACAGAAACTCCACGATTTTCATGTTCTTTACGATTTATATTTGTATCCTCTCGCCACGAGATATTACGAATCTCGGTTTACTTTTACTTTGAGGTACGTGGACATCGACTGTTTTTCTTGTTGTTGGTCTTTAAATGTGGCCATCTAAATTTATATAATTTACCCGTATAATGTGTTGCTCTGCTACTATGATCAAGGAAAAGAACGGAGCTCTTTCCGGGTGGCTGATTTGCCTTAGCGTTGTTATCGATTTTCTAAAATGTGAAAAGATGAGAACGTTTCAGCCTTTTTCTTCGTCTGCTGACCGCATTTAACACCGACCTACAAACGCTGCTCTTTATCGGTGACCTCGGAATGCGGCCAAACATTCCTTTTTCGCGGTGATGAAACTTGTAATGAGGTAAACGACCTGGGCGCTCCTATTAGAGTTCGTGTATTCTCTTCGGTCGTCGACGTTCTGAAAATTATCAAGATAGGTACCTCGAATTCAGTAACTTATTTTTTCGAAAGAACATGAGTACAACCTTGTAGAGGGAAAAATAAACAGGAATGGATTCACTATATTTTGTTCCAACGTGCTTTGAACTTTCATACACTGGAATTTAAAAGATTATTTTCGAACATTCCTTGTGTTTAGAAAACACAATGAATGAGTTCATAATAAATTCGAGATTATACGTCGACATGCCTGATATTTAGATCCAACTAGTGCCGATAGCGGGATCCAGGTATCAGTCTGGTCTGGGATGGGCGATTCAAAATGCAGTGGAAGCTACTATAACGGTACTAGTGAGAGGAATGTGGAGAATACTGATAAAATCATCTCTCGCACAGGTTATACTGTTATATACATATATTCAGTGACCCCCCTTTTTTCTCCGATGTCTTTTGTCGTCTGCATGCCTCTGCTTCCTATACGTGATCTTCTCAAAATCACTTTTTTCTCCTTCTTCTTCTTCTTCTTCTTCTTCTTCTTCTTATGACTCACTTTCTTTTTTCCTCCCTCTATCGGCCAGGCAGGACATCAGTTTAGTTTAGTTACAGTTTAGTACCCGTGGTGAGACTTATTCTACTGTTCAGTTATATACGCATTTTTTCTTACAAACCTTCGATTCATTGATTTTGAATGCCCTCGCTGTGGTCCGGACTAAATACTTCTAGTACAACCTCTTCCCCCCCTGCAAATAAAAAAAACTCATCTATGCACTCTAAAAATACTTACATAAAATTCAAAGATACCACTTACTAGTATGGTTACATGAAGTTCTAAAGCATTCTGACAAATAAGATTGGAACTTAGTGTCCATGTTGGAGTGTGAGTGAACTTGGTCAATTCTTTATGCTGGATGAGCCAAATCACAATTTCTTCTGTTCCTACATACAAAAGATTGAATGTGTGACCAAAAAGTGATTTCTGTCCTTAGCAACTTCCCCTACATAATAATTGGGAAAATTTCGGGACCTATTCCTCTCCTTTCTCCATCAAGTGTTCAGATTCTGTTTATGCCTCCAATGTATTAATTGAGCGAGTAAATATATACAGTTTCAAATGAATGAGGAGCACCATACTAATATGAAACTCTGCCCCCGATCCCAAATCTACTCTGTTAAAATGACAAGATTCATGAAGCTCAGTAAGAGTTTATAAATACTGGAGTAACACTCTTTCTAAGGCTATTGAAACTCATGTAAATCCGCTTAGAACTAATTCAGAATTTTAGTTTAATTCTGGCTTCTTTAAAATGTATTTAACCTCTTTTAGAGATCCTTAGGGTTCATGGTGTTTCCGTTAAGACACAGTCGGGCTGTTTTTGATCGTAATTCAGATTCTGTTATGATTAATTAATAAAGATTGATTCTCTCTTAGACATTCTTAGGACTCATTAAAATTCATCTGTCCCCATTATAACTTACTCAAACTCAGTTAAGACTCGCTCTTACTGACCCTGTTTCTGTTCAGACTCATTCAGATATATTAAGAACGAAACAATACTCTTGCTGACTTAGTTAAAACTCATTCAAACTCGTGGACAACTTATCTGTGCTCCATAACACTTGTATCAAGACTCGCTGAGATTGTGTTAGATCATGTTAGGACGCAGACTCAAAACCTTATGAGACGTGCAAGACTCAACCAAATCATATCAATACTTCAGACACTTCTGGAGTCTTCTTTCAGCTGTTTAATTGAACTTTCGGAATCTGTGGTGTCTCGAACAGACTTAGTGGTAACACTGTGACTAAGATCATTACTTCTTCCTGAAGACTCAAACTGGCTCATTCAGACTTCCTTAGAACTCGGTATAGTACTTCCAGAGAATACTTTAAAATTCTTTGCAACCTCATGTCGAGCTGTATTAAGACTAGTGCAATCCTAATAAGACTCGTTGACTTTTTATAAGCACAAGTCAGATGTTTGGACCCGTGCCGAATCATATAGACTGTACTTTGAGATTCATGAAAACTTAAGTTAATGGGAACTGTTGCAATGTATAATCAAACTTTGTAAGGACTCATTCATACTCCAACTTAAATGATTCAGCTTTGGGTAAGACTAATTTGTATTAGACTTTTTAAAATATTTTCTGTATTCTGGAATGAGATTGAAATTTGGAAGAAAAAGATCACCTCATCCCCTCTCCCCTTGAACATGTCACTGGATTCCCAAACTCAACAACAACTTTCCAATTTTTTCCACGTTCCTGAAATTCGATTTCATTTTTATGCTCTCGCGAGGAATATTTCTAGCTAATTATATCTTATTTGAATTCTGATAAACCAATAGACGATGTAATCGAATTCAGCCATTTACTAGACTTTCTCTCACCATTTTCAATTTGAATGTTTGCATGTGAAAGACGATATCCACGTTGCAAATTCTCAATTGCGGCAGTTAATATGTAGCAGATACAGCGTCTGCTACACAAACTACCAAAATTGTGCAGCATTCCATTACAGTTATAAATTATTATTCATTTCCATTGTACTTACTAACGCTTGGTAAGAATCAAGATAATAGTTCTGAAAATCTCTTCTCATAAATTTTAATAACTTGTGTGATACTGAACGTATAGCTCCACAAACTTGGTCAATTTCCATAGGGTTGGCTTCAAAGTAGAAAAGCAGGGAAGACGACAAACCATAATTCGAGATAGGGATGGATTTAAATAGGTTTCCAAGGTTACTGGATTTGATAGGGGGTTGACAACAAATATTGTTGGTTGATGTCGAGATCGAGCTCCATTTATAGGTTTGCAAAGTCTCTAAACTTGATTCTGAACGTGATTTTTGGATTGTGCTATCAGATACGACCTGTTCAGAAAACATGATAATCACTCCAGTTATAAATTGTACATTCAGAAATAATACGATTGTACAGTTTGATTTATGGAAAAACCAAGGACAATTGATGTACCTTCAAATTGAGAAAATGAGCTCAATGCCTGACCATGATTACGTATGATTTTTCCGAACGTAACATTTATTTTGCGCAATAAGTTTCTTGAAAGTAAACATCAGACTGGGGTCAAGAGCATAAACGATCAATTTTTCAAGAAGAAATTCCCTGTAATTTGATTATTTTAATTTCCTTTGGTGCCACCTAGGTCGAATATAGAGTACCATTTCGAAATAAGTTAACTATTATGTGACCTGGACTCGTAAAATATACCTCCGGTGTCAAAAAATCATTTTTCACTTTCTTGACAATTCTTATAGGAAAAATCACGCTCTTTCGAATGAAACAAAGTCGTAGTAGCTTCCTGTCGTAATTTGTTTTTCCGCAAATTACATTTAAAAATTAGGTCAAAAGTTTAAAAACATCCGTTTACATAGCCTCGTGTGAAACCGGCCTAAGGGAATGGCAGGGAACAGGAATTCGAAACGCAGTTGTCTTAGCAACAGGTTAACGCACCTTCACAATTGTACAACAAGCTATGTACATCTGTGCGTAATACTACCACTATCCCATCTCAACATTCGTTTATCTGGAAAACCTGTTTTCGCACGAGAGAGGTAAATTTCATGATTCCTAATCACACATGTTACCCAAGCCACTCCGGTGGTACTCCGGATAGTCTGTAGTAGAAATTGTTCTCAAAGTCGAATTCAGAAACATAGAAAACTTGTAAGTCAACCTCAATATTGGGTTGAATTCCTTATCTGTTTCCTCCTATTTTGAAAACACCCTTGGGGTCACTGACTTAGATTACGGACATGAACTATTTTATACTTGGTCTGCATCGCATAGCTTACTGAAAACTTACTAGTATGAAACCAAATGTTTTACTTAGTTAAGCCCAAAAAATTTGTTCTGTGAAGTACTTTAAGACTCCATGATGTATTGCTTTAATGGAAGAGAAAGCGTGCGACGTGTGTTCTCCTTATCCAATCGAGTTGAAAGTTTGCAGGCATTATTTTCCCATCTCATTAAAACCGATTTAAGCGGATGGGGGAGGGGAGGGGGAGGTCCCAATGGAAAATCCAATGCTTGAAAATATGGATCAGCCCAATATACATAGAATGAAGGAAATAAGGATAAATTTGAATGAAAGAGAGCAGTGTTGGATACTTTGTCGCTAGACTGATATAGCAGGTGAAGCCGGAAAACAAAGTGTGAAGACTGAATGCTGAATGAAACGAGTTGGTTTGCCCTCTACCCTTCAAATTTAAAGTGTGACTATTGACTCATGGATCTTACACCATATTGTCATTTTAAAATATTCAGAGAACAGAACTATAAGCTACGTTTTGTATCAGGTTCCTTTCCCAAGAAATTGTACAAAATCAATGTTGTCATGTAGCCATTTCTGAATATTAACGTGTAGCAATTGGCACTGTGCCCCACACCTTATTTGCCGCCAATGTGTATGTCCTTTTCTTGGGACATTACTCTTGGTGTTCAGAAATACCTTTCTCCCGCGTGTAGTTGTTACACATCCATTCACTAAATTGCCATAGTTGCCAATTATGATCATTCACGATTAGCAGGTATCAAAACAGGAGGGGAAACGATCAAGAATATTCCTGACATAAAAACACTCTCCTTCTTCCCCCTGCAGAACACATTCCACCCACATATTTATGATATCCTCGAAAGACCCGCCGCTGGTATTCCCCCTGCTTGAAGCCTTCTCGTGTTTTCTGTTCGTCGACATAACATCTTTTACTTTTAGTTTTTCAAACCACTGTTACCGTACCTTATGGCGTTTTACTATGTATCGGAATGCAGTATAGGAAAACAAAATGGCCGCGTACCTTGTCTACAACAAAACCGCACAGCCATATTATATCGAGAAGCTCAGACATTATTTCGCTCTTTCCCCTCCTTTGGTATTTCGCGGTTTCGCGCCAACCGTTGGCTGAATTTATGATACCGCTACCGATACCTTGCCTCATCGTCAATAACTGGCGCATTCGTTTTAAATTTTCAAATTCTCCTGCCCGATCGAATACATTATTGTATACGCTGTGCGCGACACAAGGCGAGGGCGAAATTTTATCTGAAACAATTTCTCAGCTGGTTAAACATTATTTGTAGTCCGGTAAAGGGCTCGTAAAATCAAACAGGGTGCTTGCATGCGCATGAAATTTCATAGATAAGTCGCGGGTAACGTTGTTTCGTTTTTAAAAACAGGAGTTCTGCGAGAGAGACAAAATATTAACGTGGAAGGTCCTCGGGCGGCGAGCCAAACTCCGCCAGGGGGCCCAGACGAAGCCGCTGCCAGCTGCCCCGCCCAGGCCAGTTCCCCTGCCCAAAGGCAGGGAGGCCCGGAAAAAGGAGCTGCTCAGGAAGAGGAGGCCGCGTACAGCGGCGATCGTTATCGCGCGCAAGAGCGAAAATATCGAGTACGCGGCCCTAATCCGGAAGGCCCGGGCGGCGATTGATGTGAAGGCATACGGGGTCCAAGTTACGAGGACCCGAGCCACACAGGCAGGCGACATGCTGCTAGAGCTCCAAGGAGAGGAGCCAGCGGTAGCTAACTTCACTGAGAAGCTGCGAGAAGTGCTGGGCGCAGAGGCGGATATACGAAGACCGCAGCGCCGCACCACCCTGCTCCTGACGAACGTGGAACCGTCAGTGAGCCAGCAGGAGTTAGAGGCAGCGCTGCCAGAAGCGCGTGTCTTGAAGAAGGAGGCCATGTCGCGCGGCACCCTGGCGTATAAAGTCGAGGTGCCGATCCAGGCGGCACTAGACGCGCTCGCGCATGGCAAAATAGCGCTGGGGTGGAGCACCTGTAGGGTGCGCTCGCTCGAGAGGGAAAAGCTGACGGTTCGATGCTACAAGTGCCTCGAACCAGGCCACGTCGCTGCAAAATGCGCAGCAACAACCAGCATGGGCGACGTGTGCTATAGATGTGGGGGGACCGGTCACAAGATCCGGGAATGCCAGGAACCCCCCAAGTGCCCACTGTGCAGTAGAGTGGAGGGGCGTGACTCCACGCACGTCCTTGGCGGTAGAGGATGCCAGGACGGTGGCGCCCTAGGAGGGAGAGGCCGCAGTCAACGTCGTTGAATAGGCCACTCTCCTTCCTCCAGGTCAACCTGAACCACTGTGCAGTAGCCCAGGATCTCCTGTGGAGCACGGTGGGAGAGAGACAGGTTGACCTGGTGATAGCGAGCGAGCCCTACAGGGTAGGCGAAGTTCAAGGATGGTACAGAGACCGTACTGGACTGACAGCCGTTGGCATATGTCCTGACTGTCCCATTGCTCCGGGCAAGGTAGAGGAGGGGGAGGGGTATGTAGCTGTGCAGGTTGGAGAAATCACCGTATACAGCTGCTACTTCTCCCCGAACAGAAGACTAGAGGAGTTTGAAGCCTACCTTGCCTGTCTTGAGGAGAGCATCGCGAGGAAGACGTCAAGAGTCATCGTGGCCGGAGACTTCAACGCCAAATCCACGGAGTGGCACTCCGGCCGGACCGACCCTCGAGGATACGCCCTGGGGGAGTTTGCCGCCCGGATGGATCTCGTTCCGGCGAACATGGGCGGCACTCCTACCCGATTTCATCAAGGGTGGGGGTCGGTCATCGATGTCACCTTCGCGTCAGCAGGACTGGCCCGCTGGATCAAGGGCTGGTCCGTGCTGGATGAGGAGTCAGGGAGTGACCACCGGTACATCACCTTCACGCTGGACAAAGGAAATACCGTGGTCACTGCTCCAAAGAAGCTGGGAAGATGGGCGATCAGGAAGCTGGACGCCGATCGACTGGAGGCGAGCTTCCTGGCTCTCACCTGGGGAACGGGAGAGCGTCGGGATGACGAAGAAGAGGAGAGCGCAGAGGCCGCTGCCGCGAATGTCATCCGAACAGTGGCGGTGGCCTGCGACAGCGCAATGCGCCGCGCAAGAGACAACCAGTCTATTGGTGGACCGACGACATCGCCGAGCTGCGGAGGGAGTGTAACCGGCTTCGTCGTCGTTACCAACGAACACGAAGAAACGACGAAGGCGCGGTAGAAGCTTCGCAGCAGTACCAGCAGGCTCGTCGTACCCTCAAGTCGGCCATACGAAGAAGCAAGAAGGCGGCTTGGGAGGAGCTATGTGAAGAAGCCGACGACGATCCCTTCGGCAAGCCATACAAGGTGGTGATGAAGAAAGCCGGAGGGCCGTCGGTGACGAGCCGAATGGAGCCAGGGGTGCTGCAACAGGTAGTGCAAGAACTGTTCCCCCAGCGCCCCCCGCTAACGGCGTCTTCTGCCGAGGTGCGAGAGGATTTCCCTCTGCTTAGTGTCGGAGAGGTGGACCAGGCGATCGACAGGATCCGGACCAAGAAGAGGAAGGCGCCGGGTCCGGACCTGATCCCCAACGTCGTCTGGGAAGTGGTCCACCGTGCAGATCCGTCCCTCCTGACCAACGTCTACAACCGTGCGTTGCAGGAGGGGACATTTCCGAGCAGATGGAAGGCGGCGCGGCTGGCCTTGATCAAGAAGCCAGGAAAACCAGATGGTCAGCCGTCCTCGTACCGGCCTATTTGCCTGCTCGACACCGTCGGCAAGGTGTTTGAGCGAACCATCGCGAATAGGTTGGAGGAGCACTTTGAGAAGCGGAAGACAATTTCGAGCAGTCAGTACGGATTCAGAACTGGCCGCTCGACTGCGGACGCCGCGCTTAAGTTAAGGAAGTTGGCGGAGAAGGCGATTCGCGAGCGGCAGTTCTGCGCGGCAGTCAGCCTCGACATCAAGAACGCGTTCAACTCGATACCGTATACGCGTATCATAGAGGCGTTGGAGTTGGCGCGGGTACCTGGTTACCTCGTGCGCATCATCAGAAGCTACTTCACCGGCCGCCGAATAGAGATGGAGTCGGCGGCCGGTCCAATCACGAGAGCGATGACCTGCGGCGTTCCTCAGGGATCAGTACTCGGACCTACCCTGTGGAACGCCGCCTTCAACGGATTGCTGAAGCTGGCACTACCACCAGGCGTGAAGTTGATCTGCTACGCTGATGACACGCTGGTGGTGTGCCAGGCAGAAACGACAGCAGAGGTCACGCGACGGGTTAACCGGGCGTTGGAGACGCTGACCCGCTGGATCGAGTCGACGGGGTTGTGCTTGGCGGTGCAGAAGACGGAAGCTGTTTTGTTTACAACGCGCCGCAAGTACAGCCCACCCACCTTCGTCCTAAAAGGTGTGGAGATTGCGCCCTGTACAGCCCTGAAGTACCTGGGGCTGTGGTTCGACGGGAAGCTGTCGTTCCGAGAACACTTCCGACGGGCAGCTGAGAAGGCGGATCGAGTAGCCGGCCAGCTGTCCCGTCTGATGTCGAACCTAGGGGGACCGAAAGAGCAGAGAAGAAGACTGTACGTCAACGTCGTGATGTCGGTCCTCCTATACGGGGCGCCGGTATTCGCTGACGCCATCAAGATTCCGTATAGAAGAGTGGAGATGGAGAAGATCCAGCGAAAAGCCGCGATGAGGTGTGTCAGTGCATACCGCACTGCTTCTTCGGAGGCAGTAGGCGTGTTAGCGCGTATACCGCCGATCGAACTCAAGGTCGGCGAAATAGCGGAGGTATACGGTGCGAAGAAGAAAGCGAAGACGAGAAGAGAAGCACTTCGGGTCAAGCGAGTCATCCAGCAGGACACGCTTCGGAAGTGGAAGGACGCGCTCGCCCATTCGTCCAAGGGCGAGTGGACCCGAGCGCTGATACGCGACCTCGATGGATGGGTAGGAAGAGTGCACGGAGCGCTGAACTTCCACCTTACCCAAGTCCTGAGCGGCCACGGGTGCTTCGGCATGTACCTACACCGGCTGGCGATAGCGCCGAGCCCCGTGTGCACGCACTGTGATCGAGGGGCGGAAGACACACCCTGGCACACCCTGTTCGAGTGTGAGGCCTGGAAGCATGAGAGGCGCGGGACGGTTTCAACACCACGCGATGAGCCGGATGAAGAAGACGACGAAGAAAAGGAAGAAGACGACGACATCAGCCGTCTCGCGCCGGACACCCTGGTTCCGGAGATGATGAAGAGCGGCAGCAGTTGGAACCGGGTGTCGGCCTTTGTCTCGGCCATCATGAAGAGGAAGATGCAGGCAGAGTGGACGAGGCAGAGGGCCGACGGAGAAAGCTCGGCCCACACCATCGATCCTGTACCATCCTGAAGAAGAGAAGCTCACCCGCCGTCACCACCTTCCTGCGTCGACACACGCACCCAGACGAGGAGGTGAAGGGTTGGAGCAACGGCAGCGCGTCCGTCTGCGGTGCACCCGAATTCCAGGTCGTCGTCGCGACAATGGCGGTTCCCTCGGTCAGTAGGGTGCGCCGTAGTGGCCCTTGAGGACAGCGCGCACCGACACGGTCGACGAAATGGGGGCTCGGGCCAGCCTCAATACGTCCGCACCAGCAACCCGACGATATGCTAGAGATGGTAGTTTCCGGGTTGCGAATGGCGAGGGGCGGTGTCTGGGGAGCCAATTGGGCATGCGTGCATCGCCTTACGCTCCACCATATATAAACGTGGAATGTACACACAGCAATAAACATAGCCATGTAGTCAGTCGGATCGATTTTGATCAGGTACCTGTAGTTCTCGTCTTGACATTTTGGACTCGGTGAAGAGAAACGAGCAATTGAAATTTTTCAGTTTGTATCCCGAGTGCATTTTTTTCGACATGAAAGGCATTCGTGGGGCAGAACGTCGTGACTGCTGCAAGCCCGTGCCCAGTGCTGGGCAAGGAGACTGACTTCTTTAAATAAGAAGCCATGCTCCCTCTAGTTTTTCAGAAACAAAGGTGAACGATTGGATACCGACAATGGTTTTCTTCAGCTCATCTGATATTGGACTCAGCGTTAATCTTATATTAATTTTGTCTAATTTTTTCCAACGATATCTCTAAAGTTCTGGGAAATTAAGTTGCCATTGAAGAAAAAATTATGTAAAATCAGTGCTGCGGCCGATCACTTTGAAATTATGCTGTATCGTGGCTTTTCATTGTCTGCGTGTAATGTTCTTAATATCATGTCTCTTTATGGTCTGACAGATTATTAAGAAATCGTTGATCAATAAAAAATATTTAAAGTCGTTATTTCCAGCATGAAAAATTAATTATAAATTAATTCCGGTCGAATCTCATAGAGATTAATATGTAAAGCGGTCTACATCTACACGTTTCAAGTCCCTGTCAAGCTGGATTAATTTTTAATCAATTTAAAGAGAATTTGTATTGTCATTCAATATAATGTAGTTTGTTAAAAATCAAATATTTCTTTTCTACAAAACAAAGCGAGATAGAGAAGGAAACTGCTTTATATTTAGAAAGAAGGGAGACGAGGAACCGTTTATCAACAAAATGTCACCGTTTAAGTTGATAAATTCTTACAAAATCTTGGAAAATGTGATTTTTTGAAAATTTACTTTCCATTTAATTTGATTTCTTAACTGCACTTTTTATTAACTTTTTCTTCCAGTAGTTGGGACACTATTCTCTGTCATTTCTCCGAAACCGTACTTTTCATCCATCTTTAATTTGGAGGAAAATATATCATCATCCACTTTGTGAAATGTATTATTTATCACGTATCTCCGCCGTTTCAATTTGTAAGTCTGGCAAACCGTCATACACGTACTTTTAATAAGTTGCCTTACCCAAAGATGCAAAACAGTTCATTCAAGCTGAGACATCCTCTAGGCAGTGCTGCTTTGGTGGAGCGTATGGTAATGCCCGTATGCCAGACACCGCACTTCTGTCCACGGAAACTACCCTCGCGAGTATCGCATCAGTGACCAGAAGGACGTCTTGAGGCTGGCTCGGGCCCCCATTTTGCCTGTCTGCTTCGGATTCGTATTGTCGTGCTAGAGCCACTATGGAACACCCTACTGACCGAGACAACGCTCACCCAGCATTGACCTGGAATTTGGGTGCACCATAGCCGGACGCGCTTCTTTCCTTCACCTCTCACCTCTTTGTCTTGGTACGTGTGGCGGTGCAGGAAGGTGGTGACGACGGGGTAAACCTTGCCGGAAGGATGCAGCAGCTGTAGCAGTTCTAGGATGGTACAATTGTGTTAAGTGTGTGCCAAGCTTTGTTCCTTGGCCCTGTGCCTCGACCATTCTGTCTACATCTTCTTCCTCATAATGGTCGAAGCACTCTGCAGGCAGTGCTATAGAGCACTCATGTTACTAAATGTGAGTACTATTTTCTATTTTTTCAACAATTTCATGAATATGAATACATGTACAGATTGTAGTTGAAGCCCGACTTTCTATTATCCTCCAGAAGGTAAGAAGAGAGGATCGCCTCGTGCATTATCGCCACAGAGTGGTTGTGATAAAAAATTCTACATAAGTAGCAACGCGTCTGTTGAACTATGCGTATCAATAAACGCACTTGTTCTTACAGTTCTTGACTGACCGTTCTTATATTGGTAACCTCGACGTGATTATTGCCGTTTTTACCCGTGAATTTTTAAGTCAGTTTGTTACCCAATATTTTTTTTTTTTTTTTTTTCCACATCTTCGAACTTGCGAGTGGCAGGTCAGTGATAGTCACAGTGTAATACGCGTTAGCATGCAGTAGTGTTGTTCTCAGAGAGATGAAGTAAAATTTTTCTCATGTCTGTTATCGACAATTCGGGCATCGAAACTGCATCGCTTGTGCCCAATCCATTGGACACTACAGAGGTAAGCATCTTAGACTCATTCCAAGTAAACCTACCACCTCTCGACACCCATGCTGCGAGCGATATCGCACTACGGGTTGACATTGTCACAGTCAGGTTAAAGGCAGCTAAGGTCTCAGATGATGAACATAAATTCGGGTTACTCGTGGCGGCTCTGCCCATGGAAACAATGAGGCGACTTCTCGATTTGTCCAGGACGCCTTCAGAGAAATACAGGTTGCTGGTAGAGTATCAGCCTTCCTAAGCTACGCAGATTGAACTCCTTTACAAGGTCATCGTCGCGGTACGAAGAAACCATCACTGTTCCTGTGTGAGTTGCGAGATTCGAACAAAAACAGGGTAACTACTGAAGTACTTAAGACTGTGATTTTTCAAGCAGCGCCCACCTACCATCACGGACATTCTTTCCACAACTAACGTCACCGACCTTGATGCCGCTGCTGCTGCAGAAGATCGCTATTTGGAGTGTCATCCTGATGAGCTCGCACCTACCCTGGTGGCCACTACTTCATCTACCGATGCCGAAGCGTCATCTTCACTCCATGGCCGCCCTGACCTCTGAGATCAAGCATTACGTGCTCAAGTCAAGGTGCTAAACTCAACTCTCCAGCAGTGGCACCAGCTTCAAGTGCATCAAGTGCCGATATAGGAGCAATCATCGCCGCTATTCAAGACCTTCGAAGTGAGATACGACAATCCAGGCCGCGTGACCGACATAACCGGAGCCCTACTCCAGATGCAGGTCGCGCACGCAGTAACTCAACCGCCAGTTCCAAATCAAGGATCGTTAATGGCAAATGTTGGTATCGCAACAAATTTGGAACCGCCGCTCGTCGGTGTTGTGAGGGTTGCTCTTACTGGAGGGGTGCAGCTCCACAGGGAAACTAGAATAGCCATTCGTGAACGCCGCAACGGATAGCGGGATCTCGCGGCGCCTGTTTGCCTTCGACCCAATCAGTGGAACTTCGTTTCTACTTATAGACAATTATTATCACAACCACTTTGTGGCGGTAATGCACGAGGCGATTCTCTTTTCTTACCTTCTGAGGGATAATAGAAAGTCGGGAGAGCCGATAACGTCCCATTAGTCAACCTAAAAGTAACAATTTTTCAAGGTCATTTGATGTGTATTACTTCTGCTTACATTCACAAGAGCCTGCATAACGTAAAATGAATTATAAATGTTCTCGTACTTTCTTATCCAGGGCCGGTTTTAGGTACTTTGGCCCTTCGCAGCAGTATTTTTGCCACCTTATTTTTAATATCTCCTTTCCGCCGAAGTTGTTCTTTGGCCGCAAATCAAGTCGCCTCAAAATATTGCCGCCCTGTGGTGCAGCCCAGTCTGCGCGTATAGTAAAAATGGCGCTGCTAATCTCCCCCACCCCAAATACAGGGTTTGTTTTACTTCCGCCATAGGAAGACTCCGTTACGCAGGACAGAGTATGACTCAATTGTTTCGCCAGGTGAGCGGTCTCTTCGACAAGAGTTTCATGAGAAATATTCGGGGAAAACTCCGATGGCTTTTGAAGAATTTTATCAAGAGTCTTTGGGAAAAATTTTCTAAACCTCCGAAGAAATTCATCGGAAATCTCCGAAAAAAATCTCCTATTCAGGAAAAATTTGCGATAATTTTCAAAGAACTTCATCGGACATCATTGAGAAATACGAGTATCTCCAAGAATTTCAGGTGAATTGTCAGAAATTTTTGGAAAAATCTCCAATGATTCCAAACAATTTTATCAAGAATCATCGAGAAGTATCTCTGATGATTTTGGAAGGATATCCTTAGAAAAACTTTTGATGCTTTTCAGAGATTTTCGTCAAAAGAGTTCGGGGACTGATTTTTTGGGAACTATTCAGAAATTTTGGAGAAAAAATGTGATGATTTCCGGAGAATTTCATCGGAAATACTCGTATTCAGCAAAAAGTCCAGTGTTTTCAAGAGGATTTCCTTGAAAATCTTCTGGAAATTTTCCGATAATTTTTAAAGAATTGAATCGGAAATTTTCGGGAAACAACTCCGATAATTTCCGAAGAATCTCATCGTAAATCTTCGCGAAAAACCTCGGGTGATTTTTAAGCGATTTGGAAAATGTCCAATAATTTCCGAAGAATCGCATCGTAAATCTTTGGAAAATATCTCCATTGTTTTCCAAAAAATTCCATAAAAATTCCTCGAGAAAATTTCCTGGTAATTTTGGGAGAATTTTATCGAAAGCAGTCGGGGAATAAACTAAGAGTTTTGAAGAATTGTACCAAAAATCTTTAGAAAAAACCTTCGATTATTTCCAAGGAATTACATGAAAAATATTCAGGACGATTCCTTTGATTTTCAAAGATTATTTCCGACGAACTTTATCGAAAATATTGAGGGTAAATTTCCGATAATTTTCAATGATTTTCCTAGGACATCATTGAAAAACATTATCCCATGATTTCAGGAGAAATTTGTGGGATATTTTTGGAAAACTCCGCAATTATTCCAAAGGATTTTATCGGAAATCATTGAGAAGTACCTTCGACGATTCTTGAATGTTTTCTTCAGAAAAATATTTTGATGGTTTCCAGTTATTTTCATCGGACATTTTTGGGATAAATATTTCGATGATCTCAAAAGAATTTCATCAGAAATATTCGGGGAAAATCTCCGATAATTCCTACGGAATAATTTCATTGGAATAATTTTCAATGACCTTCTTCGGAAATTATCGGAGTTGTTTCCGAAAATTTCCGATGCAATTCCTTGAAAATTATCGGAAAACTTTCTCGAAGATTTTCAAGGAATCTCTGTGGAAAACACAGGACTTTCTTCTGAATATATCCGACGAATCCGAGATTTTTTCCGAAGATTTACGATGAAATTCTTCGGATATTATCGAACATTTTTCCAGAAGATTTTTGATGAAATTCATCAGAAACCATCGGAATTTTTTTCGAGAAAATTCTTTGGAAAACACTGGACTTTTTTCTAAATATTTCCGATGTATTTCTCAATGATGTTCGATGAAATTCTTCGAAAATGATCGCAAATTTTTCCTGAATAAAAGAGATTTTTCTCAGAGATTTTCGATGAAATTCTTCGAAGATTTAGAAAACTTTTCCTGATGATTCTTGATAAAGTTCTTCAAAAGCCATCGTAGTTTTCTCCGAATATTCCTCATGAAATTCTTATCGAAAAGACCGCTCGCCTGGCGAAACACTTGAGTCATACTTCAGTGTAACGGAGTTTTCCTATAGCGGAAGGAAAACCTACTAACCCTGTATAGTATTATTCTTGCATCTATCATTATACATATAACTTCAAAGTACCCATCATTCATGATTTGTTTTACTGGTAACGAGTTACAGCTATAGATTAAAGAACAACCCACCAAGAACGTATCTGTCCAGCTATGGATTATCTACCTGCAGTAATCTAATGGCAGGTATTGTGTACTTTCAGATCACAGTATTAGTTCAATAAGGTAGTTCATTTCAGTGTGAGGGTGCAGCATCTGTTGTTGAGCAGGGACTGTCTGTCTATAAGTAACCCCGAGATATATTTGCAATATGTATCCCCATCAATAGAGCATATTATTTAGGTCTATTTGGAAGCAATTTATGATTTTGATTAAAGATCCTCGAGTATTACCGGAATTTAAGTATCACACTGCCCCTTGGGGCTGAGCTTAAAAGACACTCCTGTCCAGCCATGGAGCACTCAGTACAAGATCTAGAACTGCACATAGTTGGTACCGTACTGAATCCATGGAACTACCGTTATGTGATATCAGATGGAATAGCCATCTTGGTAATCATATTTACTGAAGATGTTTATTTTTCAGTTCGAAATAGGATTAATATTGATGGCTGTGTGGGAGCGGGGGAGGGAGCCCTGTTATTTGAATTTCAGAAGACCGTTCAGAAGATTTGTCCAACACCTTCTGCCCGGCGCTGTTCTTATCTCTGAAAAAATAAACGTAACTTTTGAAGTGCTACCTCGGTTTCTTTTTCTGCGGGACCATTACCCTCTTCTGTCTTCATTCACGTACTTGTACAAGGAACATGGAACAACTTGCACTTACAGATGTAAAAAGCTGCTACCATTACGATTTCTCTTGTTAAGAAAAAACGAGAAAAAACTTGCAGTTGTAGAGGTACATAATGACAACTTTTCTTCTAGAAGCGATTGCACGTATCAAGGTTCTGTTGAGATGGGGCGGCGAAATAAAGTGCAAAATATCAAGTTTTACACTTAATGAAGTCGCTCTGTAGGAAGTTCTACTATATCTGCGTACATGTTGCTAGAAAAGCTCGAACATGACGAACCTTTTTTTGATTGCTGCGCACGCTAGAAAGCCAAGTTGCCTCCCCTAAAACAAACTGTCCTCACCAGCAGTAAATAGACTCATGCTGTTAAAAACGTCCCTTATTTACATAACTCGTGCAGAGGGGGAGATGACGTAGCAGAGAGATTGCCGTCGATACTGAACATTACGAACACCTAAACACGCAACAGACTGAATAAATAAATAAAATAATCATCCGACCAAGTATACCATTCTGTTATTCAATTACTGGAAAATGCAGAAGGTAGAAAAGTTCGCTCAAATTCGTAGATGAAAAAGGCGGGAAAAACAGGCGGTGTAATAACGTACACGATAGCGACTGAGTGTGGGCTTCGCTTCAAACACTCCAATTCGTATGATCGTTTTCTTTATTCCGACTTCGTATATTTTCTTTTCTCAATTACCTGATTGTTCCTTTTCATCGAACTTTCCTTCGCTTTCGAGGTCGCAGCTTGATCGTAATGGCCATTTACGTCGCCAATGTGAAAAAGAGCGAGTGGAATAAAGGCTGATTCTCATCAAGAAGCAGCGTCAAAACTAGACAATTGTTCGATTGTTCGACTGATCTTGTGTCTTTGTATGTGTACAACACGGAGGTCGCTCCGTTCCACTAATTATGGTTTTCAGTAGTGTCGATCTTCGACTTCTTACTGCTCGCGAAGTGTACCCGAGCGAGGCCATTGTTATCGAAGCATATTCACGGGCTCTTCATTTGAGATCTACCGTAAAGTTTGAATAGGGCGTTCATTTTTTAACCTTGGAAGAGTTCACGGGCCTCATATACTTCAGAACTATATCCATGGTACCTACGTGGACAAAAAGTGAAATAGTTCGAGTGCTTACGATGCATCGACTGTTCATTAGGATGGAATGAAAAGAAAGAAAGTTTTGAACGTTGATAATCATAGAAATAACATAGGAAACGTTTCAGTGAGAAACGCTTATCATCGGTGGCCCGTTTGACACCTCGTATATGTGCAAAATAGAATTTTACTCAACACTTACACATACGAGGTATTTGGAGCCAGGTTTAGAAACCCAAGCACATAGGGAGGTGTTATAATAGCGTCCTCTAGCGGACAACATTGTAACTAAGCACATAGGAGGAATTTTATTCGACGCGCCCGTGAGAGACGAATCCAACAATACCAATAAGTCATTTTGGCTAAAAATGTCACATACGAGGTGTCAAACGCGCCACCGACGTTGTATTCATATTTGGCCTGCATGTTAAACAAGACTTAAATATTATTTAAGACTCCTTCCTTCTCTTTAGGTGGAGCGTATGGTGATGCACGCATGTCAGAGTGGCTCCCCAGACACCGCACCCTTGGCCCCGGAAACTATCCTTTCGAGTATCACGTCAGTGACCAGAAGGAGGGACGCATTGACCGAGCCCCTTTTCGCCTATCCGTTTCGGATTCACGCTGTCCCGCTAGGGCCACTATGGGTCACTTTACTGGCCGAGGAAACGCTCACCCAGCATTAACCTGGAATTCGGACGCACCACAGACGGACGTACTACCTTCCTTCACCCCTCACCTCCTCGTATTGGTACGTGTGGGGATGGTGGAAGATGGTGACGGCGGGGTGAGCCATGCGGAGGGCCCTCAGCAGCTGCAGCAGTTCTAAGATGGTACAGAGTCATTATGTTCGGTGTGGGCCGAGTTTATCTATCGGCCCTCTGCCTCTACTACTTTGTCGGCATCTTATTCTTCATGATTGCCGAGACAAAGGCATCCGCTTCC
Organism: Acanthococcus lagerstroemiae; assembly: GCA_031841125.1. Classification (NCBI taxonomy): domain Eukaryota; kingdom Metazoa; phylum Arthropoda; class Insecta; order Hemiptera; family Eriococcidae; genus Acanthococcus; species Acanthococcus lagerstroemiae. Next base: position 74,063,095 of record CM063106.1, on the reverse strand, counting down.
ACTTTCCAACATTTCTTTAATAAGGTGTCCGGCGTGAGACAGCCTTCGATCACAGTACGCGCACACGGGGCTTGGCGCTATCGCCATTCGATGTAACTACGTGCCGAAGCATCCGTGGCCGCTGAGGACTTGGGTCAGATGGAAGTTCAGTTCTCCATGGGATCTGCCTGCCCATACATCGAAGTTGCGTACATTCGCCCTTGGTCGACTGGACGAGTGCGTCTTTCTACTTACTAAGCGTGGACTGCTGGATGTCCCGCTTGAAAGACTCCTTCCTTGATGACTCTTCTGACTCTCTTTTAAAACTTTCTGAGATTCTGGAGAAATATTAAAGACTTTGTAGAAGTCTCCCATACATATTCATAACCACGGCAAGTTTTTTTTTAAGGATTTGTATATTTTTCCTATTGATTTTTTCTGCGCAGATTTACATTATCTTTATGATTCATGAAATTCCAATTCAAATGAGCCCAACTTGGTTGCTCATATTTCTGCATATCTAAAGAAATACGCATATTTTCGCATAAAATCGTACATTTCAGCGGATATGCGTGCGTATTTGAAAGTATGTGTTGCATGCTGCAAGCGTGAAGTAGGTTCGACTTATGGACTCTAGCACTGTCAAGTGCCCTAGCTCTAGTAAAGTTCTAAATTTTTTTTTCTGTTTTATTTTGGTTCTTCACTTTTTGAGTCAGGTGTGTGTTTCATTCGATTTCTATCGAAAAATTCTACGTTTTGATTCCCATATTGCCTTGTTTTGGAAAGGAATGTTTTTGTGTATTTTGGAAATTTTGGATTTTTTTGCGTATTTCTTTAGGTTTTTAGCGCCTATTTTATGCACATATTTCCTGATATTTACCACATAAACAAACTTGCAATATTCATAACACTTTTCGCGATTATGCTAGGACTATTCCCGGCCGGGTCTCTGGTAAGCTTTCCAGCCTTACTATAGATTGATCAAAACCCTAAAGGATTTCTTCAGGCTCGGTGAGCCACTTTCAAGACTGTTTAAAATCTGTTTAAAAAGTTAGTTCAGCTTTGTTTAACATTCTTTGAAACTCAAACCGACAAGTTTCAGACCCACTGAGACTTCTGACGACTCTTCCAAGTATACTTATGACTCTTGGAGACTTCTTTATGACTCTCACAGACATATTTTTAATTCGTGAAGACTTTACCGACCTAATTAAAAGTATCTCTAAGGCTTTTTTGGACTCAGTATAAAATGACTCAGGCTCTACAGAGACATGGTCAGATATTTCTAGGCTCGTACGAGACTTCCAAACTTCTTGAAATTTATTTAAGGATTCCTCATGCCTATTATGAACTGCTTGAAGTTTGTCTGAATAAAAGAAAACATATTTGTGTTTTACGAGTTTGAAAAATCTTTAGTTTATGATCATTTGGATGCCATGAACAAGTCTGAAAAAACGTCAAAAATATGTAGCGTAAAACAGCCCTTAGGAAATTCCAATTAATCTTGGATTAGTCTGAAAGAAGATCTGGAAAATCCTATAAGGATAGGAAGCTAGCTTAAATGTATCTGAAAGAATCAGAGAAGCCTGTAAGACTCCTCCAGAAATCTTGAAACTTCTACAGAAGTCTAAAAGATGACATTTACAAAAGTCTTCAAGACACTTATAAAATTCTTGAAGATACCCAAAGAAGTCTAGAGACGTCTTAATCCTGGAGTCTTTGGTGTTTTAAACAAATTTTGATAACTTTTATGAGAGTATCAAAAAGTTTCAAACCCGTCCGTATGAGTTTCTGAGAGTCAAAAAAGATTGAAAGTTGAAATAGCAAAACTTTTTTCTAAAAGGAAAATATTAAACATTTTTGTTAAGCCAGTGACTTTTTTATTATAAAGGAGCGAAAATCTGATGAAAAAATCTCTTACGACTTTTCAGTAATTAAGTTTTGAAGAAATCTATCTGCAACTGATTTGGTTAAAACTGTTATGAATTTCCCGAAGTAAGTCCTAATAGTGTTTTTTCAGCATTTTTAGAGCGGGAAAACTCTATTGGGTAAGTTGGCATCTTGTCCGACTTCAGTTTCACTGTTTGTGTTTGGAAGAACCTGAAAAAATATAAATTAAGCCTAAAATTGGAGGCAAATTAAACAGGCCGGTAAGCGGACGTTTGCTGACTAGCTTCTTGTTCTGTAAAGGCCCCTCAGAGCCTGAAAAACAGTAAAATATGGATCAATTCCGAACAAACTAAATAAACATCGTCAGATTTCTTTGTTTTTTTCTTTCCGAGCTATCCCTTCTTTTCTAATTTGCTCTCAACTCGAGCCCTGGAATCCGCCCTTTCGAGCATTACCTCAGAGACGTCGGGGAAGCTGCTAGGGCTGTCTTAGCCCTCTTCACTTCTGGCCGAAAAACCGGCCTAGGTCGAAATCTGGCGAGTTGCTACGTGGGATCGAACCCGGGAGCTCCGGATTCCGAGACCAACGCGCTATCCACTCGGCCAACCAGACCTCTACCAGAACCGTGTGTTAGTTTTCCCCCATAAGGCCACCCCGTGCTGGCGGAATTGTCTGATCCTTTTATCTACTGACCTTCATTTTAGCTACCCTTCCCAGGCCCGTGTAGCAATCTTGTTGCCTCTCCCCTACCAAAATCGTCTGACCTTGTTTTCTTCATACATTTTTAAGAGACCCCTACTCGTAGTCTAATCTTTTTTGATATCTGAGAGGCAAAAATCGGGATTTTTTTAATTGAGCTTGTTTTAAGCCTCCGTTTTCTCTTGTCCGCTTAAGTGCGGTGATTTTTCTATCATGATTGTGGCAACTATTGATTTGTACTCTGCTGTATTCTCAGGAGTCATGCCGATTCCAATTTGAGGAAGACATCATCTTTAAATCAGGCGGGTATATAATTCAAAGATGGAGGAGAGGATTTTTGAGCGAAATGTCTCCCAATGTGTACACCAAAAGTTTTTCTCTTTATTACAGAAATGATATTTCGCAACTATTCAGGGAAAAAGTATTTTCAATGAAAATTATTTTTTTTTAAATGATTTTATTTGTTATTGCACTTGTGCGCATGACGATTATGTGTTCTTTTACTCGATACGATTGAATTATTTTTAAACTATTATCAGTGTGCCGTAGTTTATTACATGAATGTAACGTATTTGCGTTTTTATGTTGCAGGTGAGTTGACATTTCAATAACTGATGATCAAAATGGGGAGAAAAAAGTCTACTAAAGTGAGTTTTGTGTACCTACAATCAGCAGTCTTATTATTTCTAAGTTGTTCATATTTATCTTGCATTAGAAACTCATTTTAAATTTTGAAGAAAAAACTATACGAAATCCGCGTATATAGCTCTTTTCGTGGTACTAGTTAGATCCCCCAAAATGACTTTTCTACAGAAACATTGAGGCATATCAAATTCCGGAAAAAATCCATCATCTCTTAAGTTTCCCTTTCTTGAAAACTAAACTGCAGTGCTCTCCCCCCCCCCTCAAAAAAAAAGAAAGAAAAACGACAAACACAACAATTCTCATATTGAACCGGAAGATTTTAGACTGTTTACAATCCCCATCCCAGTTTTAACATCGATATGAAATTTCACAATCCCAGAAACGCAAGAAACAATTTTCATGACGAACTTATGCAGTTTCTCCCATTTCCTGCCCTTAAACATACCCTAGTGTGTCAGTTTTTCTCTTAGCTGAAAATTGTGTCAAAATCAATCCGAAAAGCGATATTTGCCACGTGCCACGAATTTATAAATCTTCTTCTCATGTTCAGCCCCTATCGCTGAAATATTTATAAATAGCATTGTATTTTCGGGTTTTATCAACATTTTGAAAATGTTGATTAAAAATTGGGAAAATTTCCTAAAGTACTAGAGATTGATACGTCGATCACTATGTTTCCGAATTCGGTGACTTCTTTTGTAATATCTTGTTTATCCTCAAATGTAAATTTCAGGTCATTAGGGAGTGAGGATCTAAAATTGTGCGGAATGTGAGTTATCGGTTCTCAGATTTGAAGGGTCGTAGAATCATATTTCGACTGTAATTTCTAGCTTCGATAAAAATCGTGACACTTAGCGAAAGGAAGGGCGAAGCTGGGGGCGCACATTTCGCGTAAGGCATAGATTTATGGGTTAGGAGTTTTGGAGATGACGTGCTTAATTCTGAGCATCATATTAGTTTCTTTCAGAATAATTTTGAGTGTGATGATTTGCGAATTCCGAGGCTAGTTATGAGGAAATAGTAAGCGGAGGAACTATTTAAAGCAGATATTCGGAATTAGCGTTACAAAATAGTACAGTAAAGTTAGCTTTCTGTGTTTGTATGATGATGATTTTTTTTTTTAATTCAAATTTGAGTTTTTTCAGTACCTCAAACACTCATCAAGATTTCAGTTTGAAGAATTTTCTTTTTTCTTTCGATTTCCCAGAGTATTTTTTATTTCGTCGCTGTCGTGCTAATGCCTCGTAAGTCCAATTTTCACAGAAAATCACTTTTTTGAGGTTTCTTATAGAACATAAAATCAAGAAATCGAATGGTAAAATCCTTGAAGAAATCGATTAGCTCTCCTACGAGACAATATCAAAACCTCTTCAAGATTATTGATTGTGAATTTTTTAAAACGTTTTTTGTTTTTCCACGAAAATGTAGCTGCTTGTACTTACGAGGTATTAACACATCAGCGACGATTTGTAGTATGTTTGGTTGTATGTGCTCATTCCTTCTATAAAAACGATTTCAGGAAAAATCATTAAGTCCTGTGTTAAATTTTAAAGCTCAGGACCACCTGAAAATTATTCAAAATTTCTGAACATTTTTTGACATGACTTCCATATGTAAAGAAAACCCTCACTGCTTAGTCGGGTCAAGTTTCGAAAATTTTTAAAATAAAGAGACGCCCTTGCTACACCTTCTAGTAATGTTCACAACATTAGCCGTCTATATCGTCGGAAGACTGAAAGTCTGAAAAAGCTGATTTATTCTAATGAAAAAGTAGAAATGCCCTTAAAGAGAACAAAAACATTTAATCTAAGAAACTTACCTCGATCAAAAATAGTTTTGATGACTAAAATTATTAGCGAAGGCATAGTAGTTCAAGTCTACTACTAGTTTTTCTGCTAACAACTGAATATTTTGACTTATCATAGTCTATAAAATAGCCGAAAATAATTGGGTATTGCCGAGAGGAACGAATGGCCTTCAGGTGCCTTATTTGGCTATAGTTTCGGTGCAGCCAACTGGAAAAATACTCAGTTAATTACAACTCCTGGTTGGTTTTTCCAGTCTCTAAACTTGCGAACCAAAGTTACCAGACGGAGAGATTCGAAGTTTTGAAATCCTATCTTCCTAAATATCAATTTCACGCTCAGCTGGGTGATATGTGAATCTCGTTCTGCAATTTAGGCGAGTAACGATCCCGTTTTATTTTATCTTTATTTTGTTTCCACGTTATTCCATCGGGTAGCTGGAGGTATTTTTTGGTTGAATTCTTTATAATTTTAATACGAAATTTGAAGTAAAATAACAGTGTTGCATTCCGCCAAAAAATTCTTAGGGGGACACATTCTAGTATTTGGCTTATTTTTACGTTGGTGTATGTGATTAGGTATGTTTTTTCATCGCGGCTGATTGAACAGAAGAGAAAGAAATCTCGTACTTTCAACCGATTTCGATGTATGTGTAGTTATTTTGTATCTTGATTTTGGAGAAAAATTGTGCATCTTTCGAGGGTAGTTCATACCCTTTCAAAGCGAAAGCAACTCATTCATCGTCCTTGCGAAACGCCGCAAGGTGATCCTCGCAAACATGCCGTGAAATATTCCATTAAGTTGACGAAGTTCAGATGTAGAATAAAAGACATTTGTAAACAAGCATGTTTTCCTTGAAACTTAGTCGCAAGGGAACGCAGTGATAAAATACCGTGTCATGCTTCGATATTAGACACTGATATTGAATTTCGGTGCGTGTAAAAGCGCCGTATGAATGCAGAAACATTTCCTAATCGATAAAAAAGAAACCATCGATTTCGTATAAATACTCGAATATATTATGCTTATCAGTGCTATTGCTTTCAGCATGCTCTTTGAGTTTTCACTCTTGGCTGTCCAGTGGACCCCAAAAACTACATGTCGGTCTAAATGATCGTCGGTTTCTACATTCACGTTGGAAGTCTTTACAACCTGAAATTAAAATTTGAAAGATAGACAAGATACTTTCATTACCCGTGTTAGGATAAAAAGAGCGTCTGAATTTTTTCGCGTATTTTCTATCGGAATATCTCTGATGACGTCTAGGCGTAATCTCTGAAACATTCGTTCAGTTTGATTTCGTGTTTTTTTTTTTTTCGCCTTCTTAGTATGATAAAGAATTTCCTTGAATAAGTGTGTTAGTTAGATTGTAACTGATACCAGCTGGTGTCAATTTCTTCTTTTTTGTGTATCGATGAAGGTACGCAGAATCCGTGCTCAGCGATTGTTAAGGTACAGTATTTGCAAGTTTTCATAGTTATGAAGTTCTGCGTGGAAGTGCATCCTTTTCATTTCAGTATTATAGAAAATCCTTGCGAAATTTCGATTGTTTGCTGAAAACCTCAATAATGACACTAATTAATACTAACGCACGTCAGGATGAGTAGGCTAAAGCACTGGTTCAGCCAACAGGATTCAGAATAGTTTGTTCAACCTGGCACACTGTAAAAACCAAAAGGTGAGCACTTTTGTCCACCTATTTTAACCGCTAAGATATCATATCGAAGATCATTCATCTGTTCTCGCATTTTCGCATTGTCAACCATGACGCATCTGAAAACATAGGCTTCCCGCTCTACCCCTCTGGAAAAGCTGACTTGAGGCGCAACGCGATGTCCCCGATAGTGGCAGTAGCACCTCTGCTCCATCTGTCAGCTGTGGATCCCCGCAGGGTATGCTTCGCAGATGCGTCCTGTCCACAGTGTACCCAACTTTAAGCAAGACAGTCTCACTGCCCTCAGCGCTGAATGATCAGCCCAGCGTCAGCTACCAAGTGCAATGAGTGTTTTCCCAGCTGCGAGTGCAACACCCCTGAAGTCCTGTTCAAGTTTTCCCGGCTCCGCACCCAAGCCCACCCAACTGGTTATGCGAGGTGTCACTCACCTCCTTTGGTTGACTTGGCGAGATAGAACCACACATGTTCCGATCCCAGCACCGAGGGTAGTCCCGTCTAGAGCCGCCCAAAAACATGCCTATGTGGTCCTACAGACCACGCGCACTTAGCGCCATCAAGGCATGACAGTAGACCACCCCCCAACGTTGACGCATCAACGCTGACTGTGACGTGCTATGGAGGCTAGCACTTGATTCAAGCCATCAATCGGGTGCTCCTCACCTCGGTGATGCAGTGCTCCCTGTGCTACACTGGCCACAGGTTCTGCAAGGCACAACCCTCTCCCGTGGTGTCCCTAAACATGTGAAGCAAGTCCGTCTAACTCATCCTGACTCCGATCGTGATCCACTGACCCGCACTCAAAGCCAACTGTGGGAATGCAATGGACATCCCGCAGAACTGTCCCCCACTAGTGTTCACCTCCGACCGCCACAAAACAACCATTCGCCCCCAACTTTCGTTGGCTACAGGACTGCCGCGAGTGCTCGAGCTAAACTCCGAGACACTTCTCTGCAGTACTCGCTATTTGACAATGCAGACTTCCAAAGCCTGACTGAAGAGGAACCCTATCTGGCGAATATCGCACCCGGTTCGCTCGCTCTGCATTGTTTGTTTCTTTCACGCGTCAGGCTGCTTCTGACTCCCAAGTACACGCATAAAACTATATGTATAAGTACGTAACCTAAGGTATGCTTAAGACAAGAAATGCTCAGTGAAACTCACCAGATTTTCAAACTGACCCAAATTACACAACAACACGAATGCGCAGCAATCGAAAAGTGCAATAACAGCGAATACCGCCGAATTACAAAATCGTCACCTTAGAACAAAACTATCTTAAGTCCAGAAATACCATTTTTGCGTTATGCACATCAAAAGTTTCCTTGTGCTGCTCTCTATCAGTTAGTACTCCTATTTTATGTCTATCGGGCTTTGAAACTGAGACGTTGCCAAGAAACAAAGTAGCCTCTATGTCTTGGAACCTGAAATAGTTTCAGTACGAAAATATCCTAATGTCATGGTTTTGTAGAACTTTGTTGTGCAAAAGTATCTTAAGTCCAACATAAGCTACTCCTGCACTAACTGATCGTAATGGCAGCCCTGGTGTCATTTAGAAATATCTCGACCGCTTTCACTGAGGATCATTGCCCTCTCCTTTCTTAGCTAATGCGGCATTTATTTGTAAAATGGTCGCATTCTGCCCAATTCCATGGCCATTGTTCACGTCACGTTTCCAGTACTCAGTATAGGGGTGATATGACGCAGTTTCGTATCTGACCTTCGATTTTTTTTTGTGAACTAGTTACCGGGTTAGTGGATTCCACTGGCGAGGACATAGCTGTATTCATAAAACCCTAAATTAAATTCGAAAAGACCAACCTTTCTTACAGTACAGGAGATGATATTCTGATTCAATTAAATGTTTTTACAGAAACAGGCAAAGTTATGCTGTTGAAGTGTTTTTTGGAAACACTCAAGAATGAAATATAATTCATATGCGAATATGAAGATACGAGGTCGGGAGAGGAAAAAATTTCGGTTAGTGGAATTAATTGGGGTCGTTAGGATCTCGTCAGCTGGCAAAGATTACTGAAACTGAAAATACGTAGAAAACTGTACGTTCTTTGTCCGTGAATTTTATGTTGATATCAGGGTTGGGCAAAATCCGGGAACTCCCGAGATTTGAATCCAAAAACCAAAATCCTGAATCCTCTCAATTTTCAGAAAAATTAAGACATTTAATACAAAATCCAATAATCTGAATTTTGACTTCCAAACTTTTGAGCAGAGTAAGCATCCACGGATTCTTCAATCTACTACTGACTGAGGACGTTCGCGTACAGTTTCTCTTTTCTGTAGCTCAGCGCTAAAGTGCTAATTGTAACCAGTTAAAAGAGAGAAATTTTTAGGGATTTGCGTTCAGTCTTCTAACTTTTTACTTACTAACAGGTGACCAAATGAGCTTCCTTCGCGTTCACAGAATACGATAGCAGAAAGGACGTAAAACTATTGCTATGTAAGGTTTGATTCTTTAAGATATCAATAAGTTAATGGTAAATAGTCGAAATTATTGATGAAATGAGGATTTTTAGTGTTTACCGCAGCGCAGCGCTGCAAGCACCCTATGTTTGAATTTGGATTTTAATTATTTTTGGAATCATCAAAATGCAAATGATAAGTAGGAGTTGAATTCGAAATCCTCTTTGAAACGGGATTCGAAATCCAAAATCCAAAATCAGAATTTATGGAAATTTAGACACAAAATGCCTGAGGATTTAAATCCTGCCCAACCCTGGTTAATATACCGTTAATGTGTACAACCAATAATTGAAGTGTACTCGTCTAATTTCATGAAATATTTACCAGTTTTCTGTCGTTCATTCTTCCTCTTATTAACGGATCAGGGTGAAATATAGCAAATATACAATTTCCATTTATCTGCATCTTGCACCTCATTTGTAATTTTCAGCCCAGTCGAATTTAATGAGCATCATACAGAAGCCCAAAATAATCAAAAGTACTCGTTTCTCACAATTTATAGCCCTTGGATGGCGTTCTTTTTGAGCAGCCAGACTAAAACTTGAGTTTTTGTGTGAACAAACAAAAATCAAAGACCTCCAAAATTTGAAGGAAGAAAAAAAAGTCTAAGGAGCATCCCCTTCGAAATAATATTCATTTGTTTGAACACATTTTGTTATAACCAATATCCGTAAATTTTCTCAACAGGCATTTCCGAGGTCAGTTTATTGGACATAAACCATTATCGTATTATTCATTAAACAAACTTTTAGTGAGCTTTTTTCTTCTTTTTTTTTTCTTTACTTGGACTGGGATTATGACGATAAAATATTTACGGCAAATCCGGTATGCAATTTTCTCAACACCACAACTGAACAGAGTGTGTCATCTTAATGAAATCTATCCGTCTCCCTCTTCACTTTTCGTATCATCATGATCAGGTTGTCGATTTGGAGCCAGAGTCATTGGTGCGAATTTCTTCGAAACTATCAAATTTCCCAAGCTCAAAACTAGTAGCAGTTCAGTTTTTAGAAGACGTGATTGCTGGACCCTGACGCTTATACTAATCCTAAGAAACTTAATGGTTATAAAACACTTTTCGTCAGTGAGGTACTTGAAGGGTATGTGGATGTACTCCCTCTTCTCTTCTACCAGGGAGAAAGTAAAATTTTTAAACATGTCCAGTAGAATTTTATAATTTAGAATTTTGTACTATTTCTTCTTTTAATTGACGAGTCAAAATTTGAGGTGAAATTTTGTAAGGTACCCTCGTTTTATGCTTGTTAAATCAAAATGTGAGCGCAGTTTTTTAAATTGTTGAATATTTAACCTACGAAATTTCTACTTATCCCCTCCACTAGGGAAACTTGTCTGTTCACGTTACTGCTTCTCGCCTCAAACTAAAGGCGCATCCACATTATGTCGAGCGACACGGTTCGATACTGTCGAGCGACAAAAGTCGTATGTAGTGTGGACGGTAGGCGCCGCAAAGTCGCATCACTTGATTTTGTCGAGCGACATGTCGAACGCGATCTGGCACTTTTCGGTCTCATCAAAGGATTGTCGAACGACATCTGTCGAACTGTGTCGCTCGACATAATGTGGATGCGCCTTAAGACTCCCACATTATAGTCTGAGTAAAAAATTAAAATTAAAATAACACGGGAATGGGAAGATAAGATGTCGAGTCATGAATGCATGGTGATCTCTAAAATCATGACATTGGAGATATTAGCGGAATTTAGAAACAAAGATATGTACAAATGATCTTCCGAGCTTGGAATCCCTCCCCCCCAAAAAATGTACCGTGCGTATCAATTCTTATGAATGATCAAAGAAAGAGCTTCTAGATGAAATATCAGAGTTTTCGATAATTTAGGGTCCCAAAATCATCTTTCTGGACTAATGCAAGCGAGTAGACTGACCGGCAACACCTTATTTTGTATTGTTGTGAAGCTCACGACTAGAACGTTGAATAAATTGCATACTCGATTCGCCGTAAATACGCCGTAAATATTCTTTGTCTCCGTGTAGAGGCGCTACACATTCATGGCTTGAATGGCATCGGGTTGGTCGAGAGCGAATTCTTAGACTTCTTGCTTTTGCGTATAGTCGGCGGCTTGATCGATTTTCGACGCGATCTGGGTACATAACTCTTTAATCGAACCCCGGATGGCGTTGGCTTCTTCTAAATTGGACTGAAGACGCGCTAATACACCTGCTGTTGGAGTAGGATTTGACTTGAACTTGCCTGTTAGACGTTCCTTTAATTTGGTGAATCGTTTCGATTCAAACTAGACGGTACTGATTAACGAATTTATTGACGTCATTGGTACGACGTGAAATATAAAATATTATTAAACAATGATGGCTGGATAAAATAAAATTAGTCAAAAGGAAAAATTTAGAACTACTCCTAAACAATTGGAATTGATTTCTAGGATCTTAATTTATTTAATAACATGGTTTTAACTTTATATCTATCTGCGTCTAATAAATGATCATTACCATGTGTAAGACAGTTATCTGATAATATGTACTCACATTCATGTGCTCCCATACTCAAAACTAAATATCTCATCATTTTCGTTGAACACTATATTAGTGTCATGATATTGCTTTATTCTTCTTCGTTGTGAACAATACAACAGACAAAAGTTGGGGCGTATGCAAAATTTGGTATCGCTGAAGAATAATCCAAAATTCTATGTTTCTTCTAGTAAAGCTAGTGTTGATGTCTGGAAGTGCAAAGGATGACTTTCACGCCCTCCGCCCTCATTTATGACATTTTGCAGGTCAAGAAGAAATAACTTGAACTTATTTATTAAGGGAATGTTTGATGGAGCGTATGGCGATGCAAGCATTCCATATTGGTCCCCAGACACTGCACCCTTGGCCTCAGAAATTACCCTTTCGCGTATACTTGACGTATTAATTTTAATTTGAAATGTTTTACGTCTTAGTCCGCACTAAACAATTACAACTAACTCCGATTATAGCACCCTTGATTCCCAAAATTGGCTGCTCGGTGAAGCCGTGCGAAGTGGGTTCTTGTTATTCAGAGGATTCGCTCTTGAAATTTCACGCTTTATGACAATTTCTCTGTAATTTTGCTCCTGTCAGCCGTGCTATCATGTTGCATGGACCGGTAAAGAACAAGGAGTCTCATTTTAAGTTTTACGATCTGGGCAACGTAGCGACGTAAACGTGTTTCCCTAACCCCAAATTTTCAAATTAATTACTTTGTGTAAACAAAATCCTGTATGCAGCGGTGAACTTGGCTTGCGCGCGAACATAGGCATACATAATTTTTTTACCCCGCCGTAGAAATGAAGACTTCCCTCCCCCTCCACCTAGAATAAATCGGAGTACAAAAATTTGGTTACAGCAAGAAAATGTTTAGTGAATAATTTCCATTTATAAAAACCCTCATTAGTACTACTAGTATACTTAGTACTCATACAGTCTATAACTATAAGTAATAGTAAGCCTACTCGTATACTACAATTTTTTTTCGCGCTTTTACATTCCGCAAATTTATTAATTATCAAACCATAATCAAGGGAAAGTGCAATCTCTGATTCGATACACAGGACTGCTAAGGCCTGCAATCTATTCTGCTCGGTTTTATTTCTCAAATAATATTTTATTCTCTTCAGTACAGAAAAAGGCCTTTCCGCTGAATAGTTTGTTGCTGGGGTACACAAACATATTTTAAAATTGATGTCGATGATTGAGTAAACTGAATTCAATTTCAAGTTGCTAAACCACTTATAAAATTTTTGAATTGTAGCGTTCTTCGGTATTTCAATTTTTTTATCTTCTATTTATATAAGCAAAAAACTGTTTTAGCTCATCTTTGAGTTCGGCTTTGTCGCTGAAGTCTTCTGGAAAACCTTCTCTGAGAATTTTTGTTGTTTTCAAAATATCTTCTTCTTCCATTCCAGCGAGATTTGACAAAAAAGAAAATTTTTCTCCAGATGCTACGTAGGCTTCTTTTCGGGTTTTCAGGTCGGACAGTAATGAGCGTTTCCTTACTTTTATGAAAAATGTGGGACATAAGGCCAGTGACATATACAGGGTTTTTGTAAAATTGGCCGACGAATTTAGTTAAAACATGCGTAATTGCAGCGGGCAATCCTACGACAACGCAAAAAATATGTCTGGTAAGTACAATAGCCTACAAAGTCTTCTTCAAAACGGTTATGACCCCGATGAGAAAAATTCGAATGAAGAAAAAGGAAATCGGGGAATTAGTCCTTTTACCTACTTCAGTCCATGTGCAGCACACTCATTGAATCTGATTGGTGAAGCAAGTAGCTAAATGTTGTCCACAGGCTATCGCTTTTTTTGATTTTTACAAGAAGTATATATCATTTTCTCACACGATCTACCGAACGCTGGAAAGAATTACAAAACTGCCAGGTCCATGTCAGCCAAATGGAAGAAGGAGAAGAGAATTCGAAGTCCAAAGCCAAACCATTAAAAACATTGTCACAAACGAGACGGTCTTCTAGAAGTGACGTATGCGAAAGCCCACAAAAGTCCTGGAACTCAGTTTTTCAGTGTTTAACTGATGTTGAGAATAGTGAAATGTTGAAATCGGATGTCAAGAATAAAGCTACTGGTCTCAAAAAACAAATAAAAAAATATGAAACGGCATTTCTAATTAGCTTTTGGGGATTTATACTTAAAAAAAGTTTAACCACGTTAGCACATCTTTACAAGCTGTTGATTAAAATATTATTCAAGTAATTCAGTATTACGATACTCTAATTAGTTTAGTAGAGGGAACTCGAAATTAATTCGAAAAATTTGAAGAAAAAGCTGATGATATTTGTTTGTCAGAATGTGGTTTTGAAAGAAATCGACGAAAAGTGACTCGAAAATTACGAGTTGACGAAACACGAGACAATGAACTAGAATGTGATGAACGGTTGAGGTTCAAAATATCGGTATTTTGACTAATTATTGATTCTTTGCTGTCCCACCTGAAAACCCGACAAGAAGCCTACGTAGCATTTGGCATTTGGAGAAAAATTTTCTTTTTCGTCAAATCTTGCTAAAATGGAAGAAGAAGATAATTTGAAAACAACAAAAATTCTCACAAGAAGTTTTCCAGAAGACTTCAGCAATGAAGCCGAACTCAAAGTTACAATTATAAACTGATAATTAATTTATGACTTAGTTTTTTTTTAATTCAAAAAATTGGCGCGCGGGCACAAGCACGTGCTTGTGATGCCTGTGCCTTAATCCGCCGCTGCCTGTATGATATCGTGGCCTGTTTTCTATATCATGACTTGATGATGGTGTGAACCGAAGCTACTCCAGCTGAATGTAACGCAAGTTGCGCATTTTCATGTTGGACAGAAAAGTTCGTGTACATATGTAGAACCAGGAAAAGCTTCGACTGAAATGGTGTCCGCCGAGGAAGCTCAAAACCAAACAATTTTTCGAATTCCAGCGTCTTTTCAACCGATGTCTTTTAGAACTGTTCCGTGATACGACCTTAATATTCGGTATGCAGCTGTTAACGAAAAAACTTACGAGTACCATTTCTAGTTCTTTAGCTTCTGCAACTATATCGTCTGTCTCGCCGAGCAGTAGAACTTCCTACGTCAATCCGTATCTTGAAATAAAGCCACCACATTGCTGTGTCTGCTTTCGGGAAGGCGAGGAGTTGAAAGTTGAGCAACAATCATCTCGAGTACCCCGTCGTGCAAAATTTTTCCCGCAGAAGATTCGGTGTTACGCTCTTGCTGGAAGAATATTGTAATCCGCCCTCCCGTTACACAACACCAGTTATAATAACTTAGTTTTAAAGTATGACTGTTAACCGCTTTGAAAGTAAAACAATGATCGAGTTAAAATCAGACTTTCAAAGAGGAAAGTGCGTATCTGCAGCGCACAATGGAATTTCGCCGTTGTTTTCTAAGGGCTGAAGATACGTTTTATTTCATTTAATATCCGAGTTTCAACTTTTCGCCCGAACAAAGGCGCCCCCGTTTTACTCGGTTTATTAATTAATAGCTCGTTAACTTAGTTACTTTAAAAGACTGCGAAGACTTCACGCCGACTTTTATGCCACTTTTGTCGTTTGCATTTCTTTATTCGTTTTATTAAGTTTTTAATCGCATTAAGAAAATCACTGCCCGGCTTATGTATCGCGTTTTTCGCGCCGCATCTTTTGAAAATTATTTTAATAAGCGCGAATCCGTAACAAAATTATCTGTGGTTTGATATATACACGCCCTTTCAGCGACTGTGGTTCGTAATTCTCAGCTTGAGAGCCTCGACCGCGGCTGTACTATCGAGGCGAAACCGAGTTACTCAGCGGTTGTTGCAAGGTTGCCTACCCCAGCTATGGTGTGAGAAACTGCATCATCAGTACTACTACTGATGCAAAATTGTGTAAATACATGCATTGTGGTAGTTTACAAATTTTTGGTAGATTTAATTTTTGAAAATGTGCAAGTTCATCGTGAAAAAAAGAACAAAGAAAAAAATTCCCAGAATTTGATTTTACCATAGAGGACAACAAAATACTCAAAAGTACTATCGTCAGATGATTTATAGTTACTATTTTTATTATTATTACCATTATTTATGACAGCCTCGAAAAGACATTATGGGTATACATTAAATACTTGTTTTTTTTTATATTTTACTTAGCTACCTGACTGGACAGGTAGGTTGGAAAGTAGGTAGGAAGCCACCGAGGATAATAGGTACATGTAAATGGCCAATTCGTGTCATATGTAATGTCGAGGAAAGCTTGCTCCCTCTTCCGGCGACAGCAACTAATATTTTTCAGGAGTCTGGTTGGCCGAGTGGATAGCGCGTTGGTCTCGGAATCCGGAGATCCCGTGTTCGATCCCACGTAGCAACTCGCCAGATTTCGACCTACGCCGGTTTTTCGGCCAGAAGGAAAGAGGGCTAAGACAGTCCTAACAGCCTCCCCTACATCTCTGAAGTAATGCTTGAAAGGGCGGATTCCAGGGCTCGGGTTGAAAGCAAATTAGGAAAATAAAAAGAGAACTAATATTTTTCAAATCAGCTAAATATTAAATAGCGGGAGAATTCGAATATTTCTTGTTCTAGTTTACCAGCAAGCGCGGTAACCGTACATGGCGATGTCGTGCAAAGTCTGTCTTCAAAACAATGCGAGTCAAATTGGCGATGAAATATGCGAGCTAATTAATCATCGTAAAAGCACTCGCGGTTCCGTAGATTTCGATTTTTATTCAATTTAATGGAATTTTTTACGACTGAAATTTCCGACTTTTTGAAAATTATTATACGCGCACGCGGGCTCGATGATTAATAGAGGTGTTCAGAATAATCTCGCATAATTTATTTATTATATCTACGTTTGTTTGCGCATTCTTCAGAAGCGTGTGTTGGTGTAATGAATGTCTATTAAGTTTTTCAATACATCACAATAGTTTACCGGTTAGGTTCAGTCTGCGACTAAATCTTCAATGTCACCCTCTTCATCCGTTTCGGATGACATTTTTTATATGATTAATGTAGCTATTGATCTTACAGAACATCAAGCTGGCTGTTATTCGTGAGGAAAAATTTGGTAAAAATGGTACTTCCTCTTTTCTAATTTACTCTCAACCCGAGCCCTGGAATCCGCCTTTTCGAGCATTACTTCAGAGACGTCGGAGGGGCTGCTAGGGCTGTCTTAGCCCTCTTCTCACCTTGCCGAAAAATCGGTCTAGGTCGAAGTGTAGCGAGTTGCTACGTGGGCTCGAACCCGGCACCTCCGGATTCCGAGTCCAGCGCGCTATCTACTCGGCCAACCAGACTTCTTGGTAAAAATGGTATAGGTGCCCGATTGACAATTTGGTGAGCACTCACGTAACATATCACAAACCACTACCGTTTTGAGACTTTTGGCCAATCACATTTTTTCGTGAGTGTTCAACATCTCATAATTTTAAGATTGTGTGTGTGTGTGTGTGTGTGTGTGTGTTTGTAAATCGATATTTGTGTGGACATTGACCCGCATAAGACCTATACTGTGGGGACATTTTTTTTTATGGGGACATTTTCAGGTCCCCACAAAAAGTAACCACCACAGAAATACAATGATGATTATAAAATACCAAAAAACGAAATTTCACGAAAGTCCCCACAAGTGTCTGCTGTGTGAACTTGGAGTGTGAGAAGTTGCGGAGAGCTAACGCCATCTGGTGTACTAGTTATATCTGTCACCGTACGAAAATTCATAGGTTCCCACAAGTGTACAGTTAGGTCCACACAAATATATAGCAATGTCCCCTGAGCTGACCTCTACACCTGCTTCGCAGACTTGTGTCTCGTCGATTACAACCATCTGTGCAACGGTATACAAACAGTTTAGTTGATTCTGTGATACACTGTTTGCCGGTTCCTCTCGATTTAGGATTGTTTTTAATTGTTATCAAGTGAATTTTTAGTACGAGTATGAAGCGAAAAAGATTAGAAAAAATTAAGTTTGGTCAACTAGATACATTTTCATACTAAATACCATAAAACATGAAACCTCAGTCGTCCATGATAACGTAACATGCCAATAATAAATTTGACAAAATCTAGAAAAACTTCACAATTTTTTCACATTTGTGTAAAATCTAGTCAGTTGTGGCAAATTTTCAAATTTAGTAATGTGACACTAGTGTACATTCAATAATTTTTCCAAGTTCTGTTAGGTAACTGTTGAGAAATTTGAATTAACAGGCAATCCAACTGGAAGGTTGATTTTATGGTGCTCATTACAAAATACTTCTTCTCGTACCCACCAAGCTCGTTTGTGGGTTGCAATTTAATGAGGGGACATGGCATATATTTCCGGGACAGTGTGAATGTTCTATAACGTGCATGCAGTTCAACGAGGCGGTACAATTTATATACTTCTGGGGACTATGTGAATGTTTTGTAACACACTTGCAGTTTGATGAGGGGACATGGTATGTATTTCCGGGGACAGTGTGAGTATTCTATAAAGTACATACGGTTCAACTAGTCTGTACAATTTATATATATTTCTGGGGACTGTGTAAATGTTTAGTAACACACTCGCAGTTTAATGAGGGGGCATAGCGTATATTTATGGGGACAGTGTGAATCTTCAAGAGTACATTTGGAATTCAAGCAGAGACCATTTATACTTATTATGATCTGATGAGAACTGTACAAGACTGAACTATCCTCTGATGTATTTTGTACAGAACAGTAAGTTCTTATGCATTACAGTTGCAAGACTTCTTTCATTATGACCTGATTTTATAGTAATTAACTTTGTTTAATCAAAACGGTTTATATTTTGTATGTATCCTTTACAATACAGAAGCCAGTGGTATTAATTTCAGTTATTTATTACACTTAAAGGGAGCATTATTTATTTGTACATTATATTTCCCCATCATCCAACTTAAGAACCACATCAAATTTTTTCAGAACAAGGAAACAAACACTAATAAAGGGTCGATACTCAAATTTAAAACAGGAATGAAAAAAACATAAAAATAAAATTTTCCTACTATTTACCTCTCTATCAATTGTCTTTAGGTTTTTTCTTGTACTTTTTGAATCGTAGATAAATAAGTAAATAAATCAATAAATTAAGGAGCTGCCGATGCCAAATTTTTCATTACTTTGCTCGTGTAGCATAGGCACTTACATATCTCCCATTACATATATTATATTGAAGTATCATGCGGACCCAATAATCCACATACTTCACACTCGATGTAATGGGAATTCACACTTCACACTTCACTTTACAGGGACTGGCGTGTGTTCACTTTTGGGGACGTTTCCACTAATGTTTTTTTTTGTAAAAATGGCATATTTTTTGGAGTGTATAGAAAAACTAAATTTATGGTCATTTTGGGAACACCCTCAGGCATACCGCAGTAATCACAGTCTGAATGTCCCCATAAATGGGTCTGGTGTCAGGGTCCCCACATGTATCGTAATACAGGTATGTGTAGGTGTGTGTGTGTGTGTGTGTGTGTGTGTGTGTGTGTGTGTGTGTGAAGTGATTGCTCAGCATTAGTGTGATTACTGAGTGATCTTCACAAATGTACTCACAATTGGCCTCATTGTCAATCGGGTATGTAACAAAATTTTCAGGTTGTGTGATTTAGCAATTGGCCTCATTGTCAATCGGGTATGTAACAAAATTTTCAGGTTGTGTGATTTAGCAATAGTCAGTACCGGCGAAACCTCAAAATAAATTTCCATGGAAATGTCAACCACTGAACTGAATTGTCACCATGAAGAGCCTTGATTTCGATTCTCGCCTCAGATGTAACACTCACAAAGAAACACTTTTTCCGTTTATGTGACAAAGCTCTCAATCAGCTGTTTTTTTTTGTGATGCTCCAAAGTAACGTTCAAGAAGTAACGTTTTTTTCGTTGATGTGCCAAAGTAAAGACATGAAAATGTCCAAAAAAAAAAATTAAACATGGGTGAAAGCTCGATTTGGTACCTACTTGTTTTCATGAGCTGTAAATTTGTACAAACCTACGACGCAACGTAACCGCATCAGACCATCGGCATCCATTTTTTCCCTTTCAAAATTGATTTTGAAAAAATTTTGCAGAATTTTTTTTTGTGTGTGTGGGGGGTATAACCCTAGACCCCTATGTTCTATGTTGCGCCCTTGGTTCTAACAGCCAGTTCTCAACGTGTATTTTAAACTTAGGCTAACATTTATGGTGTGAAAAATATTTTTCTACAAAGATATTCAGCAGCAAGCGACATGTAACATTCTTCTGCGAACATTTAGCGCCTATCTGTATCACTTAGGACATTTTTTATGAGTACTTTTTTTTTAGGCAACTTAACGAACAACATCTTTTGTCTCTTGTATTTTTCCATAACATTTGCATGAATCTTTGGAAAAACGCCGAAATAGTTGAATAAGAGACAGAAATTTCTCGTTTTCTGCCCTCCCCACCCCCCAGGACAAATCTGACAGGTTGGGCGTGAGGGCTTTTAACTACGTATTATGAACACCGTTCTAAACACATTCCAGCTGTAAAACCTTTGCTGACAATTTTTTCCTTTTCAATTCCGTATTCCTCCTGGGCTACACCGGATCAATCAAATTGTCAAATTCACATTTTAAAAGAGAATTAGTTGTGTAAGAATCTGTACTTTGGCTTATTGAAAAGTAAGAACTCTATCTCCCCCCTCCACATCCCCACAGCTCACAAGTGAGAAGTTAGCTTAGCCGCGACATCGCTCGATTGCGTCCGGGTCAATAAGGGGAGATAAATTACTGAAAAAAATGAATGGTTTCATTGCGGCCCGATGTTGAGTTCGATTTCGTCCAGGCTCATGGTCCGATTGGGTTCCAGTCCATTTAGCGTCAGCCAGAATGCACAACGGAGAGGCGGACCAAACTACAGTCAAGACTTTCAATTTCCATCCAGATAACTATTCTTCAAAATCTGAATAAACCACGGGACTGAAAACGTGTAGGTGAGTGCACAGCTTGCCCTATTCAGAAATGTAGAAGAAAAAGCACCTATATAGATTTAGGTCTTATTTTGGAAAGCTAATAGAATTTTTTGGCCAGAATCCAGCTTTAACCCTTTTGCTCCCATTTTTTTTTTTTTAAATTTGAATTATTTTTCTACCGGAAATTGTTGAATGGACTTCCCATAATACGAACCCGGCGTCGGAGAATTTTACACTCTCGCTTGAACCCCCAGTGAATCTGGGACAGCGTATGTCCCACTGGTAAAGTAATGAGAGTCAAAAAAAATTATTTCCGAAACAACCACGCCATCTATCGAGACTTGAGTGAGGTAAGATAATATGCTTCTGTAGGTACTCTACCAGTGGGATACAACTAGCACTGTTTTCTACGTATATTTCAGCCAGTAGAACTTTTAAAAAACCGTTGAGACAAACGGTGTCCTGTTGGGAGCGAAAGGGTTAAGACCACTCACACTCCAAAAGACCGATTCAGATTGTGTTTTCTACTTTTCGTAAAAATTATCAGATTCCGTTAGAACTCAATCAGACTCCTTCAGACTTGTTAAGACTTGTTGGACTCTGAGAAACTCATGCTGACTCCTTGAGATTATCGGACCACATTTTCAGGCATGTGAGACTCACTCGGATTTTTTCAGACTTTTTGACTCTGTTTAGGCTCACTGAGGTCCACTGCTGTCAACCTTTACATAATATGCATTGCTTCTTCAAATTTTTCAGTTCCAAAATTTGGAAATGAAAAATTTATCACCTCATGGGCGTAATAAGCACTCAGATTTTACACAGCAATAGAGATGTAAATACATAATGTGACCTGTAACAAGAGAGGGACCCTCAATGGCATCGAAATATTCTAAGAAAAAGGCGTAAGTAATGGAACTCTCTTTTCTTTTCTTCACAGTACGCAAGAACAAAAGTGAAAAGAAAAAGAAAAATTTTTAGGTTTGTCGTCAGAATTGAAGGTGGAGGGGGTGCTGTGATAGGACGTATGGCGATACACGCATGCCAAAGTGGCCCCTATGACACCGCACCCCGGAAACTACCTTTTCGAATATCGCATCAGTGGCCGGTGGGACGCTTTGAGCTTGAGGTCGGCCCGAGCCTCCATTTCACCGTGCCGCAACAAGTGCGCGTGTCCTGCAAGGGCCACCATGGGGTTCCCTACTGACCGAGGTCCGTGCTCCCCAAGCACTCGCTTGGAATTGAGGTCCCTGAAAGACGGACGCGCTTTCTCTTCACTCACCCCTTACCTCCTTGTCTTGGTCCGTGTGGCGACGCAGGCAGGTGCGCTCTCACTTGGCTGTTAAGGCTGTCTTAGCCCTCTTCTCTTCTGGCCGAGAAACCGGCCTAGGTCGAAATCTGGCGAGTTGCTAAGTGGGCTCGAACCCGGGACCTCCGGATTCCCAGACCTACGCGCTATCGACTCGGTCAACCAGGCCCCCCAAGGTGGAGGGGGTAACAATAAATTTTATGAGTCAGTAAACATTTTATTGTTGAGGAACACAGAAAAGGCGAAAATTTTTGTCTCAAGATTTTTTGGGAAATCTCAAGATTTTTTACGAAGAATCCTGGGATCTTTCAACAAGCTTGGTTGGCAGCACTGCTGAGGCCCTTGGCTATGACTCATCCAGACTTCATCTCTGATTGACAAGAAGAGGATTGTAAAGCCTCAGCACAAAAAAAACTGGGATTTGAGGCAAAAGAGTGCTCATGTTTCAACCAATTAAAGCGCAGGACGTAAACAGAAACGAGAACGACATGCTAGATGAGGTAATTTTTTGACATCACTAAGTCAAACACAATTTTATGATGGACGCTATCGAACTATTAATGAAGCACATTGTTTACATGTCGGGCGCAAGGGTGAAAACGGGAGGCAATAAGACCATGGAGAAGGTGTGAGGGCTACTTTTCGGACTCAATCGGGCTTCTCCGCTTTGTCAACCTTATGCAGTCAAAGCGGAGGGCATAAAATACACATGAATTAAAATGCTTAGTGAGACTTTTTTGTAATCACAAAGTGGAGCAGAAAAATTACAATTTCGTCTGAAGTTCCAAATATGTCACGTAAGTGTCTCCAGTATGCAGCCTTAAGCGAGGAATTCCGTCGATTGGACCGAGGAGGAAACGAAGAAGAGAGCAATTATCACAGTCTGGGTTTCAAAAAACTGACTATTCAATTAGTGCTTTTCATAGGCTTTGTGGTTTCACTACCCCGCTCAAACCGAAGTTCAGGTTACACGAAAATCATAATACAGCTGAATAAGTGAAATGCCTTGTGCTTATCGCGAGCACGCCTTGGTCGGTACGGTGCGTATATTTGCTTAGCCGAATGAATGCAGCCACGTGTTCATTTTTCTCTTCGCCGACTTTTCCGCAAGCTGTAAAAAGAAAGGAAAGAAGAGGGATTGAACATTCATAAGCTCTGTGTTATTTTAATTTAAATTTTTGTGAAAGGAAACCTAATGACGCGTTTGAAAACCGGATAAAATAGCTTCTGAGGAAGAGAGAATAAAGCTTTTTCATGTGGTACGTATAATCGCGATTAACGTACCATTGCGACGAGAAAAGAAGAGAAAAAAAAATCCATTTCGCTCTCCGGCATTCGCGTAAATATCCGGCGACAGAAGTGTTTTGTGTTCGTAGGCGTAAGCAAACCCATCATCCATCCGCTAATTGGGGTTTTAGCTGTTGTGCGTGCGAAGAAGGGCAGCTCTATGCGAGCTGAGTATTAGTAGAGTAAAAATGTACGCCGGAGCTGCAATGGTAATAGCGCGTAAAATCAAATAATTCGAACGTTGAACTGGAATAAAAACCAGGAACGAAGATAAAGACGACTTTTTTCGGCTCTATGGCGTTTTATATTGTACGCATATACCTAATGCGGGCGAAACAAAAAGCACTTTCCCTCTAAGTACGCGAAGCAAAATAAAGTTGGCCTTATTTTGACTCAAATTCTGCGCATTTTCTCGGTGTCCCCGTTTCGAGATGTGTGCAGCTCGACCTTCGTGTACGAGATTTTGTCAATTGAGGAGTGCAAAACTGTAAATGGAAAACGATACCTGCCTTTTCCCATTTCGCTCACGTAGACTCAGCAGAGCTTGGTTCGCGAAAATCTGCTGCATATCGAATGTGAATCAACTTTGGGAATATTCTGTCTGTTCTTTCGCAGTTATAAACCCATGCCTGTTCAAAATTATGGAGGAAAGAGATGAATTCTGATGCATGTGGCTTGTGGAGACTTAATGTTCGTATTTTGCGTGTCAAACTGATATGATGATGATGAGGTTATCAGTCTTTTACGACCAGTTTGATGCAACTCTCTTTTCCTCTATCTTGTGAGAGTTCTTTCAGTTTCTGGCGTTTCTGGATAGACTTGGCCGGAGTGTAAGGGGAGGACAGGATAACATCGTGGTGGCTGGCGACTTCAACGCAAAAGTCCTGCAGTGGGGGTCCAGAAGAACCGACCGACGCGGGGACGCTATGGTCAGCCGGATTGCCGGGCTTGATCTGTTTGTTGCTAACTGAGAGACGACCCGGCACTGTGTTCGAGGAATTGGCGGGTCCGTCATAGATGTTACCCTGCGTACGGGAGTGGTCGTGGGGCCGGTAAAACAGGAATGCGCACAAGCCCCCCCCCCAAAGTCGGTCCTGACGTACGGCGCACCGGTTTTCGCGGACGCCGTTCAGGCCCCGTACCGAAGAGTGGAGCTGGAGAAGGTTCAGCGGAGAGTCGCACTAAGGTGCGTCAGCGCGTATCGCACCGTGTCAACGGAGGCGGTAGGCGTGCTGGCGCGCCTTCCACCCATCGAGCTGAAGGTCGACGAGTTGGCGCAGTCCTACAAGGTGCAGAAGAAGGCGAGAACGCGGCAGGAGGCACGCCGGGCGAAGCGTGGCATTCAGCTGACCACGCTTCAGCGATGGACGGAGAGGCTCGCCCAGTCTTCGAAAGCCGAGTGGACTCGGGAACTGATCGGCGAGCTCGACCTGTGGTTAGGTAGGAAGCATGGAAGCCTGAACTTCCACCTGACCCAGGTCTTGAGCGGACACGGCTGCTTCGGGTCATACCTGTACCGGATGGGGTTGGCAGCAAGCGCAGAGTGCACCCATTGTGCAAGCGGAGAGAAGGACACGCCGTGGCATACGCTGTTCGAGTGCGACGCCTGGGAGAAGGTGAGGCGCGGGGCGGTCACGATCGATCCCGGAGACGGCGTGATCGACCGTCTTGCGCCGGACACCTTGGTCCCGGAGCTGTTGAGGAGCCGAAGCGGTTGGAAGCTTGGAACCGGGTGTCGAGTTTCGTTTCGGCCATCATGTGACGGAAGATGGAGGCTGAGTGGTCGAGACAGAGGAAGCAAGGAGGAGAAGCGGATGTTGCTACTGCTACTGCGGCGGCAAATACCATTCAGCGAAGCTCGCCCGTAGCACCAGCCGGAGCTTCAATCGGAAGAGTCTCACACGATGAGTGAGTGAAGAGGAAGAGGCAGCGCGTCCGGCTGCGGGGGGACCTGAAATTTCCAGGCGAATGCTCTGGGAGCGCGGACCTCGGTCAGTAGGGAACCCCGTGGTGGTCCTGGCAGAACGCGCGCACCGTTCCGGCCAGGAGAAATGGGGGCTCGGGCCCGGCCCCAAGGCGTTCCCCTCGGTACCGATGCGATGCCCGAAAGGGTAGTTTCCGGTGCCGGGGGTGCGCTGTCTCAGGGGCCACTTTGGCATGCGTGCATCGCCATACGTCCCACAACACCAACCCCCCCCCCCAAAAAAAAAAAAACAAAACAACACAACAACAACAACAACAACAAAAAACACTAGGAATGCGCACAATATTTTTTAGCCTTTTTTCTTCACATTCGTATTTTCTGAATGAAATAAGACAAATTAGTTTTAAAAAAGGATAATTTATTATATTGGCACAATCAAAATTGGAATATTACAATTCAGCTGGTAAACATTCAAAGCGTATTTGACTCAAATATTTAAAAAAAAAATCATTATGATTCTCTTTAAAATCAACATATGCAGAAATTACAAACTTGATCTTTTCATTTACAACACCTGTTTGCTTGATTTTGCACGCATTTTTAAATAATTCTGACTTTGCAAAAGCCTCAAGTTTTCTATTAAAAAATGTACATTCGGTTTGGATTTATAAAAGTTATCTTTAAAGGGTTTATGAAACGATTCAGCACCATTGGTTGTTCGAGGAGTTAATGTTGGGGCTTCAGCCCACAAACATGGAGAAAAAGAACAATCAGTTTGAATATAATTTTCTAAAATATAATCACTAAATTGTAGACACTCATCTGTATTAGGCGCAATTGACATCAGCTCTAAAAAGGCATCCTCAACATCTCTTGGCTCGAGATAAGATAAGCCAAAGAATAGTTTCAACCATGAACCTACTTCTGACTCCGAATTTTTGTATTCATTTTTCAGTTTCAAGCTAACAATTTTACGGAACCAATTTTGCCCTAAATGAAATTGACAATCTTTGATTTGAATATTATTAAAAATACGTCTGGCTCCAGCATGAGCAGCTGTCTCAGAATCTAACAATAATACTCTTGGTTTGAAATCTTTGGTACATAAATTTTTAATACTTTGCCACATACTTGCATACGTATTCTTTCTTATCAGGCAAAAACCAATAAACTAATTGTAAATAATTGAAATCATGAAAAGCATGTACTATATAAAGTTGATAAAAATAACGAGGGCTGGTGTAAAACGTACCATCCGCCAGAATCACATCAGCGTGGTCCTGAAGGAAGTTCAAGTTTGTCTGACACGTCAAGAATACAATACCATTCTGCACAAAAGTAAACTTCTCCCCTCGACTGGTATGGATAATCGAATTTGTAATTAGAAAAATGGCTTCTCCCTGGGACTTTGGAATTGTGTGTATACATTTTCTTCTACTCTCGTACGTAGCTTGCCGAATACTAGGTAAATCATGGTACTCCAAATCTTCAGTATTTTCAATTGCTGATAACGCACCTCGCATAATTTTGCTTGGTTTGTCGCAAATATTCTCTGCAGCTTTTCTTTTACATGCATTGCGAATATTATCCCTCACAATTTGCCGGTTACTAAGCTCTTCATGATTATGGCCGTTTGATATACTTACAATATTTCTACTTCCGTCATCAGTTTCGAGGGTTACAGGGCAATCCTTTCGACGTGACTGTTCTGCGTTAGTTGGCAGTTTCTATACGGTACTTGCTTTTGGTTTGATAAATATTCGATGACGTTACTTATTATATAATCACTTCAATCTCTTTGGTAAATACTCAGGTTAGTGGACTTTTCATCTCTAATCTTAATTGAGATTCTTAATTTCTCTGTGGTTTCTCGATGACTTGGTTTCCTTGCTCTTCATGATTAGTGACTGTTAGAAAGTGAAGACCTTTCAAAGGTTAAATTTTCATTTCTTTTAGTATTAATGGATTTTAAAATCCATCAATCTTACTTTGTTCCTACCTCTACTTATAGCTTATTTCCTTATTTAAGGTAAGCTACTTGTATTGGTATAAGATCCGAACTTTATAATTTCGCTTTACTCATTGTAATTGCTCAATTACAACTTCTTTATCCTTCCTCAGTTTCACTAACAACTCATGTTCTGACGGCTAGTTTGTATTTATGCCGGCAAGTAAATCGGACTCCAAGAGGATGAAAGGGAAGAAATAGTGACCAAATATCTCAAATAGTTTCTTTAACTAAGATTACTATTACTATTTTGATTATTATTGTAAACGGTGGTGTCGACTTTAACTGGCCTCTAAGCTGTTGTCGGCACCACCTCAAAATAAACACCGATTAAAATAAAATAAAAATAAAATAAATAAGAAGAATTATTAATTTCTCATAATATTAAATTTTGTTTATTCTCTTGTACCTGCTTTCATTGTGCTTACTCTGCAGTACTGTTTTCAACATCAGTAAATATGCGACAAAGCTGAAGACATACTATTTTTTGATTTTTTGATTTTTGAAATGCAAATACATTTGTGCTCCATGAGATTCTACCAAAAACTCAAAAACAAGCCTTTTCACATGTGATAAAACGAAATAAAAATTTCTGAGTCATGTTTACATCAAGAACGTTCAATTCCATCCTAAACGTACATTTAGTTACTTTCCAGTGGTGAATTTAATGTAGTGACAGAGGGACAAGAGCCCAGGGACCCTGGCACAAAAAAGCCTCGGGACTCTCCGATAATCAATATTAAAATATTGTACAAAGCGAACTTTAGCGCGAAAGGAGCGCAGACCTCAGCAAATTCGTCAATTTTTTTGAATCATCTGATCTTTGCTAAAATCGTGCGGTTGTTTTTTTGGATGGTCTGATTTTTTCCCATCTTTATTCAGGCCTCCGCCAAAATCGTGCATATTTTTTTCACACAAGTAGTCCTCAGTAAAATTATCGTTTTTTGTACCAAAAAGGCCCTCAGAAAAATAATCAGATCGTTTTAAGAAGTCTCGCTACTAGAGTCGCAAACTTTTTTTTTTTTAGAAAAATTAAGTGTAACTACATTTGCATACAGCGTCCGAGCAAAATCGTTTGATTTCTCTTTTTCTTGGAGGTGGGGATAATTAAAGTGAACGCGACTTTTTCTTTCAATTTAAAAAAAAGTAAGAAGAAGAATAATAGGGCTCTTTAGAACATTTACCGAATGAGCCTTCTGCTTTGAATCCGCCAGTGCTGATTTTCGTTGGTTTTGGAACGAAGTTCTCACTTTTTCAGTTTTCTGAGCGGGAGGAGGTTTTCAGGTGAGCCATCACACTTCGGCTTCGCCTCTGTATTTTCTTCTTCTTCTAAGTGCCAGTTACCTAACATAAGCGTATCGCGGTTCCTGACGCGCAACTTTCTTAGCAGGTTAGTCGGGGTAGTTTACCATTGCTTTCTCCACAGTTTTGTTGCTTTGGAATTATCCTCCTCTGTGCCGAAGTGTATACAACCGCAGTTCGCTTTACGAGCCACGTGTTTTTCACGATGTAGAGTGAGCTGGTCACGACATGCACACGATAGTATCAGTCTTTTTGATCTGGTGGTAACGTGTTCTGCGATTGTAGTGCCTTGTTTGTTCGAACTGGCGGGGGTTACAGGGCGCGCTGTCTTTTCACCTCGATCGATACAACAGTCGCTGTGTTCGTTGTGATGTTAGCGGGGGTATTCGAATATATCGCTAGCTTTTCCCGAAGTTGGTGGGACTCGAACCCGAGACGCAAGGATTGCGAAGCGAGCACGTTACCATTCGGCAACACAGTTTACACAATTTACAATTATCTCCTTATTTGACTCTACTACCCATCGAAATAAAATTCAAAAACGCTGATGCCACTAATAGAAGTAGTCGGGTAAGCTTCTTTCCTCCGTTGGGGCTTATGCGTTGGGTACAGAAAATACGAGTTCTAACGCCGACTCTGCTCGAAATGAATTTTACTATTCATTACGAGTTGAGTGCTCTTGGGGCACAAATCCCTTCAACCGAATTTGCTCCAAATTTGCAAAATTCGTCTTTTGTTGAATCAACCGAACGGACGGGAGGGTGCCTTATCAGTTCCAAGGTTGCAAACTAAGGACCAACTTTTCGTGCGGCTTAAAGAACAAACCGTGAATGATGACAGGTCTGCACTGCTCAGTTGCAAAATTTATACAAAGAATTTTATAAAGCCTGCCGAACACTCGACGTGTCAGTGTAATATCACGCTGAAAAGGCGAAGCACGGGGAATCTAGTAGTCCGCTGTCGAATCGGTCGGTGACAGAAAGAGGTCGACGGAAGGAGGTCGGTAGATTTATTGCGAAGCTAATCAAACCCATATACGGTTTAGGCATAGGGAAAAAAATTTCGCAACTCGACGTGCTCATTGTAACATGAGCCGCACAAAAAGCAGAAGAGACGTATGCTTTCGGATAGGTATTTCATTGTCACGGGTGTAATTAGCCGTGATTAATGAAAACGTAGCTCACGGTATCATGTAAATTACCGAAATACAATGTGCAAACACATCTGCGGCATTATAGTGGATCAACTGCCGCCATCGAAACACCTTCGCACGCATCTGTTAGCGTTTCTTGGGTTCTGAAATTAGTTGATGCCTTTCTGCCGTTATGTATGTACACGCGATACCGATCCCCATTTACCTATCACTATTTTGCGTATCCTTTTACCACAAAGCTTTAAAATGTTATACGTTATTAATCTTCTTGTTCGCGCAGGCAAATTCTCCTCTATTTGGCGAACACTTTACCAGTAACGGCTGCGGCTGCCGATGCGCGGTAATTACTATGCGTACACTTTTTTGCCTTACGATTGATGTAATCGCGCCGCACAAGGTGCAGGTACTCGCGGATAGCAATAATTACTCGACTGTTTGTGCCGCCTGAAATGTATACCGATACACCAAAATTTCGCTACCCGTGCCCGCGCCGCGAAAATTGAAATTACATCTACTTTTAAATGGATATACACGCGCTAAATGCGGCTACACTGCGGCAATTATAATTAAATCGCGCGCACGGTCTCCCAACCCATCATGAAACTGATTTGGCGGAATATTTATCTCAGTTATCAACGCAGTGCAGAGCGCTGTAATGTGCTTCTTACTCTGCTCGATCTTCAGAACGTATCTATAATTAGAACTTACTGTAACACGGGGTGACTTTACTCACCTTTCTCTATATACCTTCAAGCTTGACGCGCTCGATCTATAGACCTTAGAAACTGAATTAGAGAACTGGGATACATTTTTTCTTGTAATTTGCATCTTTTTCAGTCCTTGAACGATCAGCTGCGACTGTTCGTTCAAGGGCTGGAAAGGAAGATAGATGATAAATTTGCGTTTTCAAGCGATTTAGCTACTGTGTTTTGTGTGTTGTATTATAGTGTGATATTAAAAGTTCTTAGTACGTGTTTTCATGCGTTTTCCGGTTTCACGCTAAGAACCGGCAAAAACGCATGAAAACACGTACTAAGAACTTTTAATATCACACTATAATACAACGCACAAAACCGCACCGGAAAACGCATGAAAACACGTACTAAGAACTTTTAATATCACACTATAATACAACGCACAAAACACAGTAGCTAAATCGCTTGAAAACGCAAATTTATCGCATATAAAACTAGATTTGAAGATGGCTCGATGATACCCCGTCTTTCAAATATCCCACTTCTGACGCAGTGTAACGTAATTCGCACTGGAAAACGCATGAAAACACGTACTAAGAACTTTAAATATCACACTATAATACAACGCACAAAACACAGTAGCTAAATCGCTTGAAAACGCAAATTTATCGCATATAAAACTAGATTTGAAGATGGCTCGATGATACCCCGTCTTTCAAATATCCCACTTCTGACGCAGTGTAACGTAATTCGCACTGGAAAACGCATGAAAACACGTACTAAGAACTTTTAATATCACACTATAATACAACGCACAAAACACAGTAGCTAAATCGCTTGAAAACGCAAATTTATCGCATATAAAACTAGATTTGAAGATGGCTCGATGATACAAATATCCCTTCTGTGTAACGTAATTTGCAAATGATACTAAGAACCACACTATAATACTAGCTAAATCGCTTGAAAACGCAAATTTATCGCATATAAAACTAGATTTGAAGATGGCTCGATGATACCCCGTCTTTCAAATATCCCACTTCTGACACCAGTGTAACGTAATTTGCACCGGAAAACGCATGAAAACACGTACTAAGAACTTTTAATATCACACTATAATACAACGCACGAAACACAGTAGCTAAATCGCTTGAAAACGCAAATTTATCGCATATAAAACTAAATTTGAAGATGGCTCGATGATACCCCGTCTTTCAAATATCCCACTTCTGACACCAGTGTAACGTAATTTGCACCTAAAAACGCATGAAAACACGTACTAAGAACTTTTAATATCACACTATAATACAACGCACAAAACACAGTAGCTAAATCGCTTGAAAACGCAAATTTATCGCATATAAAACACTAGACTTGAAGATGGCTCGATGATACCCTGTCGGTGCAGATCGTCGATCATCCGGTTGACTTCCTCGTATCTTGCCAATGGAACTCTCCGAGGGCGTTGCTTAATGGGTGGACGGTTTCCAGTATCAATCCGATGTTGGACCAATTCTGTCCGGCTATAATCATCGCTGTTCTCGGCAAAGGTATTCCTGAAGTCCTTTAGAAGAGCCTCCATCGCCCTCTTCCGCACTGGATCCAAATCTCGGACTACATTTCTGGCCCACTGGTCGAATTCTGATGGTCCTGACTTGTCTCCTGGTGTTGAAACCATCCGTCTCTTTGACACTTTCCTAGCCTCTGTCTTCTGTAGCTGGCTGGGCCCAGAGTGGGTGGCCTTCTCGAACTTTGCGACCCGATCTTGATACTTCAGTATCTGCCGCTCAGGCATAGGCGTAACTGCCGGGTGTGCCGGATGTGCCTAGGCACACCCTACTCCTCCAGATTTTTTTTTCCAAAGCAACTTTTTTTGGTAAAATTGACAATTGAATTTCAACACCCCTTCTAACTACATAGATTTTTTCACACTTCACAACTGAAAATATAATTCTATTATATTACTAATACTTATCAGCTAGGAGCGTTGCTTACCATATTGAAAACTTTCGTTTTCTATGTCTATACCTGACAAGATCCACTCAGTGGAGTTCCTATGCCTGTTAATATTTCGGTGCGTAAACTCAGAATTGTACGCGGATCATATCGAACAAATATTGCCCGATTTCTTTATACTACATTTGGAAACCGAACTCGTGCTTTCAATCCAAAGTGGTTTGGTAAATATTCGTGACTGGAATATAGCAAGTTGGACGCTGCATTTCGTTTCTATTGCCGATTTTTTGGAACTGGTGTTAAAGATAACTCATCGGATACGTTCACAAAATCAGGATTCAAAAATTAGTACAAGGCAAGTGAGTGTTTTGATAAGCTCGAAAAATTCATTTTTCACGTCAGATCTCTTCAAGCCTTTGAATCGTATAAAGTCGGAGAAAAACACCACACAGTTGCTAACAAACTGATAACGGAAGAAAGTATTCGTCAAATGTTATTGAAAGAGAAAAATCGTCTAGAAAATCGAGAAGCCGTAACACGTCGTTTAATAAAAAAATAGTAATAACTTTGGCCAAAGACGGACGCCCTTTCAGAGAACATGATAAATCAAAAGAAAGTAATTCTTGAGGACTATTTTTTGATATTGTCGATTTATATTGAAATCATATGATTGCACGCTGAATAACTTCCTAGAAAATGCACCAAAAAATGCAAATTACTTAAGCGATTTTATAGACGGTTTACGTTCGTTTTCCATCTCTAATTCTATTCGTGGGAAAAAAATCGCGTTTATGGCTGATGAAACGAGTGATGTGGGTCACCATGAGCCACTTTGCGTAGTTTTACGATATTTTGATGACACTACTTCTACAACAGTTGAACAATTCGTGTGATTACGAAGATTGCTGTCAACGGATGCTTCAACAATTGTTGACTCACTGAATGCTGTTCTCAATGACTTGGGTACTTCTTGGCAAAATGTTGCCTCAGTTTGTTTTGATAGAGCTTCAACCATGTCCGGTCATTTGACAGGAGTTCAGGCCAGATGCAAAGAAGTTAATCTTCGAATATTATATGTACACTGCTACGCTCATTGTCATAATTCAGTGTTGGTAGATGCATGCAGTAGGTACCTACTGATGCAAATAGCCGGCTAATATTCGATTTTTTTGTCAATGTCCAGTTTTTGAACACATTCATTGAATGCAGCCCAACCAGACATGTTACATTTGAACGGATCGCTCAAAGTATCGGCGTTCAATTGAAAACATTAAATTCGTTGTCCACTACTAGATGGGCATGTCGCGCCAAAGCAGTTTCTGCTGTCAAGAATCACTTTCCTGCTATCATTCAAGCGTTGATCGAAATATGTGAGAATACAACTTATCCTGAAGTTAAAGCAAAGGTAATTGGTCTCGGACATCCGATAGAAACGTTCGAGTTTCTTTTATGTTTATAAATGGTAACTCCGATATTAAAAACTCGATTTTAATAACCAGTCGGTCTTTTCAACATCCTCAATTGAATCTTTGCACTGCATATAACAACGTGAAGCTTCTCCGATCTTCGTTAGTCACCAGAAGGAATTGTAATGAAAACAACCCAGATGATGTCAACAGATTTTCGTAAGTAAGTATATATTTCGAAATTTTTCTCAAACATATGTAAAATGATTTAGACATCGTTGTTCCGTCGATCGTAAAAGCAAATAATAGACGAACATCAAGAAAAATTGATGAAAACCCTCAAAATCAATTCTTATATGAAAATAAAGAACAGGAAATGCGGATCTGCGCAGATTACCCTTTTTTGGATTCTTTGATATCGGGAATTGATGAACGGTTTTCTCAAGAAACGACTGCTATTATACTTGCGATGAACAGCTTAATTTGCTTGACCATTACTTAAACAGAAATTGACGTTCCATCCGAAAATTTTGAATTTTCAAAATATAGGCTACAAGCCAAAGTAAACTTATTTCAAAGAGATACGAACTGTCCAGCTAAAGCAAAGAATACCTCGTGTTCAAGAGAACTTTTAGACGTGTGGATTGAGTAGATGAGTGAGTTGAATAGAAGCGCCTCTCTTTCTACATATAATAGCTTACTTTATTGCAAGAATTCGCTACAATTCCTGTAACGAGTTGCTCTTGTGAAAGGTGTTTTTCGAAGCTGACGCACGTTAAATCGAAATTGTGAGTCACGATGAAGCAGGAACGTCTTAACAATCTTACGCTGCCCTACGTTGAGCAAGGAAAAGCTAGCGAAGTGAATATATTGAAGACGTTATCGATGACTTCAAAAGCAAGAAGAAGAGAGCAATATTAGATTGTAATTTTGATTTAATGTTATTATTTACAATATAAAATTTTTTGGATATAGGTAGATTTTTTTATTTTATGCAACCGTCACCCCCCCCCCCGGCCCTAAGTTTTGACACACTCTACTCTGAAGGTCCAGTCACGCCTATGCGCTCAGGATCGATGATGCCGCACCATCATAACCCAGCTAATGATCGCGGCATCCCGGATATCGGTGACCAGAAACTCTTGTTCAAGGAACACTCCCATCAGCTGAATTCAGAGCTGAACTGTTCCATACACTGGCACTGTTTCTCCAGTGGCCGTCCGCAGAACGTACCGCTTCTTCTGGTCCACCTCCTTCCCTGGAACCAGCCCACGTTGAAGGATCGAATGTGATGCTCCAGTGTCAACACAGAAGAGTACTGTCCTCTGACCAAGTTTCCCTCTCGTTCTCTTGACAGCAACGATTGTCTGGTCCTCCTGGAAAACAACTGGGAACGCTTGGCGAACAACACCCCAGTCTTTTCCAGCCGCCTTCTGGTTCTGGAGGCAACTACGACGGATATGCCCCTGTTCATTACACTGGAAGTATCGCGGCCTTCCAAACTGGCGTTGGTGTTCAATGTTTGGTCGCATCTTTGTCTCCATCACCTGCTCAACCACTGCTTCCACAGCTTTCTTCAAGCCTGTCTGTTCCTCCTCCATTTTGTAGGCCTGTGCTTGACAAACAGTGGCCCTCATTCTACAGCTTTCCCGTCCAACCTCTAGCTCCAGGGCTTGCGCCAAAACAGTCCGAGAGTTTCGGTGGTTGCCAACTCTCACCATCATCTGGACTTGTTCATCCTTGATTCCATCGATGAAGGCTGAGACCACAATTTCCTCTTTGAAATTTTCAGAGGATGTCGGATAAGCAACATTGGTGAGGCGAACTACCTCGGCCTTTGTGACCGCCACTTTAGTTCCCGCTGGAACACTGGCTTCATATGGGCTTGCCCATATCGGCGTCCAAGGCTTCCACCAGCTTCTGGAAATTCCTCTGGTCCTCCGTTGGAACCGTCTTCAGTATGTCCATTGCGGCTCCCCGCACGTTGACGACCAATGCTGTGGCCTTCGTCGCCTCATCCCAGCCATTATTGGAAGCCGCTGCCTCGGCCCATGAATGCTGACCATTCGACAGCAGTACGTGTCGTGAAGATCTCGTTCGGACATTCGTTTAGACATTCGTGTTCTGCGGATTCGGCGTTTCGCGTTGAAGAAGTCAGCGTCATCGAAACTCTCCATTCGCGATGACTCCGAAAAAGTTGTTCGAACTGTCGCAGAAAGAGCTTCGGGAGGAATTGAAGAACCGTGACCTCTCGCCATCGGGTTCTAAAGCCGAATTGGTCCGGCGGTTGGAAACCTTCCTGAGAGGTGAAGGTAAGGACCCAGAAACTTTTGTTTTTCATGTAGAACCAGAACCCACAGGCGAAGTGTGGAGAATCTTAATTTTCATTAATGGCATTTGCGATCAGATTTAATTTTCTTGCTGAAATCATATAATAGACAAGTTTTACGAGGAAAGAGGATACGGGGACGCCGCTATGATTTCATAAGTTTGGCTAATTTACAACAATTGAGAAATATTTCGGTATAATGACCAAATTCAAATTCAGGTATTTCGTTAAAGAGATTTCGGTTACATTAAATTCTACAGGATCAAATCGTGCTCGGGACGAGCATCATGAGGGCAGAATGATGGAAAACTGAACCATCGAATTTGTTCGTGTATCACGAATTTTTCAGCGGTCAAGTCATTTAGATCAACTTCCACGATCAATGCTATTTTATGTGTTCAGCCCATGGGAAGATCATTCTCACACTATTTCAAATTTACGCCGCAGTTTGGAATTTTAGTATCTTTTGAATTTTTTCTTCCCTTCGTGAAATGTTATATGGACGGAAAGGGGCTCTGGGAGCTTCATAAAATTAATGCATGACCTTACAGATCTGGAAGATCGGGCAACCAAGTCGTCTTTTTTTTCTTTTTTTTTTCTTTTTCTTTTTTACCGGTTTTATTTCATTTGTTTCAGTTATTTGCCATGCGAACTATTCTTCAATTGTTAGCCTTGACGGTGGTATTAGTTTTTATTTTGTTTTAACTTTCTTTAATTTTATTTTGGCAAAGTGCAGTTTTAGAATTTCAATAGCCAAATTTAGGAATATGAAAGGTTCTTGAAAATTAATGACCACTAAACTACACGGCATGTAATTCCTCAACCAGCAATGAATTGTCGATTCAACTCGTATACGCATCTCTCCATTTAATAGGGAATTTACAGTCGTTTATTTAAGGACATAATAAGCAGGCATGACTATTTCAGCCTACATTTCGTAATTTCAGTGAACAGGACATGGAACAATTTTTCCTTTCAATTTATTTCAGTCGTGCACAGACGTCAGACGTACCACTATGTTAATAAACTTTACACTACGTGGCATCTTCGGTATTATTTTTATTTCTCTTTGGCGAATCTTTCCCCGAATTTTAATGGATGAGGAGTTTCCAAAATTTTAAGTCCACTGATCCAGTTTCACTTAAGTTCATAACTCTGTTTGATGGGACAGGTGGCGTGGATCTTCAGGATTCGTCCGGAGTCTCCGTGGAGCCTGGTTACCCTCTGAATGAAGTACCCAATTAATTATTGGAGTAGAGGGCTGCGCGCTCCTAGCTCTCCAGTTGGAGAGTTACAGGCTCCCTCATGACGACGGCCATAGCACTACACACCACTCCCACGTGAGGTTCTTGGGGAAAATCCACCTCTCAAGGAATTTTGCACTACATCTGAATATTAGATCACAGCGAAAGACCCTTAAAACAAATATCGATCCGTCAAAATCGTACTTTCTAGACACGACATTGTGATTGATCTTGATATAGATTTCGGTACAGAAGTCGAATCATCGTGTCTACATCGACTTCCGGTTCAAATTGTTATTGAATTTGATATTAAATTATTCTATCAAACAGTCGATGTCGGCATGGTAACTCGACGGTATATTGAATTCTGTACCAGATTCGACCACAGTGTTGCGTCAGAAATGTGACCGACGTTGAATTCCGACAAAAAAGTCGATTGTTGAATCGACCGTGTTTCCCCGGGGTGTATGCGAAACGAAATTTAGACTCTTTAACATTGTATATCAGTTTGCCTCCTCTTGGGTGATACTCTGCCGTGGTGAGAAGACTTAAGCGTCAAATTAAATTAAATGATCCTCTACAAGGTTCAATTTTGTTAAAATCGCGTCAGAAAGCACACAGGGGAAGACAAAACTCCGAAAAACCCTGTTGAAAGCAATGTGAAACTACAACAGTATCTCTTTCCAGGAAATGTGGCTTTTCCAAATATTAATTACTGATGATGGCGTAACAACAGGTATATAACTTTTCCGGACATGAAAAACTTCCCATTCGTATGTCCGGAAAGGAGCTACTTGGGGGAGTGTCATAACTGGAAAGTTTTGAAAAGAAATGCATTATTAAAATAGGAACTTGGAATGTGAGAAATTTGAATGCTCTTGGAAGATTAGATAATCTTAAAAAAGAAATGAAAAGACTTGATCCGGGAGTAGGTATTTGGAATAAGTGAAAAAAGGTCGAGAGAGGAGAATGATTTTTGGTCAGGAGACCTTAAAATAATAAATACAAAGGGGATAAATGGGCGTCGAAGTTGTTATACTGAAATTTCCCAACTTGTCCCTGATTGAAATGGTAAATTTTTCTAACTGCTGAATGAGAAATTTCTACTGGCAGGGTAAGTTGCCCTCCCCCCTATCGGTCCCTGGCTGAGGTCCGGACTAAACACTTCTCTCTTTCGCAAATTCCAAAAGCCAGGACATTCAGGGCACAGAAATGTAATAATGCAATAATAGTATCATTTATATTATGATATTATCTTTTATTCCAAAATGATATTTATTATATTATATTAATGTCGTGATATATATTTTAGTTTGCAAAATTTCCGATCTCTGATTTCAAGTTATTGGTTACAACTAAATGTCATAGAAAATTATTTGAGCTGGTCAAGTCTCAGATCTGTATGCCGCAAATATTCGCGAGTATTTTCTGAGAATATTCTTTAAAAATAAAATGCTTTTATCAATCCTGGTAGAGAGACTTGATACCAAGTTAGACGATGTGAAACTGGAAAGCAGTGTTGACTGTTATACAGCCGAGAAATATCTAATTCCTCAACCGTTTTTCTGACTAAATTTTTTGTGCCTAATACCTACCCTATCTATGTACCTTATTTTCTCTTTTACCTACCCTGTCTGCTATATCTACTGTATCTAAGCATCTCATCTGCACTTCCAGATTCATTTAAGTCATGTGACCTTATGTTTTGTAGAAAACTCATTCCTTAAAATTTTGATATAACTCTTTTGCTGAGTGGCTTACTCTGATACTAATCGCAATTATTCTGCAGAATTACAAGATTCCAAACTTCGACGTCAGTTAACTTGTATGCATGTAGATCGAGAACCTACATTTTTAGTAAAAACTTCAGTCATGAGAAGGAGAAAATTTAGGTTACTGAATGGGTCTAAGAAACTCTGCAAAATAAAGGGTCACTTTAATAGTTCTGGTTTTAATCGTGAATTCTAAAAATAATTAAGAGTATAGATCGGGCTTCAGAATTAATAGGCTCAGGTACTAACGCCTCCGGTGTAGAAGAGAGTCACACGAATAAATGAATGGTTCTAATTGAAAAAATGCGCGATTTCGAGGAAAGATTAACAACGAAGTCACACGAGCTGTTAAAGGGGGGGGGGGTCAATGCCGGCAAAGGAAAAGTTATTTCCACTCATTATCGCGACCACACAAGCCGGATAGAAAGGCGGCGTAAAAAGCCGCCATTAATTTTATTCAGTCGTAATCAATTCGAACGTACTATTCGAAAAACTTTTTAACGGTCTCATTCCTCGACCTTTTTCCCGTCATTTAAATGGACGCAAGTTGAATTTCATTGTCACCGAGAACGAGCTGGAACTGCGTATCGCCGGAGCGAGCCCCATTCTGGGGTAGTAATTATTTTTGTCGACGAAACGATCGCGCGCAATGCTTAAACGGTGGTCAATATTTAGTTAAGCCGGACGAAACCCCGGGCCCGGGTCTGCCGACTAGCACGAAATGTCTCTTCGAAAACTTCTAATAAGAAAATTAGCATTAAACGCTGCGAGAAGTTTTGCCAAGTTAATCCAAAACGATACCCTCGGCTATTTTCATTCACAGATGAGTGGACGACCATAATCCGACCTAATTAATAAATTACCGTTACCCGTGTGTCTTGCAAATCCGATGAATAAATAAGAGTTAATGCGAGGCCTCATCCACCTTCGGTTCAGACTCGCAGTAGGTAAAATCGGAAAATTCGGCGAAAGTGAATTACAAACGCGTTTGCTGGTCGCCTGCCAATACTTAATCGTCCAAATTATGTTCGTAGGAATACGATGGTGGCATAAAATACAGCGGCGAATCACGATTTACATTCGAAATCCTTCCTCGGTTATAAAAAAAAAAGTATAATTGAAGGAGATGGGCTCCGCAGAGCCTGGAATTTTCTTCGGGCTCGACCTTCTCGATAGCTGAAAGTCAACGAGTTCTTCATCTGAATAACTGCCTCGCGCCATTGGGAATTAGCGCTAATTTTGGTAGTTGTTCTGTTGGACATGGGCCGGTGATCTGCGTACCGCCTTCCAAAAAATGCTCCCGAAGTACATTGTCGGGTCAGGACGATTTGGAGGCAAATCCAGTTTTTCTCAAAAATGAAATTTTGGTATCAGTTTTTTAAATTTATTTATTTCGGTACTCTAAAACATTATATTCACCAAAAAGTATGATATTGGATGGTGTATGATGTGTTTGGGAGCTAGTCCGCTGACTGGCTTCCCCTGTATACTAGCTAATGTAATTATCTAATATTTAACATTTAACATAAGTCCAATGTGTGCTGGCGCCGCAGGCGTCGGATATTGTGCTGCATATCCAGCAGTATGATTGCTTCACGGTTGGTGTGGCGATGTAGACGGCGTTCGTGTCTAGTTGCGTACTTTGTGATGGCCTGATCAGTAGTCTCGGTGTCGAGGTCCCGGTGTAGGTCTTCGTTTCTTATGAACCACGGCGTGTTGGCTATGGTGCCGGAGAGCCTTATTTTAGAAGCGTTGTATGACTAATCGGTTGCTAGCTTTTGCTGTGCTTCACAGCTGCAAGTCGTATGCCCATATGGGTTTCATTATGCTGATAATATTAGTCGTTTTGCTGTTAGGCTCAGTGGAGATTCCCTTCCTATCAGCCAGTACATTTTTCTGAGCTGGAGGTTGAGTTAGTCTCCCTTCATGCGCACATGAACTTTCCAGTTTAGCCTTTTATCCAAGCCAGGTACTTGGTGGGGTCGGATCGGGGATTGGTTGCCTGTTCACTACGGTGAGTGTGTAGCCATGCGGTCTTTGGGCAAAGTCGACGTGGACGGACTTAGCCTCGTTTAGTTTGATTTTCCATCGTGCAGCCCATGCTGAGAGGTTGTCTACAGTATTCTGGAAGGGGTTGGTAGCAGTGTTGTAGTCCGGATAACTTGATAGGATGGCGGTATCGTCGGCAAACATGACTGCTGTTGTGTGATCGTCAGTAGGAATATCATACGTATGTATCAAATATAGTACTGGGCCGAGTACACTGCCCTGGGCACACCGACCATGATACTGTGTTGCGTAGATATATTTCCAGAGCAATGAACTCTATAGCTGCGGGCTTGAAGGTGTGATTGAATAAGGCTGCTGATATTAGATGGTAGGAGGTGGCTTATCTTGTGCATGGGGCTATTATGCCAGACTCGGTCGAATGCTTGGGAAACGTCCAGAAATACAACTGAGCAGAATTTTTTCCCTCAATGGCGCTAGTGATAAGGTGAGTGACTGTGTACTTGGTCAATAGTGGAGTGTTTTTCTCTGAATACAAGTTGTAGATCCGGAATGATATGTCTTTCCTCTATGATAGGCTTTGGGCGCTTCAAGAGTAACTTTTCAAACAGCTTTGAAATGGTTGGTGATAGTACTATTGGTCGATACGATGACGTCTGTTCAGGAGGCTTCCCTGGTTTGTGCAGCATGATTATTTTGGATTCTTTCATCCAGCTTTATAGGGTATGTGTTTTAGCTTCACTGTGGCATTAAATATGTAAGTCAACGTAATGATCTCCTTTTTTGGCAATTCTTGAACCATTTGTGCAGGTATGAGGTCTACTCCAGGTGCATTTTTAGGGTTCAACTTATCGATGAATTTTTCCACCTGTAATGGTGAGAAGTGTCGAATAGGCCTTTCTCCTGACAGATAGAGTATAGGAACAACATTTGACTGGATAAGGTTTGGTATAAATGCACTGGCCAGGTGTTTGGCAAACGCTTCTGCCTTCTCTTTGTTGCTGCTTGCCCAATTTCTCTGCTCATCTCTGATAGGTAGGGAGAGTATGGCGGGCAGCTTTAGCCTTCTCGTGGCTTTCCAAAGAAAGCAACCCTTCCTCCTTCGTAAAAGATAGGTCTGTGAGATAATTTTGGAATGACTCTTCTTTGATGGTATGTATCACCTGAGAGATAGCTCTGCTGATTCGATTAAATTCAGTTTTGTCTTGGGGAAGGCAAGCTCGCTGCCATTTCTTTCGTGCTGCTCTTGGTTTCTGGACTAGTTCCCTGACTTGGGCTGGATATGTGATGTCTTTACTCTGTGCTGATGTTAGGGCTGGAATTGCTTTAGCTGCAGCTACCTGCAACACTGATGACAGGTTGTGCACTAATCGTCTAGTTCCTCCGGAATTTTTATTCAGATGCTCAGGTTAGTGTTCCGTGGAGGTTTGGTTGGCCGAGTGGATAGCGCGTTGGTCTCGAACTCCGGAGCTCCCGGGTTCGATCCCATGTAGCGACTCACCAGATTTCGATCTAGGCCGGTTTTTCGGCGAGAAGTGAAGAGGGCTAAGACAGCGCTAGCAGCCTCCCCGACGCCTCTGAGGTAATGCTCGAAAGGGCGGATCCCAGGGCTCGGGTTGAGAGCAAATTATTAAAAAAAAAAAAGGAGGTGAGTTTTCTTACTGACCTCCTCTCGAAAAAGTTCCCAGTTGGTGTTTCGGTTGGTGATATTTGATCGTGTTGGCTTATGTGTCACTCTTTGGCTCAAGGTCATTAGGACTAATTCTTGATCTGACGATAGGTCTGGTATATTACTGATACCCACATATCTGTGAGAGACTCAGTGGCAGATAAAGAAGTCAGTTAGATCTGGTGTCTTCTCTTCGTCTGTTGCCCAATATGTAGGTTACCCCCTGAAAGACATTGGCAATTCAAGGCATTTGCTGCAGTGAGTAGTTCCCGCCCTCTAGGGGTTATGATCCGTGATCGTTGTAGTCCCTTTCTGCGATCCGCCTCTCTCCTAGCGTGTTGAAGAGATCTTGAAAGTTGGAAGAAGAAATTGGGTGTTTGGGAGGACAAGATACAGAGGGTATTTCGGAATACCTATTCTGAAACTTGAATGTAACTGCAACTACCTCAGCATAGAGAGTTGTATATTTGCTGGCTAGGTGATGGTTGACGGTATTTTTTACAGTCACTGCTACCCCGCCATGGGACTTACCGCTGGAGTAATTGCAAGTGTAGTTTGAGAATCCATGCAGCTTATTTATGGAGTAACCATCAATGAAGTGAGTTTCGGTTACCAGGGCAATTTGTATATCATGACTATGGAAGAATTGTTCCAATTCGCTTTTTTTCTCAGTGAGAGTCCATTTGAGTTCCAGAGCAGCATTTGGGTTTCACTGTTCTAGTACATATTGTTTTGTTGTCGGTGATATGGCACCTATACATTTGCTATTCTGTTGTCGATAGTATATTTACCCATTCTCTAGATCGGAAGTAGAATTTCATCTCATGTCTCCTAAGACTATATCATGGAGAGGCTCTAAGACGTATATAATTTTCCGGGACATTCTAGAGGGAGGAGGTTTCGCTTTCTATCTTTTATATCACGTATTCGGAAAATTCAGAGGATCGATTAGAATGTAATTTTTATTTTTAACGAGAGAAAAGATATTTCGTTGACAATGGTAGTAGCTTCCTGTGGGTGGGACTCGGAGACTCAGGCCTCGTGAATCCTCTGTTGGTTCACTAGAACGAAATGAAACATAAAAAAAAGAATGATGAATATGGCAACGAGCTTTTAATCTTTTATTGCGTCTCTTATATTTTTGAATTTTTTGGATTCTCGAGGCAATTTTTAGGCAAGGTGTCACATCCGATTTTAGTGGCAAGGTCTACTTTCTTTAGGGGATCGGGAAAATTTCTCTATTGTTCGAGAAGGGGCTTCAACACCATTAACTTCAGAATTTCAAAGGAGAAGATATCGAGCCTACTGTCGACATAAGTTTTTCTTTGTGAGGGCTCGCTGATTTTTAACATCTCATCAAATTTTTCCCGACTTCGGTTTTAAAACAGAGATTTCCCCCCTACAATGGAGAATATAACTATCATAGTATTGGTTTTTTAGGTTAGTAATACCGAAAATTCTATCAGTGATTCTTAATTTAGCTCCAGTTTAGCCAGCGAAATCCAAATTTCACCCTTGAAGTAGGGAAAATCGACTTGACGTGGAAAGTGAAGCAAACTATCAAAGCCCGGGTATCTAGGATTGTTTTATGGTCGTTAATTTTGAATTACATCTTGATCAGACCTCGATTTAGGCACTGGCTTTTAAAATGGGCTAAATTGATCGATTTACAAAATTATTGATGCGATACTGAAATAGAAGTTATTAGGGACGCCGATACTCGTCCGAAAGAACTGGGGTGTGACAACTTCGAGTACCAAAGTTTTCGAACATTCCCGTCAAGATATGTGCATTTTAAAATAACCCCAGTAGTAGGTTAGTACTTCGAAAATATCATCAAGATTGACCTACTTTTAATCCTATCCCCTTCAGAAATACGGTATGTCTTCTGAAATGAGGCGAGAGACGTTGATATTTCGAATTCAAAGCGAATAAAACGTGTTTGAGAATATTGAAATCTGGAACACTCGATTCGAAAATCATAGATTCCGTAACTATACCAATTTTTTTTCTTTCTTTACAATTCTGCCTTTTTCTTACAGTTTAAATCTGGTATACAAATACCAACTGTTTTAATTT
Organism: Acanthococcus lagerstroemiae; assembly: GCA_031841125.1. Lineage (NCBI taxonomy): Eukaryota > Metazoa > Arthropoda > Insecta > Hemiptera > Eriococcidae > Acanthococcus > Acanthococcus lagerstroemiae. The sequence goes on along the minus strand of CM063106.1, from coordinate 74,018,344 downwards.
TCGTATACAGATGGGTACAGCTCGGTTTACCCTTTAAAAATAAAACTTGGGGACAACTGGCCGTCAAACAATACGTAATCGACAATGACCGGCCATTGAATAAGATTATATTTCGAAGGAGCGCATCGAGGCGCCTTCGTGTCTGCAAAAGTAGCTTTATGAGCCATGAAAATAGCATTTTTTACGACCGCCCGATGCATCGCTCACTGCATATAACCTGGACAAATGACGGGCGTAGTCACTTCATACAATTACCGTCATCGATTAATAATTCCGAAAATTCGATTACTGGTAACCCAATTCGGTATGGGAAAATGCCACTACATTTGAAATGGGTCGTAATTCGCTGCGTGGAGCGGACAGCACCGGAGAACGTAATCGGTACGAAGCACTACGTTGTAAAAAAAAAAAAAAAAAAAAAAAAAAGAGAAAAAACGGCGGAAAAAGGACCTTCTGTTTTCATTTCGAAACCTCTTTTAATAACTGTAATTAAGTTTAAACGTGAAACGTTGGCAGGACAAATGTCACATGATGATACTCTTTTCCTCTTCCCGCAGTGCTGAAGGTAAAGGGTAGAGAGTATGAAAAGGGCATCGTAAGTTTTTTTTTCCTCGTATAAGAGCACTTGATTCGAAGGAAATTAAGTAATACTTTTGTTTCGTTAGACTGTTTATTATCTAGTTAAAACGAAAACGACCTTTTAACATATTGTCAGCTGTTAGTTACGTGAATGTAGATGACAAGTACGTGTGTGTTGGTACTCTCGAGTTGGTCACGTAAACGTTAAAAAAGAAAAAAAAAATGAAAAACTACGAGTCTGATTCAGTGAGACATGTTAGAGAAACTGATTTTCAAAAAATCTATCTATCTATGTGAAACCTTTGCACTGAAAAAATGTGAATTCAGGTGGAAATTAACAAGACTGGTTATTCATTACCGAAAGTTGCTAATTGAAATACTCTTCATTAGGATGACCTTTATCAAAAATGTTCGCGATTTAGATGCAGATCCCTTAGATATTTTCCTTATTACCTAGAAGTATAATATATTCCCCACCAAATTTCCAAATTCTTAGAGGAATATTACCCTGCCATTTTAGGACATTGAAAATTAATTTGGTGTTTTTCCAATGTCTCTTGATAGTCCAAAAACGCCCTTGTCATAAACACGAGAGAGCTACCATTAGTATATCCTAGAATTAGATGAAATTATAAAAATTTTCTACAAAAAAAGTTAAGTTGAGATTTTGAGGAATTTTTAAAACTGGGATGTGAAAAGACTAAATTTTGAAAAAATCCGTTTTCACCCCAAAAACACCCGTTTCTACAAACAACGTAACTTTTTTGGACGGAAGTTTTACACTGATTCCCTTTAAATTCCCTTGCCTCTGACATTTTGCTCACAAATAGCCTATAGCTAATATCGAGCGTCGCAAAAATACCAATTTTGGATACTTTCCTAGTGTCCTACAACGTAATAATCCATTTGTACCTCAGAACCTGAAGGAGGCATATCCACTTTCGGCTATCCTCATTTTCGAGTAAAAAAATGAGGGTCATGTAGTTATAGGTATATCTAAACAGTCGATTTCTTTTTTAATCACCCAACTTTACTCGCATTTCATTTTTGTTTAACCGCTCTAAAATCAACATTTGGATGGGATGTTTTCACCTCCCCCCTGATTCTTTCTCCTAAGAAAAAGTGGCGTGTTTTATGTAAACACCGAAAACCCCAACATTTTTTTGAGTGAGAAAAACTTTTGAGGCAAGGATGTTGAACACATTATTTCCTATAAGAAAAGTTACAGAAATTTTAAACGAAAAATTTGATCCGATCCATTGCTACCCTCGATAAAAGGTTGCGAAGGAGTTGGCGTCGTTGAAGTTCAATTGAAACCCTGATTGTGAATGCAACCATACTCAATTTTGATTTTTTGACCTAAATGACAGACTGAGTTACATCCGCAGCCATTATGTAAAAAACGTTGCAACTCATTTTATCAAGTCATCTTCCGAGAATGAAAACAAGCAGGTAGTTCATCCATATGAGTAGTGGATATAGCTCAGTCTGTCATTTCAGATGAGAAATCAGAACTGATTGTGCTGGTTTTCACAATCAGGGTTTTAATTAAACTTTGTCGCCGCGAACATCTTCTCAAACCTGAAAGTTCGCTATTTCTCAAACTTTGAAGATATACAGGCTACTTTTATATGTTTACACACAACTGAGTTCATCACTCAGTTTTCGTTACTTCTGCTCAAATATATCTGTGGAATAATTATTACGAGGAGAGTACCGAACCTCAATGTATGCACTGTATTAACGAAATATGTACAGTATGCAAAATACCAACCAACTGATAGCAGATAACTCCACCGTACTGTCTTAACCTGTCCTTATGTACAGTTTTATACTGAACTCATCACGCATCACTTCTTCTCTTTCTTTTCTTCCCATAGTTGCAGTCTCCTGTGAATTTGAATACAAGATTTTGCTTCTTTTCGTAATCCTGTGGCACCCCTGAGCAGGCTTTACGGCACCCCGGTTGAAGATCACTGGTCTAATGGCTCCCCACGTGAAAGAAAAAAAAATACGCAGAAAACGCTTGCGTATTCCTCTTTACACAGTCATTCGTTCCATCACGTTTCGACCGACCGACTCGGAGAATGCCGAACAAAGCCGAGAATGGACGATGGCATTGGAATGTGGGTATGCGCGCAACCTGGTCGCCTGTACAACATATCCATGTTACAATAAATTTCTTTTTATGCTACTTGATCAGAAAAGCAATGTTTATGTTGGTGTTTTACGGACAACAAGAAGCGCCTATCATTCATGCATCGAGTGCTAACGAAACCTGCGTGTAAAGTAAACGTCCCTCATTAAAGCGTTTTTACATGAAAAAATTGCTGGCCCGTAATTTCGTATCGGGGAATCAAACCAGCGTCCATTGAAATATTTGACTGAAATGCAACGATCGTCTCTAACAACTCGGCCACGGAGTAAATTACAAAATAGTAATTTAAGAACGCATTTAAATATTCACGAGATAGTACAGCTGTTACCGTTTGTTGTTAAACCGTCGTTGTATTTTTGCTGGCCACTACCTGTGTATGCTATTTGTGCACGTGAACAAACTGAAGACAAGACTGTGATATTGTACTTTTTAGTAATTAACTGAGCAAATAAAATTTTTGGGCAAAAGTGAGTTTATATGACTCGGGAATTGCTCACTCGCTACACTCGTTCGCAAACATTCTCTCGCCATGTAAACACTCACTTTTGACTCTTGGTGTGTAATATACTATTTTCTGCAGCGGTCGGACTTTTTCTTTTTTTCTGAAACTCGCCTGCTTCGGTGGTTGTTGCTCATCCTATATATGTACATACTGTCTTTTAATACTTGTATTTTGAAATAAATTTTTCCGAGTATAGGCTACAGTTATCGCTTCCTCTCGTTGTGTACCATTACCTCTTACTAGCTCGTCATACTAAGCTGAAACAACCTGTAGATCGAAGACAGATCAATCAAATCATTGCTTGTGCTCCACAGACTGCTCAGTTCAATTGATCAATGAGCACCAGTCTCAACATTGTGCCGAATTTAAAATTGAAAGTGACAGGATCGATTGCAAACTTTTTTATGCTTGTTACTTTCTATTTCTCCGGTACAATATAGGTGTAGGTATTAATGTGCCAGCTTTATTCATAAGAGCACGACATATACTTAACATACGTGCAGTATATTTACTTGTAGTGTCGTATAGCAGGCAGTCTGGCAGCTTTTCACAAAACTTGACTGCTTTCACAAAGCCTCTAAAAGTTTTCTAGTAAATAACGTATATAGGCCTTGTTACTTATACACGTTTTTATCGTGGTATCGCGAGTTGGTGAAACTTTTTAAAATTGTCCTTTGATAGTGAGCGTGAAAATTAATATATGTATTATACTTACCCATACATTTCTTCCGAAATGAGTATTAAAAGGTTTTTAAACTCGATCCTCTATTTCGTGTTCTCCCTCTCTCTCTCTCTCTCTCTCCCGCTCGAAATAGCGAACTGAAAGTTTGAAAATGAACCTAAAGTTATCTCGTTAAACTCGTTTCCGTATCCAACGAGCATATCGTATACCAAAATACGTGTGCACGCTGTCGGTTATATCTTTTGCGAGTAAGAATGGTGTAAACGTGCCGATGAAAATGATCACGCATTCCGCAGTTGAATAATGTAATGGTAGAAATTTGAAAAGTACCGAAGAATTTCGTTCGCCAATGATGTATACGTGTAGTTTTACGTCTATTTTAAAAGCATTTGTAACGGAGTGAATATGTGCCTTTCAACACGTGGAGAGCCAATTTGGCCGCAGCAGAGTCTAGACCAGATTTTTATACTAGATAAGAGTACATTCATTCTAACCCGCGTAACTTTTAAACTCGCTGAGAAAACTTGATTTAAACTGACAAAAAGTTTTCAGAAAAACGATGTCGAAGGGAAATAAACGGACAAATATGAATTTTGATGCGGTTGAAGAATTTCGATAGAGAAATTTTTACTGCCTTAGACCACAATGGAATTCAAATACTGTGAATTTTGATTATCGAGTGGAACTCGATTCTCTAGAGAACGAGTGAAGGCTAAATGGGCCCTTCGCATGTAAAATGAGCTAGGGTGCAGAGTATGAAAATTGACTGGGCATTGGCTCAAGGTGTAGGGATCCTAATGTTTCTCACTGCCTGTCCTGAATAATAATCAAAAAGATAGTTCAGCAGAGGTGAACGTTTCCGCGAGAATAAAAGAGAGAGAGAGAGATAGAGATAGAAGGAAACGATAGATAGGTTTTTTTTTGTTTCTTTTTTTAATAACACGCAGCAGAGCAACATACACGTGTGGTCTTACAGTACAGCAGACAGCAGGTAGTCGATGATAGTGAGGCGTATGGTGATGGACACATGTGTCGAAAATTCATCATTTTCGACTCGACATAGTCGAAATTTATGATCATTATAATAATTTATTTAATTCAACTATAACATAATTCTATTCTAATTATTCACCTATAATTTGATGTACCTGGATTAATTCATCATAATTAATAAATCATGGGTGATTAACCCTTCAACGCTCTGCTTCGTCGGCTTGCCCCTCACCCTTTATGATAATTTGGACGCGTTTGAGCTTGTGCGGCCCATCCCCAAAGAGGGGGCGCTGGCCCCTCATTGGTCCACGTACTACTATGAACTTTATCTCCATTGGTCCACGTATGACCACGTACGAATAAGACGGAACCCAGTGGGGGAAGTCCAGTTCTCGAATTTGGGATCGGTGGCGGGCCACCGAGACCTCGCATTCTATTAGCAACATTGATTGTGTCTTCTAACGTGCGCTAGTGATCAATATGTTTGAATTTACTGCTTACTGTTTACACCGTTGCGTTAGTGATTTGTTTTGCCACCTGTAATTATTTTTACTGAGTGTATTTGAGTTCAATACTTTCCATGATGGACCACCAAATGGAATCCGCTAATCAGGTCAGACGATTTTATTGTTTACTACCGGTTATATTTACGTTTTGTTTGAGAAGTCGCATTTTCCTGTGGTCGTCGTTCGTTTTGTGTGTTCTACAAGCCTTGTGTCACTATCCGGTGGTGATGCACTCGGTAAATTGAGTTCTACAATGAATTTATGTTTCCTCTCTCTGTGTCTACTACATGTTAGGTGTTACCATCAGGTGGTGGTGCACTTGGTAAAGCCTACAAGTTCTACAGTAATTCTACAATTCTCGCTCACTTAAAATGCTATCAGAATATTTGGTAGCCGCCTTCAAGTGCCTCGAAGGTACTCGTTTCCATTACTTGGACTTGACTATGCTTGCATGTCAATCCAAGAGTTGGTAGTCGTATTAGTACCCTGATAGTATAGTACACGTTTCTACAGCTTGGATTCGATGGTGTTAGTCGTGCTCTCTCATCGATCCAAGGTGTTATAAAATTGTTTTGACATCATATGACTGACGGTATCTTGTTTTTACTTGTGCCGCTAGGTAAACCAGCCGAATGAAGTGGAGGAAGACAACGAAGACAGAAAAGAAGATTATTCCTTTTAATTTTCTATAGAATAAATTGTTTGTTTCTACACTGACTTAGTTATTCTAGAGTGTGTCAGTTGTGCTCGTGCCCAAATTTCTGCTTGCACTAGGCAGGTGGAAAATTCTACTTGAACTACAAACTTCCACTGCAATTTCAACTTTCATAAATAATCTCTCCGGGATTCATTCCAACTTTAATAATTCATTTCCTCACAATTAATTTCTACTAATAATTAGTCTCTCTATGATTAATTTCAAAATATTCAGGTGAAATAATTTAATCATAATTATCATAATTATGAAATTATGAAATATTAGTTATGATCGTTACTCTGCATCTACGAATTATTTCACAACATGCCAAATTGGCCCCAGGACACCGCACCCCCTATCCTGGAAATACCTCTATTGGGCCTGCGTCAGGATAGGGGGAAGAACAGTAGGTACTAGGTAGTGCATTTTGTTGTAATAAACAGTTGTTGACAAAATAATTGATGAATATCTTCAAATTCTTTATTTTTATACAGTGCAAAAGGGTCACCAACTTCTTTTCTTCTGCTGGATTCGGTGACGAGTATCCGTTCCGCATCATCAAGAGTTATTTGTGATATTTGGGTGACGCACGTGAGCTTAGAGGTGGCTGATCATCCCGATCTTGCTACTGATGATTCGACCTCAGATGCCACATGTTGTGTCAGGCGGGGGAGGAGGCAGCCGGGATAAGCCAGTCTAAACAACCGCAGGAGCTGTCCTATCCTACAGTCTGCCAGGTGTTCCCAATGCCGCGGTTTTTCAGAACTTGTAACAGTACTTCCTTGTACGTTTTGAACCGACTTCCGTTTGCCCGCACCCACCAGCTCGCCATAGAGCAGTACCTTGGGGAAACGGATGTTCTCCATCCGTTTTACATTACCGATCCAGCGAAACAGATTCTGAACCGGTCTGGTTGGCCGAGTGGATAGAGCGCTGGACTCGGAATCCGGAGGTGCCGGCTCGCTACATTTCGACCTAGGCCGATTTCTCGGCAAGATGAGAAAAGAGGGCTAAGACAGCCCTAACAGCCTCCCCGACGTCTCTGAAGTAATGCTCGAAAGGGCGGATGCCTGGGCTCGGGTTGAGAGTAAATTAGAAAAAGACTAGATCGTTAGTCTTCATGTCCTTCGTGTGCTATTAATGAACCACTGTTGAAAGTATCGCCAATTCACAGACCTGTTGCCTAGTGACTAACCATGCCGTCTTGTAAAATCATGGTGCCATCGAAAAGGAGTAACGAAATACATTGCGCCCCCTTCTCGGAGCAAAAACTGAAAACAGATCCAAAAAATTTTCAGTAAGTATATTGATAAAAAGAATTAAAAGACAAATTTAAGAGATTTTTTTATTGTCAGCGTGTAACTTTCAAAAACGAGATTTTTTCTTATCAACTCAGACTGATGTACCCCTTTCCTCTCTTGAAAAAACCTTACGACTTCCCTGATCAAGTGGCAAACCAAGGTCATTTTTTTAAAGAGCAGTAAATTTGCAAGCAAATTAAAAATTATTTTAAACATTTCCTATAGCCGATCACCAAGCGAAAAAGGGGTTCTTTCTTTTTATATGAAGAGTGGCAGTGCTTGCGGCATCCAAACATTCAAACGTGGCCCCGCTGATTCGACATAATTTTAGAGTTGAATTCAAATTCTTGTGTACCATTCACTGAGGTAATATCGGACACTGGTGGTAATATCGGCCACTCATAACTTGTTTACTAATAACTATACTAGCGCTTCTACAACAAGTCATGAGTGGCCGATATTACCACCAATACCCAGCATTACCCCAGGTGACGGTATGCATATCTCTTTGGACTTTTACCGTTTCCGATCTGAAGCTGAGGACGTAGAGCTTTGTACTATTTCTGCTGAAACTCAGTGCGTCTCCTTGCATGTAAAGAAAATGACTGAATCTTATGAATTGGTTGCCAAGAATATTAGCAATGGAACTTTGAAACTTGTAATAAAAAAATTATGTTTCGGACTCTCGATCAGTTAGCATTGCCTTTCCTCATTTGATGAACCGTGTATTCAAAATTAGAAAAAAAGAATAATTAAAAGGACTTCGGTTGTCGATTGCGGCTAACTGGAAAACCTATTTTTCGAACTTTCCTTAACTCAGGGCGATTTTGTAAACGGTTTCATGTATCTGCAGAGGGAGTCTCTCATCTTGTACTTTCACTTGGGCGTATCTAAGCTGAAAGCAATAAAACAATATCTCTTAATAACACGTACAAATAATTCAGTACCTGGATCAAAAGGGGCCCATTCATTCTTGACGATAGAGTTATATGTAATGAAGGAATCAGGAAAGTGAGAAGAATATCCTGTAATTCTTTGTGAATTTGTAAATTAAATGCTTCCTAAAAATTTTGTTTCTCAAAATGATCATTATTCGTTGTTAGTTTTCATGAAAAAGTTGAAAAGTTAGTATCTGTCTACAGGTCTACACGTGGTTGTCAGTTCTATCATGTGGCCCTTGCTTTCCTAAAGTCTTGTAGATTTTTAAAAAACTTTTTTTTGAGGATGGGGGCGGATGAATGTTTGTATTAGAAAAAATCTTCCAGAAAAATGTTTTCAAAGTCTGCGAGTATATTTTTGTATTCTTCTAAGTAAAGTCTGAATAACCTGTTGAGAATATGTAAGTTGTACATATTTTGTCATTTAGACGGGGGGAAGGTGGAGAGAATATCCATGGGAAAATAAGCTTCAATGACCAGATACCTACTATTCAGATGAAGAGCCAATGTCTGTGCTGAAATCTCTGGATAAAAGTTCTGGATAATTACCTGAAAAGCGTAGTAAATCACTTTTTTTTCGATGGCATTACCTTTGTTGAACGTATTGAATTCAGTGAGAAAATGTAATGTTGATTAAGAATTCATCATTTCAGTCTCATCATCATTATCATCATCAGAGTCTCTCTTGCTTCTTCTGTTGTTTCCTTTCTCAGTACTCTTGCGCAGTAATGGGCAAAATCATAAGATTTTTAGATCAAAAAGTTGATTAACGTAAAAGAAATTAAAAAATAGTATATTACACACCAAAAGTCAAATGTGAGTGTTTACATGGCGAGGGAAAGTAAACTAACTTTTGGCTCTTGTTGTGGAAGATATTTTTCATACTACTTGATCAGAAGCGGCAATGTTTTCCGCTGACATGGTCTGTATTTTTTTTATCTATTTATCTATTTAAATTATGGACAGGTGATTTTTGTATACGTAATTAATTCAAAAATTTTATTTGCTCAGTTAACTACCATGAAGTACAGTATCACAGTCTTGTCTTCAGTTTGTTCACGTGCACAAACAGCATACACAGGTAGTGGCCAGCAAAAACGTAACGATGGTTAACAACAAACGGTAACCGCTGTACTACATCGTGAATATTTAAATGCGTTCTTAAGTCGCTATTTCATAATTCGCTCCGTGACCGAAAGGTTAAAGACAATCGCTGCATTTCAGTCAAATGTTTCAATGGACGCGGGCTCGATTCCCCGATACGAAATTACTGGCCAGCAGTTTTTTCATGTGAAACCGCTTTACATTGAGGGACGTTTACTTTACATGCAGGTTTCGTTAGCACTCGATGCATGAATAATAAGCGCTTCTTGTCGTCTTTAAAACACCAATGTAAACATTGCCTTTCTGATCAAGTAGTACAAAAAAATTATTTTCCACGATTGTTAAATGATCATTAGATTCGAGATTTGAATGATCACCGTCGTATTCTGGTTTTTAAAATTATCGAACATCATCGATCCTCTGTTTTACTGTAGCTGGTATAGCCGCCTTAGAGTCCACGTTGAGAGCGCATTCGCAGTTCCCTCGTCAAGTATTTGTCAATCGAAAAAATTATTAAAATCCAATCAAAATGTTCCAAAATCAGAATCTTTTTCATTATCTAAGATTCTTTTTTCCTTCAAATTGATCTTCTGATCTGAATTTGTGATACTTGTAAACTTTTTAAATAATCCATCGATCTTTTAAATCACTGAGTTCGAGAACGTGCCCGTCCCTGTTTTTATGGCATTTTTGGTCAAAATTGACAGCATTGCGATTGAGAATCATTAGTCCTCTTATGAACGCAAAATAAAACGCTAAAAATATGATTTAAGCTTCCAACATTATTATCCTCAAAATTTGTCTATGTAAAAACACACAAATATGAAAGCATATTGTCCAAAATAAAATGATTGATCTATCACGATTTATCAAACTCCGAAAATTTCTAAATTTCACGACTTTTCTTCGATCTTGATTATCAATTAATCCATTCAGGGCCACCGAGACGAGCATGCTCTTGTGTATGTGTGTGTATGGGAGGGAGGGGGATGCTGAGTACGGGAAATGCCAGCTGACGTTCACTAATACCAGTTCCCACATCTTCCCTCTGGTATGTGTGGTCGTCGTTTTGAAGTTAACCGCACATCTGGTATCTTACGTCGTCGCGTATGCCCCATCTGGTCAGGTTTTCCGCTGTATGGGCGCATCCGGTGCGCAACCTATTCAGGATGAGCCAGGATGGTTAGAGGAGATCATGTCCACTGGATACCCACTTATAAGAGCGAGAAGTTAGACGCCATTCGCTTTTCTTTCTTTCTTTCTTTCCTTCACACGTAGAGAAAAGTTTGACTTTCATCCTGTTACGAGCAAAAACTGAGCTCTTTTTTCAGCATAAGCTGAAAATTACCGATTGTCTCTTTGAAAGCGTGTATAAATAAGCGAATTTAAGTCATTAAACAAAACTAAAAAGGAAAGAAAATACTAGTTCTGATAATCCGTCGACTAATTACAAATATTTCTCTCGATGTATCGATGCTGTGATTGGAGGGAGAATCAACCACTGTGAGATACTTTCATGTAATAGTAAGTTGAAATTTGTAGAAAACTTCCTCGATAGGCTTCATAAACTTTGATTGCATAAGTTACGTGTACTATGGTATAACGAGCAAGAAAAAATTGGGACCGTTTTGCCCGCTCTTCGAAATGAAATCTCCTTTCATGGAATTAAAACAAAAAATAAATTAAATAAATAAAAAAAGAGACGAACGCCATTTAAACCTACGAAGAAATGTACCCTTAGTTTTATTTAAAATTGAAAGGGATTAACGTTATCCGCTTAAATTTCTTTCGACTTTGATTATTAGCCTTGACGCTTTCCACTCGTACTGCGTAAATCGAAGCCGAGAAAAAAAAAAGAAGAAAAAAAAGTATTTTAATCAACAAAATTAAAAAAGCTACATTTCGCCGAGATAAATATTACCGTATTAACTGGGTGGATGAAGACAGGAAGGAAGTGGACGGAATGAAATATGACGGATAGGACGGTGGAAGAGGAGTTTGAACTAATATAATGGAAAAGATTTGTTAGGAAAGAGTTTGAACTAATATAATGGAAAAGATTTGTTTTGAAGCGAAAAATATCTTCTAGACGTTTAGAATTCAAATAAAGCGCTCCGATTCGGTTTCATTTTACAGATGCGATTTGTTCCGTTTTTCCTGATTTCGCATTCCAAACCGGAGAATGCGGGCTCTCATGCAATTAATTAGTACGCTGAAGAGAAATTAGCCGAAGTACATAGTTGATCATTCCCAACTATACTTACCACGGTTAGTTATACAAATTCGAGCAGGGTTTTAGTTTTTAACGAAATACATTATGTTGTATGCATCGTCGTGATATTTGTGGCAGATTAGAGTAATTATGCACCCTTGACAGCAAAAAGCCTTTGTTCAAAATTGAAAAAATTGAATCGACATAGGAAAATATTTTTTACTGGGGATTCTACCAACTTCTATTTCCCTTTGGAAAAATTCCAATATCTCGACTCAACGCACCCTTTTACCGCGAAATAGGAATAATCAAATGCTCATAATTTCCCACCTGCTGGAGTAAATGTGCACACTAGTGAGATAATTAGGTGCATATGCTATAGCTACAAACCTGAAAGAAAATGCATGAGGTGTCGGAGGACATTCGACAGAAACTAAGCTCCTTTTGCACTGTGTGAGTTGCTACATCAGCCGGTATGTGCGTGTACTGAATGTTATATGGCAGAAAACTGTTAACGGTGGTGTGGAGGGAAAGCAGTCTGGTTTCACACATGCTCTCTCTCTCTCTCATCTCACTAAATGTGGGTGGAACTTTACTATGTCACTTCCGTTGCATGTTTTTCCGTTCACATTCGTTTCACTTTTTCTACGTTAAGTACCCATCCTGATCTTGCGTAAAGAAGCTTCGCTTCAAACTTCAAAAATATAATAGAAGTAATTATAGAAATTTCAACGATTTTATTAATTTTTATAAAACAAGATTCAGTACTTACTTTGCTGACCTAGAATCTTCACATCCGTAGCACGAACATGTCAGCTGACATCCGAAAATGTGTAATTTCCTGTGTGTTCTCCCATCAGGTTAATGTATGATGAAAACAGCTACCATATTGACGCCAACTTTATAAACATGTGAATATTTTAAGAATTATCGAATGAATTTCTGTTTACAAAGACTTATCCGACTGTGACAGGAGTGTATTTTTCACAAATGCTAGAACAATTATTTCTAAACGGAAAATACGAGCATGGTCGCTTGTATTGCATATTATCACAATTAAGATTGGAAATCACATTTTAATTTTTGAATTTTTGAGTAAAATTGAGTTAGCCCAATGTGAACTCCTATCCCATGAAACTCTCCATTCATGTTACGTATTGTTATATTTCATGGTCATGTGATTTCATTTAAATTACCCACAACCCTTAGTACCCCACTCGCCTTTCCAGAATGTAAAATGTATCATTTGCAGTTGCGATTCTAGTAATGCGCTTAGAAACTGTGAAACTGTAAATAATTTGATCTGAAAATGCTTCAAAGACAAGGCCTGTGAGAGAAAATCTGTGACCGGGAAAAACATTGAAAAAAAAAGAGAAGTTGTGCGATTTTTTTGGCCCTCTTCAAAAATCTTTACTTTGAAAGAAAAAAAGAAAAAGAAACACACAAAAATCAGCTAATATAAAAAGACGACTGGTACCTTTCGAAAATTGCAACTTTTTTTTTTTTTTTTTTTTTTTTAGGAATCAGCTCAAATAACGCATAAATGTTCATGGGTGTCAGTCATAGCTCAAATGGAATTCACTATAGAAAGTTTTTTGAAGATTCATTACTTCTGTACAATCTGCGAAATATTGTGAAAGATCATACCTACAATTTCCAATTATCGGTTGGGAAGAAAAACGTTCTTCTATCTACTCTCGTGACTTCGAATCAAGACGTCATCGTCACATCAAAAAAAAAAAAAATATTGTACTTCGAAACCGAATGCAACAACAACATGACTAGAGTGTTAATATAATTGCATAATTCTAACGCCGTGAATATTCCCTAACTCGCAATGTTAATAAAATTGCATACTCAAATCGCCGTAAATCTGTCATGACGCTGTTCTGGTTTGTTCAAAATATTAATGGAGATTGAATCGTGATAACGCTATCAGAATGAGCCACGGATGTCCAAAACCCATCGATGTTTACTGGAACCTGGTTTGTTTCTTCATCCAGTGTAACTGTGGTCGAGTTCGGGTATTTTCTTTTTCAGTTTCATGAGTTCGGGTTCTTTCAAAACAGTGTTTTGAGTGTACAGGTTTGATTGCACTTGGGTTTTTGAAGATCGAGCTTGGATTCAGGGCGGAGTTCGGGGTCGATTTTGGATTCAGATTTTTAAGATTCAGCTTTCTTCAGGTGTTCACGGGAAAACGTAAACCCGAATCCGAAATGTAGTTACCCGGCTAAATACAACCAGGATAACTGATGGGTTTCTAGGTAATCTGAGGGTAACTGAGAGTTGCAATTGGATAACTTATCCGGGTAACTAAAGGGGAGCCAAGGGTAACTGACGGGTTTCTGGGTGATCTGAGGGTAACTCGCGGGTAACTAGAGGGTAACTGATTGCATACCGGGGAGTAAAGCGAATTGCGAGTTCCTAATAAACGGGCTAAAATGGTCAACTAAAGTTAACCAATTTAACCTTTAAATCTTGCTAGACACCCTGATTTGCAAAAAAAAAAAAAAAAAAAAAAAAAAAAAATGTCAATTTTGACGAATAAAAATCCAGTTTTTTAAATAGAAATTTTTGAAATAATTGGCGAGAAAAAGTTCAGTAGGCGAGACGGTTGTACCATGGATCTGAATTTATATTCCTTGCTTCAGATTATCACCTCATTGACATATAGAGTTCAGTTAGGGCTTAATTGGAAGCACCTTCGATTACTAAAAAAATAAGTATGTTACAATTTGGATGCCTCGCGATGACTTTTGAATTAGCGTTTGAAAAAAAAAAAAAAGGCCTTTTCAGGTCCGTGATATAACATGATATTGTACTATAGGCGAGACAGTGTTCTACCATGAACTATAATGAGTAGATGCCAAACAAACTCTGAACATAATATACCAGTATCATTATTCAGTGAGTTAACAGTAAGTTTACAGCTTTTCCCGTATCATGCACTACATAATCGCAGTGTTTTTCAGAAATACTGCTGGAGGCAATGAAAACACAAATTATATCTCCTTCCCCTCCCCCCCAACTTATTTCTCGATTAACGGCTCCTTTCACAACACTCTCCACAGTAATAGGACAGATTCTCTGCCGTTTGTTTTCAAACAAACTACGCGGCATTGTCTGCAACAGCGAAAAAATATAAGTTTCACATTGACCATTGTAAAACACCAAAATAAAAAATAGAAAAAGCAAGATTCAACACCCTAGTTTATCCACAGTCAGCTCTACGAAAACCTACGAGTATCTTGTCATTTTTCCCATAAACCAACATTTCCCATCAAGTCGTGAAAATCTGGAGTATAATCGGAAGGGTTGTGGAAGTCTTTTAGGAGTCTTTACAAATCAGGTAGACTCGGTCAATCAAGAGCTATAGCAAGTCAAAAAGTAAGTCTGGGAGAGTCTCGGAAAGTTATTTTAGCTAATCAACAGCAGTCTTGCATTCTTAAATGAAGTCGTAACTGTCTCAAGAGTTGAAGGGTTGCATCAAGTTCTGATTGTTTGTCTTAAAAAAACTGGATCAAATCTAAAAAGGTCGTTCATGATTTGAAAATAGTTTTGAGCACTCGCCCTGTCCCCCTGTAGAGACGCTCCTGCGTTCAATCTCACATACTCAATTCGCTATCAGCAGATCTAAAACGGCTACTTGCCCGAATCAGTTTAATTAAATTGATTCGCGCGTTTTTCTTACACCAGACCATCAGAATGAGTCTGAAAGTGCTCACTCGGCTAAAATCAAAACGGAGTTAACGTATTGCCTTACTTTTTTTAATTTTCCCCTCTGACGGTACAGTCGCTGAATTCTCCGGAATGCAATAAATTTCGCGGCGGTATTTCGCGGACTTAACGCCGCACACCGAACCTGTACGCGGATATTTTCAGCAGGACGCAGAGCCGCTAATTCCCGTGCGAATTTCCGCGTCCAGCAAATAAAAGTTTTATCGCGCGGTCGTCCGATTCGGGCGTATATAATTAACCGGCGCGACGCTGCAGAGAAGCCGCACCGCTGGCTGCTGGACGGCTGTATCAAAATAATCGAGCAACTATAAACATCGATTTCGAATGCGCGCAAATGCTCGGTATCCATAAATCGACGGCGGAGCGAAACGTACGATATAAATTTTCTGGGCTAGACTCGAGACCCGGCGACATTATTGCTTAAAACGCCGTAAATACGGCTAACGTACGAGATATGAAAAAAGATAAATTGACCGAATGACCGGATGTATAATTTTCGGCCTAAAAACCGATGCGACGCGATACGATACGCAAAAGCGTTTATGGAAAAACTTCGCAACAAAGCGAAAGCGATTTTCAAAAAATATTAGACCCGATACCGAGGAAAAACAAAAACAAAAGAAAACAGAAAAGAAACCTAACCGGAATAAACAAGGATGTGTGGGGGAGGGGGGGCTGATGGGGAAAACGAAAACGCGGCACGGCTGAGAATCGATATGAAAAATAAAACGGAAATGTCGCGAGGTTCGCGTCATAAATTAAATGTAATTTTTGAAATTGCCGCCGAAACATCCTTTTAAAAACATTATTTGTCGGATTCCTCCTGATGTATGCGAAGAGATGAACAACATTATTTGAAATATTGCTCTGTAATCTGGGAAAATTCGATTAAAATCTACTAAAAAATAATAATTCCGAGTTACCTGATGAGTTTTGGCAACAAGTTAGGTATCCTGATGCTGCTGAACATACTAAACAAGAGTCCTAGCCATTGTGCTAATTTTTTTAAAGGTTCGAATCTTTTTCATCTCTTTGTTTCTTCGAAAATCTTGAAACTTAATGGAAAATACGAAAAAGTTTTCAAACAAAAAGTACTCTGCACTGAATTTGTCTTAAAAATATCTAAGACACGAAAATTTTGGATCGCCTCTTCTGATACGGATATACATTATACAATGGCTCGCCACGTGAAAGAGAAAAATTCCGCAGAAAACGCTCCGCATAAAAACGTTACCATCGTGATGTAATTGAGGAGTTATCTGTCAAAAGGGCGTCCGTTCAATGTATTTCTTATGGAACGGACGCCCTGTTGACAGATGACTCCTCAATTGCATATTCTTCTTTAGGCGGCCATTCGTTCCATCATCACGTTTTGACTGATCGGCATGAAGAATGCCGAGAGATGCCGGGAATGGACGACTAGAGATGACAGTGGAATGCGTGTGTGCACGTTAACGTGGCCATCTGAACGACATATCCATGTAACAATGTCCTTCTGTGCAGCAGTGGTACTTGTATTTTTGAACTATTCGTACTTCAACTAACCAAATAGGCACGTAAATAATAATTTCGTCAGGTTTTCAGCCTAAATAGTAGATAGCTTGGTACATTCTGTAAAAGGGTTTTGAAATATCAGCCCGATTTCTAAAAATAAGCTAATACCCAAGGTAAGCCAAGTCTGTTTAACCGTGTCTCTTAATAGGACTCAATCCATCTTCGCATCCAATTCAGTTATCAGCAATTTACTTGCAACAACTGCTTCAACATCACTCAAATGACAGAGTCCATTCGTCTTCAGTTCCACTCCAGTTACCCTCGCGGTAACTTCAACTCCAGAGTACTCACTCAATCCTCTCATGCTTCAGTACTCTACCATCTCATACTTCTGGCGGTACGTGCCCTGTGTCATTGATCTAAACCACAACAACCTCAACGACAATTCTCAGCAATGCCTCCAGCTGCTCCCAACTGCAGTATGTGCAATGGTACATGAATGATTCCCTGCCTGGTGCCTAGCCTACAGCATTCGTGGCAAACCACGTCCATCCGCCCCCACCACCAAAGGACTAGCTCGATACCGGCCACAACATACAGTGAGTACGCATACTACATTGGCGGTACTCCAGGTTAACTTGACTAGTCAGACCAGTCTACACTTGACATCACAGTCCTACCTTATGAGACTTGGCTGAAAGGTAATGCACACATGACCACATAAGGAACAAAAAGAGATATCGAGAGGCGACAGGCGGGTCAAAAGAAGTTGAAATACAATTCTTTAGCTTCAAATGATGTATTCATTTTTCTGAATACCTCCCGTTAAAGGACTGCTTACCTCCGCCAAACAGTGGGTAAAGTTGCGTTTTAACAGCATGTTTTTTATAGGGTATAATAATGATGGCGCAGTCACGTAGCTTTTTCTTATCGGCGGTCGTTGGAAATAATTTCAGGAAAAAAGACCTACCCGTAGTTAAATTTAAGGTACTTGTTTCCTTAACATAAGAGCTGATGATATTAGCCTGTTTCTGTTTTGCGGGTGCTTTTTAACCAAACCGTTTTCTGCTATCTCGCTGGAGGCAGGAGTGGGCAGAATCCCTAAAATGTGAGCTGACAGGAAGAAAGGGACCTCAGCGCAAAAATGTAAATTTTACAGGAGAGCGGATAAACAAAATTGATAACGTTTTTACGTTACGGAGACACTCAACTTCGGAGACATACAGCTGTTTGGGAAAATTTTTAGAATTTTTTTGGCACCAGGTGAAAGAGCGGCCAAAATTAGTCAAAATCAGTTGTTATCACAAAAATGTTTTTTTTTGCCCTGAGGTTCCTTTCTTCCTGTTGGCCCACAAATAATGACTCAAATCACGGATGGATCATATCTGAATAACAATCCGAATCTCGGATCACGGATCATGGTCTCATAAATGACCCGAATCTCGGATCGTGGATCATCTTCTTATATCAGTTGGTTTAATTTTGATTCGCGAATTACAAAACACGGATCATAAATTTATAAAACTTTGATCCGTGACCCCTCAGCTTGCGGATCACGGATCGCGGATCATAAATTTATACAATTTTGGTTCCTTGATAGTCCGCTGTTTTCTGCCGCGATTCAGGAGTTTGATCTGTGCTGTACCTATTTTAAAAAGTCTTGAGAAAAGAACCTAAATTTCACATATATTAGGTTCTTTTCTCAGAACCTAATATTGATCCGCGATTCGATGACCAAGTTTAAAAAATGTATTCAAATCTCAAATCGCGAATCATTGTGAAAGAATGATTCGAATCTCGGATCGTGAATTATTGCTGAATAAATAATCCGAATCTCGGATCGCGGATCGTCTAAATATGATCCGGATAGTGCCCAATCCTGCTGGAGGACAGGATCACTGTTAATTCAGTCGTCTTTAACTAATGAAAGTAGTACGTTTTGGCAATTTCGTGTGTCCCCTCCCCTTGAAATTAAATAATATCTATTTTTTATAGAGTGATTTGAAAGTTAATTTTGTAAAGAGTATTTTATACAACTTGATAGTTCAGTATTAAAGTTAATGTCTCGCAGTATGCACCTGGTCTGCAAAAGACGTGTCCTGATATCTATTCTAGATATTTACAGAAAATTTCGGTACGTAATTAATTGCATTGATCCATATACCTTCGTTCAAGATGATAAAGATAAATTCTCAAATCCGATAATGCTGTTGAAAGATTTGGAGAAAATTCTGATAATTACTAATGTCAGTAATCAATGTCCCTGACTTTCTTATCACAAGAACGTTGATCTAGTCCAAAGAAGAACTGGAAGCGTTCAAAAGTTTGGAGTTCAAAATATATTTTACTAGAGGATGAATTAAGAAAACTTAGTGTACGTCTTACTGTACTGTACATTACTTTTGGAAACAGAAAAATCTCAACTTAGGATTTTTTCTACTATTTTTCGAACAAATGCAGCAGTTATCCGCGATTTTTACAAATTAACATCAAAACAAGAAAAGATTGGCTAGAAAATAAAGGATACCAGCAGAATTATCCTCGATTCTCGAGAATCCTATCCCTCAGCGCAGAGTTGGAAAGCTAGCTAAAAGCTGAAAGTTTTAAGCCGAAAGCTGGAGAATTTCAACGATAAAAAGCCAAAAGTCAAAATTGAAAAATATTTTCTAAGGGGAAGTGAAAAGCTAAACTTTTATTTATTCAACTTTTTCTTCTTTTTTTTTCTCTCCCCTTTTATCTCTAAGTTTTGAAGCGACATCAAGTTCTATTCTCAACAAACTAACAATGCCTCATAATTATTATTTTTTTTTTGGAAAGTCAAAAGTTGAAAGTTTTAAGTCAAAAGTTGAAACAATTTAAAACTGGAAAGCCAAAAGTCAAAATCTGAAAATGCATTTCTCGTGAAAAGCAAAAATCCAAAATTTTCTATGTGAAAACTGAAAGCGAAAATCAAAAGTGAAAGCTTAATCTTACGGCTTTTCACCTTTGCTCCAGCGGGATAACAGGAAGGGGTTTGTTTAGTGCACCCGCTAAACGGTAACAAGCTAATGGGGATGTAGGATGAAATGTAGAAAGCGCTCGTGACACTACACCCACACATACTAACAAACACACGTGAGGCTGCCTGATCGAAATCAGTATTTTCTATCCTTTAACCAGGAGGGCAAAGATCGCCGGTCTCAACGAAAAATTTCGTGGATGTAATTGGAGTAGGCTGAATCTTTTTATTTATTGCTCCAAGTAAGAAAAAATTCAACTTGTGCATATATCTGAGTTGTAGTACAAAATTTTTTCCTTGATAGATTTGAAATATTTGCAACCAAATCAATCAAGTGCTCTCATCAGTATTATTTACTAACACACTCATAAAACACATTTATTGATGTATGCGTAGAAAATCAGTTCAGCTTTATTTCTGTCTTTATGGTACAACGCGAGGTATTTAGAAAAAAAAGCTTACGATACAAGAGGGTAGCACTTGGGGAAAAATTGAAAAGTGAATAGCGGTCTAAGGCTGGTGAGGGATGCCTAGGCTCACGGAAAGTCCAGAATGGTGAAACTAACTTGATCTGACTCATACTTCTGTAAGAAGGCCGACAAGGCAAAATTGGCTATTGGTCTTCAAAAGAGCAGGAAGGGATCGAGGGTCCTTTGATAGTGCTTTATTGTTTTCTTAGTCTATACTGGCTACAAAAAGGTAAACTAACTCGGGTCTGAAAATATTTTGAATGACATTTGAGGCGGCTTCGTGGAAAAAGGCACTTGGAGAAAAATTGAAAATTTGAATGGTAGGCTTCAAGGTACTGGGGAATCCGTATGATTGAAAAGAGTCCCAAAATGTAGAATTAACTCGGATTCGACTCATACATGTATGAAGAGACCGATGGCAAAGAATGGGCTATCAATCTATTGCAGAGTAAAGCGGAATAAGTTCGTTGAATGTTTCGTAACAATAAATTCATCGCCGATTATAAATTTTTTTCATCTAATCATGTATTTACGTAAATAGATGGCGTAAGTTTTTTAGGTTTCAGCATTTTGCCAACTAAAGAGTTACTGACGTGATTTTAAACATAATTTTTGGACAAGTATCCCCCGCATCACCCATGCGGTGCGCCCCTACCCATGTTCCATCGGTCGTTACTATATATTATTGAAATTGTGCTGTTGGGCGTTTCACTGGTTTTGAAAGAGGCTGTTGTAACGGACGCTTATGAGCTTGAAAGAGTACAAAAATGATACCATGGCATCGCACGTAAGGTATTTGAGTCACCTGAATTCAGTTTTGGAACCAGTTTCACCATTAGCTGAAAACTGTGCAATCAGGTGGAGGTGATAAGCTGAAATAAAATGCATATGTCAAGTACTAGGCGGGGTCGCTGAATTCATTTCTAACATCAATTTGATCCTAGTTTGAAAATGTGAGTCTTGGGGGAAGGTTAGGAATTCAAGATTGCATGAAATTAAGAAGACGGCGTAGTAATTCAATTGTAGGTTTGTATGCTGATGAATTCACTTTTGCATCAGATTATACTTTAAGCTCAAAATTGTGCACCGCTGAGAGGTGTGAAGGTAACATGAGGTATCATGCTAATGGATATCAAATTGTAGACTCTTGAGACCGCTGAATTAATTTTTCGTATTATATGCCCGAATCTGTGGCGCAAGGGAGAGGAGTAATCGACTTTTCAGTGTAATGTTTCCTTGACTTAACTAAGTTGTGCATCCCGCCACCGCTATCCTTATTAATAACCGACAGGATGGAGTACCTGGGGATGACGCACCAGAGCACCACTACTTTTTCGAGATGGTATAATTATAGCTGAATCGGAGAATAACTAACTGAATTCGAATTTACATTTGAGCTCAACCCTCATTCATTCGTCAAAGTTCGTATATCCAAATTTCAGCGACTCGGCTCATTCAGAACCCTGTACATCGTCGGACACTGGCTCGAATCAATCAATCAAAATACTGTGACGACGAAAATTCGATTTAAGTAATCGGCGTGTAATAATATCGTATACTTTGGAAAATCAGAATCCAGGAATGCCGTGTAAATGTCGCAGTCAATAAATCGAATTAGAGGATATAACCGGAGCAGAAAGAAAACACAAGAGTGGGAACGTGCTCGTGCAGTTTACGAACAGCGTACCAATAAAACCTAAAAAGAAAGAGAAGAAAATTGAAACTTAAGTGCCAAATTGATTTGGCCCATCACGTAACTTTTATTTACACATTTTACTTAAAACGTCTCTTCAAATTTGTTTTGCCAAGGATCGAGAGACGACGCATACAAACTTAATACGTGCTCGAGAAAAGCCCGCGTAACGATAACCGAATTTTTTGCATGACTGCATTTAATTTTCCAGAACTGCAAGAAAACTAAGTCACTGTAACGAAGCGGTGCTGCGAGAATTCCACTCGCATTTTCCTCTTTTTCGGGACAGCAAGACGCTGAAGAATTTTAAAAGCGAATTATTTATTTTCGAATGAGATTCCGACGAACGATAAAACAAAAATTTCGCCAATTAGCTGACGAGGATTTTCGGGGTAATTTCCCGAAGAATGCGATTACCACTTGGATTAAAATCAATTAGAAGAGGTGGATTAATTGAATGCCAAACGATACGAAATGATAAATGAAGTCGGCGTTCGTTCGCAAATTTACCTCACACTTTGTATCTCGTTCGCGCGGATATTTTTATTCCTTCCAGATAGTTACAAAAACTTTTCCGCGTTCATTTCTTCATTCCTCTTTCCGTTCTGCATTTTTTTTTTTTTTTTTTTTTTTTTTGGTATGACTTTTAAGTAGACTTGAGAAACGAGTGCGCAAACTGAAATATAACTGCCGTTGTAAGACAGTTGAATGGTGTAAGATTGCAATTAATCAACTGGTCTACAAGCCAAAGAGGGGCTATCACAACGTGGCTAAAGACCAAAACCTCTCACAGTTACTCAGTAAATAAAAGCAATCAATGCTCGCGTCATCATGAAAAATTGTGTGATCATGAACAAGCTTTTTTGGTTCCGAAAATGAAAGAAATAAGTTACTGATAACTATGGTCTTCTTTCGGACACCATAGCTGTAAAGTTGAAGAAAATTAAGACTCATATTTGAAGGCATGAAGTTCAAACCATCCTATGTGCCAGTTTTTGCAAACGTGGTTTTGTGCATGCAAACTGTTCTAAGAACCGCCGCCCATACAATACTAAACATCTTAAGTGCCCATAGAACCTCAACGTATTTCTAATTTCAACCTAAAGATCGCAGCACGCACATGTGCCGGTGAGCGATCTATGCAAAACATCTTAACTCCGTTTGATATTGATGGCAGTTAGGATGTTTTGCTTTGTCTTTCACATGGACTTAGGATGTACGCAATGTCAACCCTCATTAGCTGGAACAGTTTTTTGCTTCTCCTGTAAACTTTTGACATTGCTACATAAGATGTTTTGAACTTCGCACCTTCATTTCATATTTTGTGAATCCTTATCCGACGGGGGGAAAAAATTAATGAGTAGAGCCATATTTCACAAAAATGTCACCTATAAATAGAAATATACAAATCCCGATAAATGGGCGACTTTCTGTACTGAAGGTGGGTGGACATCAATGCTATAAAAGATAAAAGAGTTCGACTACTGCATGGAAAGATATTGTTACATGAATATGTCGTCCAGGTGGCCTCTTTCCATAATGACGATTCTCGATGAGGCAGGCTTTACCGTCCCAACACTTGTACTGTACAATTTATGAACTAATTATTACAAATTAATTCAGTCTATGAAGCAGGGCTGTGAACCGGAATAATTAACTTAACGGATTAACGGAAAGATAACGTTACCAGAACATAATTAACGGAACGGAACGGAACGTAACGAAAAGAATCAGTCACGGAATACCGGAAACATTTTTACCCGGTAAATGGATAAATCTTGGGGTGCGTTCAGATTGAACAAGAGGACGCACACTGGGTGAAGGGTGAAGACCCGACGTTTGTGTGATAATTTGACCGCCTTCAGGGCTGCCGTTCCGGCAACACGGCATAGTGTGAAACGGGCCTTAGACTCAGTATCGGTCTATCAGTAGATAACAATAGAAGTTCTTAGTTTAACCCTAATGTATATAGTGAACTAAAGCCCCTTTTGAATTTTGATTTGTAGATTGCTAAGATAAAAAGTGTATAACAGACACTGGAAATACTGTAGGGTACAGTGTATATAAGACCTATTTCACTACTTATATAATTTATGTAATCTGATCAACACCTGTGTCAGTAGCGTACATGTTCAACGTCCTCTCATCTATCGTGACTAAAAAATGAACAACTTTACTTTTTCGCCCCCCCCCCCCACCGCATATGTTTACCAAATCGGCGATCTATACAAATAAAAAATTAGGAAGCTCCACAATATTTAACTATTAGTTCCTTGTTCTTCAGTGAAATATAAACGTATAGAACGAAGCAACGAAGTGGGCGTAATGAGAAATTCTTATTGGTTTATTATCTTAATTAACATTGGTAACTGATACCTTAACGTAACGTTACCGAAACAATACCGGAACCAGTTGTAACGTTACTTACCAGAACCGTTTACCGGGATGAAGCGGTAATAATACCATGTTAACTTAACTAATCCGTTCCGTTATCACAGCCCTGCTATGAAGTATGAAAAAATGAACGCATTCCGACAATCATGCTTCCAGTCAGTGGAAAGAACGTCCACGCAATGAAACTGACGCGCTTGCCCGTTTAGTGTAAATAATAGTTATCCTACCCCCTGATGCCAGGCCCACATGCTCATGGTTTGTTTCCTTACAATCTCGTTAAACTAGTTGAACAGACTATGCCTTCCGTTCTCGGCACTGCTTGACATTCTCCATGTCGACAGGGTGAAACCTGATTGAACGAAAGACTGCACAAAGAGGAATACACAACTACAGTGATTGAACGAATGATCGCACAAAGAGGAATACGCAACTACAACGTAATGGTAACGTTTTCCTGCGGAACTTTCTTTGCAAAGCGTTTTTTGCGGAGCGTTTTCTGCAGAATTTTTTTGTAAAAGTCCACATACCGGATGTTCTTTGAAATATAAAAACCCGCATCGGTTGCAATTAGCAGCCGATGCTAGCAGTGCGGAAGGGGTAGAGGAAGGAAAACTGCTAGAGTTTTCATGCAGGAAGATAAACGTTTGTATGTGGAGTACAGGGCATCGCTGGATGGACAGAGAGAAAAGATGGAAAAGCGGTTTGCGGGAAAGGAGAGAGGAGAGGATGTACTAATGACTGCGGAACTCCGTGAACATAAATTTTGAAGCGCGTATTCACGTGTTTCCACGCCACAGTGTCTATGTTGGAGTGCAAGTAAACTTGGTAAAATATTCTGTATGTAGGATGTGCCTATTCACAATTTCTCCTTCTGTAGTCCAGAGCGCTTTCGGCTGTTATGCCATCTTCAGTGGAGTATTACGAAGTAAAATAACTTGGACAAGATAGGGAAAAATGGGGAGCTGCATCAAATCGGTCGTAAGACTGATAACCTTATCATCATACCCAGTAGTCAAAACATATAAAATGCTAAGATAAATTTCTATGGAAATGTCAACTACTGAATCCGTGTCGAGGAAGCGTTACGGTTTTCACTCAAGAACATAATATACCCAGTAGTAAAAACATATAAAATGGTAAAACGATAAGGAAAGTATCAGTTACGAAGAGCGAAAGCAAAAAGTGGAGTCTTTAAGTAATTTAAAAAAAAAAAAAAAAAATTCAAGTGACCACCCGCTCATCAGTCGCATTAGCAGCCGATGCTGGCAGTGCAGGAAGGGTACAGGGAGAAAAACTGCAAGAGTCATGCAGGAAAAGATTACCGATGGATGCGGAACACAGGGAATCGTTGGAAGGACGGAGAGGGAATGTAGGAAAGCAGTTTGCGGTAATGGAAGAGGAGAGGACATGCCTTGCCTGCGGAGCTCCGTGAGGTTAGATTTTAACACACATTCGCATGGTTCCACAACCTAGAGAGGGCCACATCATAATTTCCCTCGTGTGGACCTTCTGATTTTTTTTTTTTCAACTTGAACTATTGAATTTTTTTCTTTTGCCCACAAACCGGAAAAACGTTATTTTTACGCGGTTTTACGCGTTGCGCACTGGCACACAACGGAAAAGAGGGCGTCACATGGGGCCGTTACGGGGGGCCCGTTACGAGGAGACCGTTATGGGGGGAGCATTACGGTTTTCGCTCAAGTACACCCAGTTGTAAAAGCATGTAAAATGCTAAAAAGCGTTACCTTGGAGCATGACGAAAATAGCGTTACGAAAATCGCGTTACGGGCTGGCTTGGCTAGGTTGGCTGGCAACGGAAATGACTGATTGACTCAACATTTCATTCGCCTGCGAATACCACACTCCTTGTATCAGCCTGTATTGCAGACTCGTCTGCAAGATGATGCACTAGCAGAGCGTAGTGCTCGCAGGCTGGTACAAGGAACGTGATGATCACACGGGAATATAGGCTGATACTAGGAGTGTGGTACTCGCAGGCGAATGAAGTGTTGAATCAGTCAGTCAGTCTAGCGAGCCAGCCAGCAAGTCAGTCAGTCAGTCAGTAGTCAGTCATTTGGTATTGTTTTACATTGAACTTCTTCAGGCTATGTTAATATTTGGTGGCGGTAACTGTCTCCATTCGCAAATTATTAGAGGATATAGTGAGTACGACTAATAATTATTATCATTGGTACTTCACACGCACCTTTTTACCGCAAATCTGCATACATTATTTTTTCATTCAATTTCTGTCACCCGCTTCCATATACAAGTCTGTAAGCCAGATGTGAGGGAAATTGAGCGCCAAATAGTTCGATTAGTAATAACCGATGTCTGCTGTAATACAGAGCTAAAAGTACCAATTTCCTATATCTAAGTTACTGAAGCCAACTCACTTTAGCCAACGGTCTAGATGATCCACGAAGCGGGTCAGCAGAATAAAGTTCGCCAATTTTGTGTATGTAAATATCTAAATACAAAAGTATTCGTCCTCATTTTGGCGAGCTTCAAAGCCTAGCCAAATAATGAGAATAATATTTATTACGAGTTCGCGTATATTTACCTTATTTTCGCTTCATAAGTATTTCCAGGCGAAGTATTTACACGCCTACTTTTTCCTGCTGTTCACTTTTCCCGTAGAATTTTAATGCCACCTACGGAAAGTTTAAATGGCAGATACGGTGCACGCAAAGTTTCGCTGCAGCCGTATTTCGAGCCAGCGTCGTCGGTTTTTGAAAGTTAGAAAAGTATATATACATATATGCCCAATATGTTCGTCGAAACTTTTAAGATACATCTACGAATCTCCATTCCACTCGGTAAGGGTGGCTGTGCTCGTCTCTTCCCGTTTTTGTTATATAGTCAGTCGCTTATACCGCCGATGGCGAATTAACTGAAATTTTCTGGTCTGCTTCGAGTCGCATTATTGCTCATTGTTCGTCGCGAATAAAAACGATTCGTCGGAGTTTCTTATTTATTCGAGCATTCTCTAGATTTTTTTTTTTTTCGTAATTGGAAAAGTTGAACGAATAGCAGAGTTTATTCATACACTCGCCGCTGCGCTGATTCTGTTATTAAAACTGCGCGAAGATTTGCGGGCAGCCTCTCTCTGTTTTCGAACTCGCGGACTCGTCGCGTCTTTTTCGACCGACTGCGATTCCTTTTACTTTTTTTTGTAAAAAGTTGGCCGCTCTGCGAAGACACGCGAATAATCCGCTTCGTCAAAAGAGAAAATCGACGTCCGCTGTTCGCGCTTTTTGATTAATTTCCACGCCGCCCCGTCCTCGCGAATCTAGTCCGCCATTCATACTCGCCGCAGTCGCCCGAAAAAAGACTTCTGTGTGGCATGATTTTTATGTCGTATAGGTTTGACGCCCCAGAGTGTATCTCATATCTGCGGCCATAATCTCCCCATCGTTTCCTCGAAAACTTGTACAAAAAGGTCGCTAACTTTTACGAGTGTTTGTAGAAGACGATCATATATTTCTCGGATCGTAAAACGCCGACGCGATTCCGTTCATTTATTTTCGTCTCTCCAAATCGCGTTCAGCCTGCCGTGAGCTTACAATTAACGTACCACGAATTTTCTCAAAGCGTATATAAAAATTTGGTGGAGGAACTGCAGCCCCGCGCCGCTGAATCGCCGCGAAACTTATAAGGCGCAAATCTCGACGCTTAAAGCCGACACCTCGAGGTAGAGCGGTGAAATACCGAGTGCAGACTCCGAATAGACATATTTTTTGCATTTGCGGATATTTCGAAAATTGTACGAAAAAGAGAAGTGTTTAGTAGGGACTGCAGCGAGAGCAATCGAAAGCAAAAAACGAGAGTGTGTAAAAAGCACGTGTATTGATTGACAGTGAAAACAGATCTAATTAAGAGCGCTAAACATTAGGGTCCTACCTAGCCGATTGAGAGAGAAAACAAAGAATGAGCCATTATAATCAGAAGAAGACTTTGGTTCTGAAAAGATCACGTATTGGAATGCAGGAAACAAAAGACATTTTACAGATGCTCGCATCGTGCTACGCAGAAAGTAGCCAGGCAAGACGATCTATACAAAAATGTACACTGGAGAAGAGAAGGTCCGACGGAAATTTACGAATTTGAAGAGAAAGCGGGATCGTTTAAACCTAGAGGGAATTACGTTAATACTTAAGGGAAAAGACCCTGTCTAAATTCAGTTCCACTATAGAAAACGTTAACTAGAAGAAATCGAAATTTTGAATACAAGTTAAATATATTAAGTATAAAATTTGACAGCCTTAAATTATAAAGATGATAAATTCATTAATTATTGACCACTTGCATCACGGAATCGGCTTCAGGAGTTCGGGCTCTCAGACCTAACGACAAACAAATATTTGTCCTCAGTCTAAGAAATAACGAAAAGGAGAAAGATTCGGCCCCATTAAGCGAACGTTCGAGAAATTCGGGCGGAATTCTATCTTGAACTCTAAAGGCCCTAAAGGGCGAATGCTCGAGGAAATCGAACGGAATTCCACGCAGAACTCAAATTATTTCGATCGACGTGTATATGCATCGATAATTTCCACTCAAATTTTGTTGACTGTTGATGATGACTACGGCAAAACTTGTCCGAATCGTGCGACGTTCGACGCATAGCGGAGCCTTACGTAGCACGTACCGCTAATGTAAGGGGTAAACCGACTCCTACCCGTGGTGGATTTCGAAAGTGCGAGTGCCGGGTGAACACTCGTCCAGGGATGCCACCCGTCTTTTCTGTAACTATAAATCAAAAACGAAAAAAAGGGAAAAAGTTTTAGAAAATAAATTTTATTGTGATATGTTGCCGTATTTGGACTTAGCTGTCCTGTAACGAAGCCTAAAATATTAAAATCATGCGTTAGTTACTAACGGTGGGCCCACTGTCTTGTCACCAAAATCCCTGCAGGGCCAATCACGTACAAGCCAGAACCATTGTCGGATTATATTCACCCATTCTATTTAATTTCGCTAATTTTGGAGGGGGGTCCATGAGGTAACTCCCCCACCGGCCATTGAGTTAAAGCCCAAATGTCACAGCCCCCGCAGGGGGTATTACACTCGCTTAGGTGTGGATAGATGTTTTAAGTTTTAAAAGAAACCGGCGACCCGCTGAATTATATGGCGAGGTCGACATAATAATAAGACATATGGTACCACTGCTTTGTAGCACCCCTAGCCATGCCTTTAGGCTTTACGGGCTCCCGGGTCACTCCTTTGGACTCGCGGGGTCTTATTCAAACAGGGCCATTTGTTCATTAAGTTCAGTTATTCCTGAACGAGGTAAAGAGGAGGGAAAACCATGACATCTGTGCTCCCTAGTAACCGTGAGTCATCCCCCATAAACCGCCACTTTTCAGATCAAAATTTTGATAGCTATTGAGGGATTTCGGTGACTACTTAAAAATTTTTATGCTTAGGCATATGGTCACATCTTAACCTCTAAGAATCGGGCTCCATGACGAATTCCCACATCCCGGATCGCTGACGATGAAAATTTCCGCACACTCACCATAATATGTGTGTTTCAGTTACCGGACTGGTCATCTCCATCAACCGGTGATTGTTGCTACCGGGCGAACATCGTTGATTTCGCATAATACTCGTACGTCGAAGAGCGCGTTTACACAAAAATGAATTTTTACTGTAAAATTACTTTTTAAAACAAAAATCAACGAAATGGCGAATAGGCGACGATGATTCTTTCTGTTCTTAGGCCATAAATGGGAAATAGAAACATTTTGGGGGCCAAAAGGATTTTGTTGAAAAATGTCAGGCTAGGTGTCACAAACCACATACCAAAATTCTCGCCCCCAAAAAGATGTGTTAACTTTTCTGTGGCACGTTTCAGCCGCCCAAAATCAGTTTTTTGGCAAAGATTCCAAAAAGTTGAAGCCCAAGGAAAAAATTTTCAGACAAAAAATACTCCTCGTAAAACTTTTTTTTTTAAAATGATGTATATGAAATTGAGTGTAGGTCGAATGGTTAACCTAAAAATTTCCTTGAAAGTAGTCACATTCTCAACTCCTCATAAAGACAAACAGATGTCCACGATTATTTCGAAATTATCAACTCATACAAGAAAGTGTACGATAAAAATAATTTTAACCGTCAGCATATCACCATACTTATGCGTGTAAAATCACAGACCACCGCCAAACTCTATGGAGGTCTGGGGGAGTCCACGATGACCCATACCTCTGGCGTAGTTCAACCTGAGCCATCGGGATGAACGTGAACTACTTGGGAAACCCCTCTTCATGTCCCTGAATTAAAAGAGGTCCACCAAAGAGAAAAATAATTTTGAAAAAGTCCAGAGATGCCACGTACCTGAATCAGATACTAAGCACAGTGTTATGTCTTTGCACATAGAAATGATAAAGTTGTTTCAAGTTCACTTCACTAAAATTACGAAATCATGTCGAACAGAAAGTCAACAACACATGTATTCTATTTAGGAAATTGCAATAGACCATGGGCATGAGACTTCTCCCCTGGAACAAAGAAAATCACTGGGTCTTTAGGGCCGAGAGGAGTACGCGAAAGAAAAATTGTCCCGTCTTCATTTGAAGGCGATGTGAAACAATAGAGACTAAAATTACTTTTTGGCTTTCATACTTAAGCTTTTAGATTTTATTAAAATGGTTCAAGGCCAGGTGAAGATGACAAATTAGAAAATGCACGGACGGAATTGCCACGAAATTAAAAAATAAGGCAAATGTTAACCAGAACCATCACTCTATGTCAAAACAAAACACTAAAATTAAATGAGGTGAACTCCATCTTTAACAAACACCGTCATCCGTGGTGCGCTTTCTTGTAGGAGTTGATAATTTCGAGATATTCGCGGAAATCTGGCCGTATTTATGAAAAGTTGAAAATGTGACTACTTTAGGCTAACTATGCTGCCTTTATTCAATTTCAAATGCAACATTTAAAAAAAAATTTCACGAGAAATATTTTTTGTCTGAAAATTCTTTTTCTAGGAGTTCAACTGTTTGAAATATTTGCAAAAAACTGATTTTGGGGGCTAAAACGTGCCACAGAAAAGTTAGCACAGCTTTTTCGGTGCGAGATTCTTAATAATCTTGTTTCTGACATCTAGCCCCTGACATTTTTCAATGGAATCCGCTTTTGGCTCCCTATATATTTTTACTCACCGTTTCTGTGCAGATATCGCCTGTGCTATGTAGGTCGTCACTTTGTTTTTACTTTTACTGGTCGTCCTCAAAGTTCTCCCCGTTGGCAAAATCAACAATTATAATTTTGAAAAATCATATTCTCGCAGCTTCTTCACCTCTAGGAGATGATCGTCGACATGCCCTTATTGGACACTAAGCCTATACTCAGTTACGGAAAGTGTTGGTCTCACTTTTCGACTCAGCTATTGGTGTGCGGGCGATGGGAAAGTAGGTAAGTTGTTTATAGTCGAAGATAAAAAATGCGACGCGAGTTACAGACCTCCAGTTTTCCAATCATTTGTCGGCCTAAACGTTGATATCTCATCGACGCAGTTGAAATTGGGAACGTTTTCGGATCATAAACCAATTCGATAAACTTTTTCTAGTCAAAACTTTACAAACTATACGAATACTGTTCTCGCTACTTTTTGCTTCTTTCATCGTTTCTTCTTCTTGTTGTTGCAATTGAATTTGAAAATGAAACGAGTTGGCGTTGAAACGAATCGAGTCTACTTCAGCAGTTTTTTGTTTTTTTTTTGGTTTCGTGAAGTTGGAGAACAAATTCTGATGGTAATTTAAGAACATGAAAGTATTGCGAGTCACATTTGACACGTGCGTTGCTCGAAAATAGAATTTTTTATTTTTACATCGTTACTATATATATATAGATTTTGGAAAATTGATTCGAATGGTGACAGCTAGATTAACGTCGAATTTTCAGTCTGTCGAGTTAAAATTTATGTGAATGCAAAACCAACTTGGTTTCCTTTACGGCGTATATCGACTTCAATCAGCTGTTGATATGTAGGTATAGAAGGTGTAGCAAAATCTTGAGAAATTCTAACACCTATGCTGCTAATGAAGACAATGGCATTAAATCGTATCTGTGTGAACAAAAGCGATAAACCACCGGGTGGCCTAATTGAAATATGAAAGTTAATTCAGTGCATTGAACTCCGTAGAACAGAAGAGTCGACCAAGTGTCTGTTGTGGGGAAAAGGCGATCGAAATTCGAAATTCTGACTTCTGTATCAGACGTTTACTTTCTGTGATAACGGTCTTACGACTTTCTAGACTACCAAGTACCAACTGGACTCATAACATGAACCATGAAAGTATTACGACATTTCAAACAATCTAAAACCTGATCATTTTTTTGGACATCATGATTCATATGGAAGGATGGTTTTTGTAACCCTTCGAAACTACTGACAGTGAATACTGGTACATTTTCAAAATTAAGGGCTGTAATGAAGTCAGAAGGGAACACAATATATGTAGGAGCCATTTTCTCTTCTCTTCCATTAGTCCTCTAGGGGATTTCAATAAATTTGCACTTCTTACGGAGTTTTATCATTGAGGGAGCGACTCTTATAACAAAATTATCATGCTGGGGTAGACTGTAAGATAATATTTATTATATCATCTAGTGTTCGAGCCTACCCCGTCGCGCAGGGAGAACAAATCTGGATCGTAAAAACTCCGAGTGTTCTACCCTAAGTTTCTTATAATTAAGAGGTTGGCCCACTGCGACTGGGAGAGAAACTTCAGCAGAATCACTGAAAGTGGACTAATAAAAAGCCACAACTCATCAAAAATTTTCCAACTGTCTATACTAGACTTTGGAATTTTTCTACCGTGGACGGGGTACTAGCTTGGAAATCCAATAAAATGTAGTTAAGGTTAGCTCGGAATTAATGAATTTTACACTTTAAACGGGATTTATTACGTTGCGGTATTTTTCCTATTATTTCATCGTAAATGGCCAATAATTCATCTAATATATTTAGTTGCCCGGATTTCCTACTTTCGGGATCGTTTTAGTAGTTCCCTGAACCGAAATCCCTTAAATATGTTTTGGTTTTATTTTGCTATACTTGTTTTTCGTTTCTTTTTGTCCCGTGGAGGTAAAATTGATTTTTTGTAGAATATCATTCTTGGCTGTAGGTATGTACGCTCTAGTAAAATAGACCCTTAAAAAAAATTTATTATTATTTCGTTGAGATGTTTTCTTTAACGACGTATTATTAAAAAATAAGAATATTTCTATTTGAAATTTTTCAGGCAGATGTACGGCCTTTGACGAGACATAGTGCCATCATGTACTTACGCAGCTGGTCCGAAACATTTCAGGAACGTTGGAAAAAACTGAATAGTTTCATATTTTCCCTAAGATTTTTCTATTTATTTATATATTTTTTGGAACGTTCTCTTCTTGTATGAGTAATATCTTTTGAAATGCCTTGTTGGTTCTGTGATGTCAGGGTTAAGCTTTTTCTATTGAACCATAAAAATGGCTCATCCCAAATTGGATGATATACCTAAATATGTGGGTACAGTTACTTCCTGTCGATAAAGCAAAGAAAAAAAATCTCCGATCTGTGGCAAAGTTTTCTGTGCAGCATCACATATACATGTATAGTTAGAAACAATCAAAACAGATCAAGGCAACGTTTGAATCAGGACTTTCAGTCACCTGTCACTTCATATACCATTTCAGTTTGAAGAATTGCCAGATGTCTACTGCCTACCTGAATCTGAAGCCAGAACTTGGGACAGATCACCATATCATCATTGTTAAGTGAGGTCAATGAAGTAACTAATGATCATATTCTTGTACCTACCCGGGAAATTTCAAGTGAATTAACCCTTAAATGCCACTATTAGTGAAATTCACCAAAATCGTGATAGGCAACCTTACCGGCATGGTATGTGCAGCTGTATCTCCCTGACCGTTGGGGCGCAAAACACTCGCTATGATACGTTTTCGAACCGCCACACATGGGGCAGATATATCCAATTCAGGGGTCCTCATAAAAAATGTTTACGTGCTTCTGAAATATTGGGTTTTTGGGCATTTTGGGACAAGCAGTCTCGCTCAATATTATAGTTTCTATCAAAATTAGCTAAATAAAAGAATTCAGGGGGGCACAATCTTTTTTTATTATTTAATATTAATTATAATTTTCAAAAAATCACAATTCAGCTTTTGTATCAGCCGGATGCACATTTCTAAATTGTTAAGAGAAATAACAACAAACATGATATATTCTAATGAGAGTAAAGAGATATTAAGCATTACCTAGTAAGGCTTTGGAGAGAATCTGTTAACATGCCGTCCACTCCATGCTTAAAAATACCATTTTAGTAAATTTCACTATGAGTGGCATTTACGTAACGAAATATGTGTGGCATTGCAGGGTTAATTTCGGATTTAAATCACCAGGAAACTCTAATTTACAGATTCTCTGATGATGCTGAGGGGGCACAATTTAGGTGGTCATATGATATCTGCTACTTTAGGTTATAGATTTTGATGCAGCTGAGGTTACATCTAACTAAGTACCAACAAGCATGAGTTTAAGGTAATATAAGAAAAAATTTAAAAAAACTTGATTAAACAACTAGGTCTCCTCTGGAAGTCACACTTTCTTACTGTAAGAACTGAGGGAAACTATTTTTCATTTACAGTTTTCCTCGACTAATAATTTCCTCTATATTGTTTAACAAGATGTCGGTGGTTTTTGTAAATGAAGTTATTTACGCCAGCTTATTGAGCAAAGTGAATTGACCCTTGTATACTATAATCACAATTTTAAAAAAATAGTTTTTGATTTCCTGGATCGTAAACGTATCTTGATTATGAGGTGCCTCCGTCTTCGCTTGTATATTTTTGTATACAGCCCGACTTGGTCAGTTGCTCTCTTTTCTTCTCGGTCTCGGATCTGTCCTACCTGCACCAGTGTCGGACTGGCCCGGGTGGCTTCCTGGCGATCGCCAGGGGCCAGCCGAAAGTAAAGTTTTAAGGGGGCCCAAAAACAGCTGTACTGCAACAATATTGTGCTTGAGGAAAATTTTAAACAAAAGTTTGAGAGAAATTATTTTTGAGTGCGGGCTATTTAAAAACAATTATATGTAGACATGTAGGAAAGGAGAAATGCGAGTATGCGACAAAAACTTCTTTTTTCCTAAATTTCTAAAAGATTGAAGAATGAAAGAGAACATAAACTGCTTTTGTAAAATTAAACTTCAGATGTATACAAGAATCACAATGATCATATTGATCTATAGTCTATAGTACAGGGTGGGGCAGAAGTAACGCCAGAAGAATTGTTTGGATTAGTTCAACAGAGGGTGCAGTATTTGTAAGTGACTCATATAAAAGAATGGATTTGTGGAGAAATGAACTTGCGACTACAGTGGAAGGTCATAATAAATTAATGCGTTTGCACAAAACTGGCAAAACAAAATGATGGAGCCAAGATAAGGCTTTATCTTCAATTTTTGAATTACCTGCAAAAATACCAGGAAAGAAGAAATCACGGTTTATTATTTTTTGAAGTATCTTAAAAAGGTAGCTTTTGGTAGGAAATTTGGTTGTAGATCAAAATTTCTGGCATGTTTTGTAATGAAGAATTGGGAGACATTTGACACAATTTTTACCGCCGTAATTATTTTAGATTTGTTTTCTGTCAGCACTCCTGTTCCAAAATATTTGTAGTCTTTTTCATTAGATTACCCACGAGCATGGAAAATGGTGGAAAAACTGAGGTCCCAAATCAAAGCCAGAAGAAATGAAGCCTATTTTTTAAAATTACACGAAGAAACAAAATTATTAGTGAGAGAATGTAATGAATATTTTGCAAAGGATGACAATTACTATTTTTATTTATTTTTTGTTATTACTGTATTTTTAATTGGAAACACTGTTTTTTTGTTTTTTTTTTACTTCAGTTCTTATAGAATTATGTTATCGTTTTACTCTTGATTTTTTCTTGTAGGTATTCGTTTTTACATTTCTATAATGAAGTTTAATAGAATTCATTGCAAGTATTTTTTGTCTTTTTATTGAAAATAACTACAGTCTTTTCTGTTATGTTATGTTTGTTTAGGGGCTAAATTTTCAAAAGTGGGGTATGACACGGGGCTCAATGTGCGAGAATCACCCGGGGTCCTAAAGAAAGCCAGTCCGACACTGTCCTGCACTCAGCTTTCGTCTCATCAATGTCCTCCCCGACCCCCTGTCTTCAAAAACTGCCTTTTCATCGCCCATTTCCATATTTTCTTACCAATCGTCGCTGGTCAAGTCATTAGCATATTTGCAGTTCTCGATGTACTTAAATTGTGGAATTTCCTGTCATTCTTTCGTCACTGCCGCAATTACCTACGCTCAGGTAATGCAGTAATCATTATGACGCATAATGTCTGCTTCAGTGGTTCACTAGTACCGAAAAGAAGATTGAAATCCGCGATCTTAAACTCTAATGTTTTCGACAACAGTCGAGAATTGCTTAACCCTGGTGTATTTATTTTTATCAGCCACGGGGTATAATCGAGCTTACAACTTTTTCGCACCTGCGCTTCTCTAACGCCTCCCTCCTTTGAATGCTCCCCAACATTGACGGGTCACTTCGTAACGCTGGGCATTAAAACTTCGTATCAACTTACGTAGATTCATTAAATTTTCAAAATGAAAAACGAGCCCGGTAAAATGGTCGCCGTTTAACACCCTGCGAATCAATTACGTGCCAAGAAATTGTCACGTATACGACAAGGTAGCTAATTAAAAGATGTCGATCCGGCGTTATGAAATGTGATACGAAGTTTTTTCATGCCGAAGTGGCGCTCCAATTTGAGTATACATAACCTTTCTAATGTACTCGGCGCTAGTGAGACTAATTGGTTTGGGACGCTTTCGCATATTGCAAAACCTGCCTAGTTCTACAATTACCAACTAAAAAAGACATACACGTAACTTTAGATGTTTAGATATTTGCGAAAAGAAACACGCTCTTGTTCACTCCAGCGGGGTGCGAATGTGTAATGATTAGAATTGACGTTGCTTGTTGACGTACAATTTTCTTTTCTAATTTGCTCTCAACCCGAGCCCTGGAATCCGCCCTTTCGAGCATTACTCCAGAGACGTCGAGGAGCTGTTACGGCGGTCTTAGCCCTTTCCTAGGTCGAAATCTGGCAAGTTGCTGCATGGGCTCAAACCCGGGACCTCCGGATTCTGAGATCAACGCGCCATCCACTCGGTCAACCGGACCCCCTATAATTATATGCGATGCAGTCCGTGAAACCACACTAGATAAGTCATAACATGAAAAAAAAAAAAAAAATCAGGAGGCAAAAATGTACAAAATTCTGTCATAACAGACCGTGTAAAAGTAAATAAGTCCGTTTTTACCTGGCAGAAGAATGGCTCATCTCGAATTGGATGCTATACCTAAATATGTGGGTACAGTTGCTTCCCTTCGATAAAGCGAAGGAAAAAAGCCCCCAACCTATGGCAAGGTTTACTGTGCGGCACCACATATGTACGTATAGTTGGAAAAAATCAAAACAGGTCATGGTGACGTTTGAATTAGGACTTTCAGTGACCTATCACAGGCTCAACCCCACCCGCTGCGAGGTTCTCTCCCATGATGCTAATTAACATCTGATATCAAATACGCTGGAGTTGAGTCTGATTTCTCTATACTGACCTAACATTAGGACAGAAAGTGCTGACTGTAGCTGGAATCAGAAGTTCTCGTCCATAGAGCGTGCCTATGTAAATAGAGATCTCTTGTCTCTACGTATTGAAGAGATTACCCTCCCGCTCCCTGGAAAAAACCTCCAATAGAGAGGACATAACGACATACAGGGTGACCAGTTTCTGGAAAACTGGGATAATCAGGAGAAGTCAGAGAATGTGAGCACACCTGGAAAAGTCAGGAAATTTTGAAGAGAAAAAAAATCGAAAAAGTCAGAGAATTTCGAAGAAAATTTTATAATGTGAATGTATTGTATAATTTTCTCTGTCAGATTCAATTGAACATTTTTTTTATTTTAAATAATTTGTTTGTTATGAAAAAGTTGGAAAATGGACTGGAAAAATCTAGAAAAGTCAGGATTTTTTTTTGGGGGGGGGGGGTCACGCTGCATATCTATCATTTCCTGGATATAAGATATAAAGGCTTAAGGTATTAAACACAATCACGCAACAGAACACCTCTGAGACATAAGTCATCATGAACACTCAAAGACATAATCAGACATACAAGTATGAGATCATCATCATTATCATCACTAATCTCCTGATCATGAACTTTTGTTATATTGGAGCTTTGGCCCCGGTCACTTTGCCACCCGACTCCCGTGAAACAACATGAGGAAGCGAGTGTCGGTTACTCACTTGGCGCTACAGGCCTTGCTTTTTCTTTGGAGTACCTCATCCTCTTGCCTAAATCTTCGTTCCGCGACTCAGTTTCCATCAGCCAATTTTAGTAGACTACTACTTGCCGTTTGGTCTCTCATGTTATTTTGCATTTCTACCATCTCTATTCTTTGTGTCGCGTTTGCATTTTTCATTCGTGTCTTTTCTGTGATTTCTGTCTTTTTTCGTACTTCCCCCCTCCCATCTTCTCTGGTTCATTTATACCTATTGTAAAGAACAGACCCAGTGATTTTGAGAATTTACGTTCCTCAGTAATGTGATACCCCTGATTAAGCAGGTGTGTATTGGAAATGAGTGGCAACCTTAGAGCTAACTTAGGCCTATAGATCTTAGAACTAGATCTATACTGAACGTTCAGCAACTTCGACGCAACAACAACAGCAGCAGCAGCACATGATCATCAGCCCTAAAATGATATACATATAGAAGAGGATAAGTGACCTTATCTATGTTACTCCTGCACTACCACTAGAGTAGTATCAGTTATGACACCCAACGACGTCCTTCTTGCAACTATTCTGGACACCCTTTAAACCCGCCACGACGCCACTCTACCTTCCTGTGTCCAGACCAGGTCTGGAACAAGGTGACTTCGGCTGGGTTCAATGGTAAAACCTCAATCAACATTCTATGCAGCCTCACCCGCACAGCTGCAGTTCATAGAACATGCACATCTTCATTTAACTCCATCCAGCATGTCAGGACCCCCTCCTCATAGGCCCAACTGCAACACCCAGAATGCAGGGCTTTACCAACAAGCTGTTCGAATCCAACTCTGGGAGGTGATGTCACTGCCAGACAAACCGAATTTAGAATCTGCAGAAAAACAGGAAACCAGGGCCTCGTATTACATGAGTGGATTGGAGGCAATTTTTTTAAAACTTTTTTATATTTATACAAGAATTGTCGCAAGGCATGCGCCTGAAAATATCATAACTATACACATTTCGTATTTGAGGCAATCTCCATTGAGACTGATTTATGAGAATTAAAGCTGGGCAACTTTATGACATCAACATGGAATGCTCTGTAGAACGACAAAGAACTACAATCTCGGATTCCACGGCAACTGATCTGCCTCTGCAGTATTTATCAGGTAGGCAACACTGTCGGTTACATCTTCAGTCATATGTCTGCTTTTATGTCTGTTTCCATATAAAGACCAGCTATTGTACGTAAGTAGCATATAGATGAGATATCAAAATCTTGAAGCTCATATCTGTCTTTCTGTCTTGTCAGTAAGGAAGAAGAAGGTAGCGGTCGGTAAAATTTCGTTCTGGTTTCCTGTCTATCTTCTGTTTGTCTCTATGTGTTATCAGAAAGGTATAGACAAGTCTCATGTCTGTCTTTTTTTAGATTTTTCAGGCTTTATGTCTTATCAGTAGGGAGGAGAAGGTAGCTATCATTAAGATTTACATCGGGTATGTCTTACATCTCATGTCTACGTTAAATCTATCTCTGTATCTGTATGTCTTATCAATGATATATACACAAGTCTCATGTTTGTCTTCATTTTTTTCTTCCGGTGGGGAAGGGGGGGTGTATATGCACATTTAAAAACTTTTAAGTCAAGGAAGTACGATTTTACCTATGTGCTGAATTCATGTTCTGTTGAATTAAGTAAAAATTGTTTTATCCAAACCACCGTTGTGATTCGTGGCGTGAACCAGCAACAGTGAGTATCATGTCAGCATATCATCGTCAGTCAGCTCAATTGGCACATCTGCCGTGAACTTTGAATACCCCCATGAATACCATTCATATCCACGACTGATGAAATATCGCACCCACTAAATATACATATCTGAGAGCCGTTGTAGCAACTGGCGCAGACTTTAAGATTTTTACTTGAACATTCTCGATCCCTGTTTGGAAATACATACATACAAGAGATATAGTGCTCGATACGAAAAAATAAGACCGAGTGGCAAGAACAGATGTCAAAACATAGCGAACGTGTGTGACAAGCCAGATGAAGAATTGCACAGTGTCGCGTTAATAATATGAATGCAAAAACGGTTCAGGAGTACGGTGTATTATCGTTGGATATTAAATTACTCAACGATAATACCGCGACTCATGCCGGTTTCTTATTTCAGAACGCGAAATAACTTAAAGTATCTTTACGAATGAAACCTCCTCATAATGCAGCCAGTGCCAAGAAGACGAATGCATAAATTTAAAATAGAGACGTAATTTCGTTAGTGCGATCACTGAAAGAGAAGTTGGAGATGCGCTTCGGAAGGTATAAAAGTTACCTACATCTGCTCGTAAATTGCAGCGTAGAGTTCTTTTGAGATATGCTCTTCTACTTTCATACAGTCTTTAGTTGTCACGGTAGTAATAATAATATTCATAAAAATAATAATAATAATGGCCACAATAGATACCGAGGATGTTCTCTAATTCAAACAAAATTTCTCGAGCAGATTACAAACGCATACATCAGAGGAGAAATGTCACGGTAAAAATTACCAGAATTTTCAGTTAAAGAGTGCATGCAATTATTGCTGAATATCAGAGATTTACCAGAACTGCAGTAATTTTTACTATAAAACTTATCGCAGTGCACTGTTACCGTTTAATGAAAGCATTATTCCGACACCGTTTCGTATAAATGATTGAAGCATAATTTCTCGAACATATTGCTAACACTCATCTCACACACGAAGGTATAGTTCTGATTAGTCTCTGACACTCAGCAGTTTTATGTACTCTAACTGAAAACTCTGATGATTCCTAATAGATTCTATTAACTGGTAACAATTACCATAATTCTGTCAAGATTTAGTGAAGTGATAGCGATTGTTATTACAACCTGGTAAAAGCAACTCTGGTGAAAATTATCAGAATTTTCAGTTACAGAGTGCAGAACTCGAATAATTTTTTTATCATAAAATTTCTCTCAGTACGCTATTAGCTACCCATTAATGAAATAATTACTCAGGAAGAATAGAGAATTTACCCTTCTGCAGTGCCCTCCTTCAGGAACAAGATGATTTCTACATGAATAGAGCATTTATAAATGTGTGTTTTTTTTTTTTTTTACATAGATATCTCTAATGGCTCCTCACGCAAAAGAGAAAAATTCCACGAAAAACGTTCCGCAGAAAATCGTGACCACTGCGTTTTAGTTGCGTATTCCTCTTTGCGCAGTCGTTCGTTCAATTACGTTTTGCGGTGGTTTTGCTCGGCGGACACGGAGAGAGCCGAGCAATGTCGGGAATGGACGACATAGTCTGTTCAACTATAGTCCAACGAAAGAATAAAGAAACCAATCATGAGCATGTTGGCCTGATGGGAGAGAGAAGGGTAATTGTTCACACTTGACAGGCAAGCGCGTCCGTTTCATTGCTTGAGCAGGCTTTGCTCTGGCTGGAAGCATGAATGCCGGAGTGCATTAATTTTTTTATACTTCATAGAATGAATAAATGTGTATTCATTCATGAATGCTCGTACATTGTGCTGTACAGGTGTTGAGATGGTAAAGTCTGCCTCACCAAGAATCGTCGTTATCAAACACGGTCACCTGGATAACATATCCATGTAACAAATGTCCTTCCATGCAGCGGTCGGACTCTTTCTTTTATTCTATTTCTTTACCATAGCAAGACAATCCGAAGATCTCAATGCCGCGTATTGCTTACCATCCATCACATGTAAGAAAAGACCAGAAAAACAAGAGAAAATGGCCGATGGGAGTACTCCCTCTTATAGACTCTTTAACATTGGTAATTATTAATAGTAAACATGATGTTTTACTAGTTGAGTATAAGTATGATTCGCAACGCGTGTTTTCTTCCATTTTAACCCGCACAAAATAAGTTAGTTTCAAATTCATTTTACGATCTATGTGCTCGCCATGTCGTGCTAGAGGTGGATTTACGATGTTGTCATCCCGAGACATAAGTAGGTTTGCTCCCCCTCCTCTCCCCTCTCCTCCAAAAAAATGGCTATTCCCTCCACTCCTAATAAGTGATCGTAGACAAAATTATGCTGGAAAACGAATGAGATTTTTTTGTGCTTCTTACACAGGAATATAAATAACTGAAAATCAAAATACTGAACGTAAAAAAGGATGATTAAAAAAATATCTAAAATAATAGGCAGTATGGAATTAAAGCAATGTTTGGTAGATGGCATAAAGTAGAAATGAAAGTTTAGGTGACCAAGTAACAAATAACCACAAATATCTTATTATTTATTTAGAAACTTCTCTACAATTCCATTGAAGTTTACCTTGGACATCAAGTCAATTATAATGCTTACTTACTGCAGCAAACTTATATTAGTCAGCTTTAATGCTTACTTCTAATACCAAATTTGTTCAATCAATTTCCTAAGAGTTTATTTCCAAAATACTTTCTAGAGGAGCTCACCCGAACGGAAATGAGTGCTACTGAAAGGCTTCTTCTAAATCTGTATTTTAATAAAATAACCAGCAGATTCATAATGTACTTCATTGTCATTTGTTGCGGGAATTTTTTTAGCAAAAGAAGTCACCAAATTTGGCAGTCTTCTTCCTGTATTCAGTATATTCTATATAGATGGGCATACCCGGTAGCCTTTTGGTTCTTGGGCCACAAAACTAGAAAGAAAGGAAAACCCAAAACCAGGTGGAGGAACAAAATCAAACAGTTCTATCGAAGTTCCCAATATTGTAATGAGTAGGGGAGAGAGAGAGATATCTGTGCCTATCATGGGACAGCTAGGAAAGAAAAAAACACCGCCAATCGTTGAAAAAGGTCATTGATTAGTATCGATGGATATCTTAATTCCAAAGCTGTCGAATTGTTATTGTGTGTTAGCATTATTAGTTTATGACGCCCCGGAAAGATGAAATCGGTTATTTTTTTCTTAATTTTCTGAAAATAAGTTGTTAAAGACTGCACTGAACAAGAATGAGATGTGAAGTGTGTAGTGCGTAGAAAGATGTATGAATTTGAATATGAAGATTAAATATATTTTTGATGATGTTTATAGTACACTCCTGGCTGTTTTTCGGTATACGTGTTCTCTCATCTTCCATCTAGTCTAATTTACTAAAATACACTGAATTATTCTCAGTGAAATAGTTGAACTGCAAACCGATAGGGAAGTGAACCTTCTTGGTATGAAGCAATTCAGAAAATATGGGTCAAGCCGAGTGAATGGTGGTAGTGACGCGCAAAGTTATTGGAACTAGTATAGAAGAGTTAATCGAATCCATGAGAAAGAAAAACTTGTGATACGCTAGTGATGAAGTTTCGAGTTGCATGCAATTGAAGAAGAAAAAAAAAACCGCTGCAACTTTCTGATCAGATGTACCAACAAAATC
This sequence comes from Acanthococcus lagerstroemiae, assembly GCA_031841125.1. Classification (NCBI taxonomy): domain Eukaryota; kingdom Metazoa; phylum Arthropoda; class Insecta; order Hemiptera; family Eriococcidae; genus Acanthococcus; species Acanthococcus lagerstroemiae. Next base: position 73,974,159 of record CM063106.1, on the reverse strand, counting down.
AGGAGTTGAAATCCAAATTCTTAACTAGTCCATTTCAGTTTGTCTGATAGGTAAGATTGTTCTAACCCCATTTTAACCTGATAAGATATAAAAATAATAATAAAATCTAAATTGCATGCAGATACATTGGCACATGAATATGTCTCGCAGCCACTAAACCCTTCCAGACATCAATAGTGCAATAACATTCTCGGTTTTAGTCGTCTATTCTCAGTATTAGTCTCGATCAGTCAAAGTGTAGTGAAACGAATGACCGCGCAAAAGAGGAATACGCAACTACATCACAATAGTAACGTTTTTCTGCGTAGTGAAACGAATGACCGCTCAAAAGAGGAATACGCAATTACATCTCAGCGGAAACTTTTTCTGCGTCCAGAATTTTGACGTGGATATGTCTAGGGGCTCGCTATGCAGAAGAGAAAAATTCTGGCGAAAACGCTCCGCAGAAAAACGTTACCATTGTGATGTAGTTGCGTATTCCTCTGTACGCAGTCATTCGTTCCCTCCCCTTTCGACGAGCCGACACGGAGAATACCGAGCGAGACCAGAATTGACTAGAGAAGGTACTGGAATGTGGGTATGCGCGTCAACGCGGTCCCCTGGACGACATATCCATATAACAATGTCCGTCTGTGCAGAGGTCGGACACTTCCTGTTATTATTATATTTCGGGCCTAGCCATTCGACATATTCATGTCCAAAAAAAGGAACAAAAAGTTTAATTTTCACTGCATTCAGGCACATTGGTATCTGAATATATCTTATGGTTACTGAACATGTTCAGTGCATTGACAGCGTAATAATTATCTCCGTCTTGGTATCGGTCGGCATTCTTCATGTCGTTGGTCGAAACATAGTAGAACAAATGGCGGCTTAAAAGGGATTACGCAAGTCACAGAAGTAACGTCTTTCTGCGCACCAAATTTTTGTTTCTTGCCTATCCATGAGGTATATAATATTCATGTGATAATATACCAAGTGGTATTCATGAAAAGCTGAAGAACGATAAGCAGACAAGGTCAATACACATCTAACTGAATTTACTACGTATCGTATCGCGTCAAATTTTAGAAGAAGGTTTTAAATTGCACCTAAAGTTACCAACTGTGCCGCAAACTTTTGCGTGGCAAATAAATGTGCCGCAAGCAAAACCTAGTTGCGGGACACTGTTCTATACAAACTGCCCCTATAACCAGTTCAGCTTCACGACTTGCACCGCAAGAGACTAATTCTGCGTTCGTTTTCTTGTCATGTTTCAGCTCAGTAAAGATCTGGGTTACGTTGTCTACTCGGCTCTGGGCTCGTTCTACATCCCCAGCTGCATAATGGTGTTCGTCTACATCCGCATCTACTTCGCGGCGAAGGCGCGCGCGCGCCGCGGCATCCGTAAGCAGCAGCAGCGGCCGGCGGACAAGAACGCGTCCGAGAAGGGCGGCTCGTCGTTCGCGATGAAGAAGCGGTCGTCACCTGGCTGCATCTCGGCGAAGCAGGGCGGCGGTCCGACCATCTCGATACCCATCGATAGCAATTCGAACAACAACTCGCCGATGTCGGTGACGATCGAGGCGCGGCCCACCAGCATACCGATCGTGACCTGCGACTACGCCAGCGACGCCAGCACCAGCGACAACATGGACGCGCCGTCCGACCACCGCGAGGCGTGCGGCAAAGACACGCTCAAAGTGTTCACCACCACCGCCAAGCCGTCGCTCAACTGCTCGTTTCGCGGCGGCGGCTCGACGCTGTCCATCAACGGCGACGTGGCCGCCGTCGTCAACCGGAGTCGCGCGCCCAGCGTCGGCGTCGACACCGACCTGGTCAGCGAGTTCGATCCGTCCTCGTCTGACTCGGGTGTGATACAAAAGTGCGTGACGGTGAAACCGCTCCGCCTGAGGCTGTGCAAACCGATCTTTCGCAAGGGCACGTCGAAAGCCAAACGCGAGATGATCGATATGGGGAAACTGGCGGGCAGCGCGCAGGAGATACAGAAGGCGAAGCAGCCGAAGCCGCGCGACCCCGAACGCGAGAAACGGCGGATCGCGCGCAAGAAAGAGAAGCGGGCGACGCTGATACTCGGCCTGATCATGGGTTCTTTCATTTTATGCTGGTTACCATTTTTTCTGCTTTATATTTTAACTCCGGTGTGTCATTGCCATATACCTCATATTGCCTTCGCGAGCGCCTTCTGGCTGGGTTACATGAACTCGGCCCTGAATCCGGTCATATACACCATATTTAATAAAGATTTCAGAAGAGCATTTAGAAGGATACTGTTTAAATGAACCTAAGGGCGGTCGTATCGACCGCATAGGCCGCGTCGTGGCCGCGCCACGGGCGCGTGTAATAGCGAGAGAGCTCGCTGATTCGGGGGCAGGTGGGTGACCTCGAGTCGGAGCTGTACAAATGATACGATTAACTGTGATACCGTCGCTGCGGCACTTTCGAGTCTTGAGTCACGATCATCGCCGAGTCTCTCCTCAGCCATTTTGTCTGACTGTACCTGTCTAAGTATAAATGAATTGGTTAGAAACGTAGCAAATGATGTAGCATGTCAATACGTAGTCGTTGCCGAGGAAGCCAGATTTTGGGTAGAATGCCTTCCGGGGCTGATCTGTGAAAATTGCTCCCTAACTCGATTTGTTCCGAAGAAATTGGTGTATTCTTTGTTTCGTTTCGTCTTCGGATAGTTAAACCTGCCCGGAAAGCGAAACTGGACGGAATTTGTTAGAAGCCAAGTATCGTTCTGATGGAATTATGAATATATTGTGCACTCTTAATTAAACTATTAAAAATGTGTTCAAATATGGAGACGGTTGCTCTCTTAGGGGAAATGTAAACCGCTTTCCTGTTTTTCAAGAATAAGTTAAAAGTCTTTCCTATACGGCAAATCCATCGGGGGAAAGGGAATGTGAACCATTTTTCAATTTTTTTTTAAACAATAATTCGAATTTCTGTTTATTTGAACAAATGATTTCTGACGAAGAACCGCTTACGATTTCTCTTTAACTGACCTCAGTTTTGACTGCTTATGATTGGATTGTTTTCTGGGAAGGAAACAGGTAGCGTAAATTTTGTAGGTACGACATTTTTTCAAAGTTTCTAACATGATTTGATGATGATGCTAATTTATATTGAGTTTTATTTTCATACGAAGAGCATTCAGCTCGAAATTCTGGAAACTGTTGGTCGGTTATAGTTTTCTCGTAACTTTTCGACAAATGGCACGAATAAAAGGTCTCCAAAATCGCTCTTCTTACTGTTACGGAATTACCGTCTCAACTGTTTAGCCTCAGGAGTGAGAATGCAGATCTCGAGGTATTTTTTGTGATGTACTTATCTGAGTGCCAAGTCCAAATCATATAAAGGCTCACATCACCCGGAGATTTGCTAAACTTAGAAAACAAGAAATGTCCAAGCTAGGGTGGTCCAGGTTTTTGTTATTTGAAAATGTCTTCCTTCCGTAACTAAATTTCTTCCTTTTGATATAACAACCCGTCGGCCTAATCCGCTGGTTTGCTTCATTTGAGAAGGTGGTCTACCGGTCCTATAAATCTAATGAACGTCCAATATTTGAAAAATAGTCCAATAAGTCAAATAAATTGCAATAATTTTAATATTAGTTTCAATAAAAAATTGAAAAATGGGGAAATCAGTATAATAATATCAACGTTGTGAAAAACTTGATTGGATGCATTATTTGAGAATGGGTCAATTCTTGGGAAAAAAAAAAACTTTTAGCGATTGCAAAAATTGATGATAAATGAATAAATAAAAAAATTGCATAGGTGTGCCTTTTTTAGTTGTGATCAGGCATATGAAACGGTCCAATAAAAGTCCATTATTTTCTATTTTTAAATCTGCTAGACACCCTGTTTGACTATAAAAGATCGTTTTCATTAGCGTGAGGCTAGAGAACCCACCGAGAATTTTGAGAAAAAATGGTTCAAAAGTCAATAATGGCCTCTGTTGAATTTGGAATAAACATAATTACATTTATTTTTGAACTTCAAACATTAATAAAACTATGCAAATGATTGTCTACTTCGATTTTTCAGAAAGCTAAATTCATTTATTAAATTTTTCGGTTCAAACCCCCTATTTTGAATGCTCTACTGAGAGAACAAAATTTCAAAATTACAAATAATACCGTGTAGTACAACAAAAATGAAGATTTTATGGTCACTGAATTCGTTTTTGGGGTCAGTGAATTCGTTTTTGAGGTTATTTTGACTGTAACCCCGAATAATAAGGAGACAAGAACATGAAAACTTGAATATTATTCAACATAATAGCGTCCAGTATACTAAAAAAAGGGTTCTGTGGTAGTTCAATTCATAGTTGAAGTTATTCTTCCTGTCCCAGTCCCCGCGGACCATCATTGGCGAATTCAGCAACTCCAAAACCCTACTATGGATATATGTGGCAGAGCCGGGAATAAGGTCCCACTTTGTTGATATAAAGTTATGAGTACCGGCGTATACTAGATGAAATTTCTGACAAAATGAGCTCCGGCGGAGCTTTCTAGCTCCAAAATTTGCCAAGATATGGCTGTTTAAATTTGAGATTCCAAAAAACTGATTTTGAGAAAAATTCAATTTAAAAAAGGTTGATAAAAAACGGAAAGAATATTGTCGCTCTTCAGAAAACCAATGCCAAATAGTATAATTTCCACGAATAATACTGAGTTTAGAGTGGGGGCAGAATAAAGAAGGAGTGGGTTCACTTTTCGTCTGTAGTGGACGAATAAAGGCAGGCAGAGAAAAACGGATAAGGTCGTTCGAAAAAGGAGGACTTATTCTACCGAAATCGTCAATCTCGATTCCAACAGTTTTGATCTTGAATTCACAAAAATCGTTGTACCACTAAAACTAAGATCGATAAACTGGGACTTTATTTCCTGTACTTCCCCATATTTACTTAGAGCAGTTTTGAATAATTTGGAATATTTCTTATCCCTGCCTCCTGGTGACCATTGTTGGTGGTCAAAATAACATCAAAACCTCCATTTTGGATATACTTAACAGTATTATCTGTAATTTTTAGTTCCTGTCCCCTCAGTTGAACCTTAAAAATGAGAGCTGGAAACCAAAATTTAGTTGATAGATTTAGATTTTTGTGGAATCCGAGTATACGATCGTTTTCATGCGTTCATTCGGTCCCTTTGGTATGTAGAAAGGTTTATTTTTTACCCCGAATTTAATACAGATCATTGAAGTTTGTATTCATGTTTTCTCGAAATTTTCGGTAGGTAATCTAGGTATCTTTAACTTATTGAAAACATTCTTAATGGTTGAAAGAATTTTTTCGATTCTCGATTTCTTGTAAGCTTTGGAATAAAATTGCAGATTTTCTCATGGAGAACCCTATGTTAAACTTAGGCCTCCTTCTCTGCTGATGAGACCCCTCAAAATTTTTCGATTTCAGAAATATTTCGACTTGAGAATTGTAAGACAAAAAAGAATAAGTTCGGCTACTGCCCGCCAAATATTTCGGAAATAGCAAAATTTTGTTCCATCCTGGCCCTCTCCGTATAATTTCTTGAAAAAGCTGTTTTATTCAACCCTCGCTCCGAAAGTGTGTCTTTTTTACTTTCTCCCGCGGTCTGAAAGTGAACACTTAGGGTGGACTGAGGTGGGTGGCCAGCTAATTTTACTATGCCGTATGTGCTGATACTTTATTGGAAAATAATTAAACATAATGATAGTTACCGATGAAACTTTTCTTCTTCAGGTCTTCATCAGCGGCAGATCGAAACCTGTCGGCGGATGGGGATGTTGAAATAGGTTAAAAATTGGATTATTCTCCAATAACTACTAATTGAATATTATATTAAATGACATGCAGATAACATTACCAGTAAATTACTTCCTCAATACGAAATTCCGAACTGAACTCAAAAACGCAAGGCGCAACCGCTAACTTGGAAGTTAGAAACAGAAACTGTGAGATAGTTTGTATGTAGATATAGATACACATCGAACCGGATAGCCGTTAAGCCGCAAACGTTTATCTAAAGGCGCCGACTTGGCGACAACCTTGAAGCCTGAAGGTAACACCACCTGTAGCTACAAGCCATTGTTTCATTCTGATATAAACCTTAGCTGCTGAAAAAATTGAATTATCCGCAGCGTTCCGTTACTTAGTCGCAGTAAAATGAAACGCTGCTGTATACTATCCAACATTTAACCGCTAAATGCTGCTAAGTTTCATCATCCACATCAGCAGTGTAGTGGATAATTGTTTTAAATTGCTGCGTAACGCTGCTATGTCTATATGTACTCTGCGGAATCATTTCAAAATCCGCAGCGGACAACTCTTGAGGTCTGCTGTTAGATCTGCTCACATCGCAGTGTAACGCTGCAGAATTGTATAAACGCTGCATTGATTCTCATAATTTAGCAGCGGAAAACTGAAAATCCGCTACAACCAGGAGCTGAATTTTGCCCGATTTCGTCAATAGGGCTTTCAAACTCTGTTTTCATGGTGGATTGTTGTTTTCTAACTCCTCCCTTACTGTGCCCTGACTATCGACTAAATTTTTTCGCCTAGGTAGGAGTGGTTGTCCGTAATCAGTTAACCCGCCGACTTCCTAAGGTCTTATTCAGAGAGGATTTGATATTTTTGTTGCGGTTGAAATATGAATCAACAAGGGTTGGTGGTTGCTTGATCAGTTTCTACAGGTGTGATGAATTTTGACGTACACTATACACTTAAGAAAATAATTTATATATTTCTTGGGTCTGTGCCTCATCCTCGCTCGATTCAACTTCTTCGCTCATGTCTGTAAAATCATCTGTTGGGAATGGGACTACTTTCAAGCACATTTTTAGGCTGACTGTGCGGCCTATCAACTTGAAATACATCATTTTAAAGGAAATTTTACGAAAAATATTTTTTGTTCGAAACGTTTTTTTCTAAGACTTCAATTTTTTGAGATATTCGTTAAAAACTGATTTTGGGAGCTAAAACGTGCCATAGAAAAGTTAGCATAGCTTTTAGGGGTGGGATTTTTAATACGTTGTTTCTGATACCTATCCTGACATTTTACAACAAAATCCGCCTTTGGCCCTCGAAATGCTTCTATTCGCCTTTTTCGTGCAGATATCGCATGTACTATTAGCTGATCCGTGACTTGTAAAAGACAGAAGAACCCCCTTTTTTTTTGCGTGTGACTTAAAAATTTTTGTACTCTCCACTACTGCTCAAAATTAATGCAGTTGTGTCAAGCAATAAACGTTTTTCTTCATCTGAAAAGTTTTTCAATATGACCTGACGAGCTTGAAAAAAAATCAACTACTGTTTTTGACTGGCCTACATCTTCACCATTTTTGTTCTTTCGGTGTTTTCTAATTCTTTTCCATTTTTCCCAGGTGTCTTCTATTGAGTTGAGCACCTGGGGCAGTGGTTCCGTCGGCTCCTCGTGTAAATCCGGCTCTCATCGCTGGCTTCCATTTCAACATCTGCGAAATTCCCGCGCATCGTTGGTACGGTGTATCCTATATTTTTCGGCGTCTATTTCTGCTCCGCATGCGGAAATAGCGCTTCATGATAAATTGCGTTTCGGGGGAACCAAACAAAAAAAAAAAAAAAAAAAAAAAAACCAACTCCGGTGACAGCGTAGATTGTTAATAACCCCAATACGACTTCCGTCAAACGTACAAATTGCCTGGACGTTAGTTTTTGTTTTCGCCGGCGACGCGCACCACTGTACGGCGAGCTCGCCGATTCCCTGACCGCAATTAATTTGTTCAGTGACAATCAAAATCGAAGTCGGCCACCGGCGAAATCACTTCGCCAGCCAGCCTTTAATTAAAATGCCGATACACCGGCGAAATATCATATGTACGTAGGTAGGGAAAAAATGACTTTGAATGGCGACTCGTTAATTGGTGGCCACGTCGTGGCAGTTTCTTGCCACCGTATCCATCATGGGCGCCGAATCTGGTTGGCCGGAAAGTGGCGAGCCGGCAGACGGCTTGATTAAATCAATTTCGCGGATGCTTCAGTCTCGCGGCCGAAATTGGTCAGGGAATTGATATGCGCCGGCGGGAATTGAGCGATAAAAAACAACCATCACTCGTGTAACTGACATTTTTAATTATATCAGCGGCCGCCGCCTCGCTTCTAAATTTAAATTTAATGCCGGGCTAAAACGGGAAAGAAAAAATTGCTTTACCGGTTTTACACTGTTACGTCTGCGAGATAAAATATTGGTTTCATAAATTAAGAGGGAAAGTAATGATAATTGGACTTGAAACCCTTACTCGAAAAACGAAACCGAAAAAACACCGCCGTCGGATTTTTAACTTTCGTCGCGAGGGGGCCGCAATTTCTTTCTTTTTTTTTGGGGGGGGGGGGGGGAATATATGAAAAAATAAAAATAAACAGCCAAAGAGCCTGCACGGCTTCGCTCTGATTTTCGCATTTGAAACAGTAATGCAGGAGAAATCGGCGAAAAATGTTCGCCATCTTTGCTGACTATTTGCAACGGCTCCATATTTTGGTAATCAGTAACAGGATTCCAAAAAACCCAAACATTATATCGTCGCGTCGCGAATGTCAGTCTAATGTTGAACATTTTGACAGCGTCAATTTTATCTCGCCATTTTTTCAACGGGGTTTATTTTTTGCGTCGTCGATTTTCCAGTACTTTGGTGTACCGGGTATGCCGTCGTCTTCATCGGAACATTATTTGAATAAAATCAAAAACGTGATGGCGCCTACAGGTGTGCGAGACTCGCTAGCTTCCTGAGAATTTATAATATCCGTTTTTCTCAACTCGGTGCACCCCTATCTCATCCGCGAATGGCCGTACGAAGTTGTCGTTCTGGTGGTCTATTCAGAAAATGATGACCAGAGTTTTCCAGGAATTTTTTCGGAGGTTCGTTGTCTTGTTCATTTTCTAGGCTGCACAGAGTTTTTCGTATGACTCGGAGCTAGAACTTTTTGAGACCCTCCTACAAAGTGTAACCTAGGGTAGTCTTTATTGGCTCTTGATGGAAAGAAGTTCCTGTTTTTGGTAGGCATCCCCTGTAGACTGCTATCGCGAGTAGAAAAAACATCGTTTGCAAAATTTGAGCAAATCTTGTTACCTCAGAACCGTTGTAGGGAAACTGGCGATCCACATAGCCAGCGTTATCCTCGATACTGCTGCTCTGAAAATTTCCGCCGACGATCTTCCTAACCATCGACACTCAAGAACTCTGTCGTTTTTCCGGCGATCGTTTTTCGCGGATTCATCCTTCCAACATGAGCTTCAACAGCTTATATCTATCACCCCTTGTGACGTAATAATAATAATAATAATAATAATAATAATAATAATAATAATAATATATTTTCAAAAATGATACTTCGAGTTTTAACATTGGTCTGACCCCCCAATGGCCTAATTGGCCCGAATGGGGGTCAGTGTATGTGAGTACTACGTAATAAACATGCATTAAATCAGACAAATTGGACATGAAAATGGATCCCAGTATAGATAACATAATAAAAATAAAAATAAATCACGGTAACACAATACAAATTTGCCAATAAACAGGTATACCAACCTGCAGAAATGGAACAGGAAAGATAACAACAAAAGTAATAAATAACAACAGTAAAGTAAAGTAACAAAATAATAACAGCAGAATAACAACATCAAAAATATAAGAGAACAGGGGAAGAAACAATGGACGATGGAGAAACAATGGGAGCGATGGAGAAACAATAGGTACGGTAATGGATAGTAATGGGTAGTAAAAGTAGTGATAGGTAACCGGCGCACGCGCGCCTCCACTGCTGCTTCCACTCACTACCTTGTCACTACTGCATTTTCGCTTGGAGAAAGGCACCCACTTCGTTTTTGAATTTTTTGACCTTTTTTATCTTCTCCCTGGGGTCAAGGTGCTGAGGTTCCGCCGTAAGGTTACTAAGGTTGCGTATGGATAGGGGCAGTGCGTTGAATTGCTTGGGGAGTTCATATTCAAATTGTTTCCTACAGCTTTCCTTGATGTACTCCGGCTGTGCCAGCAACACTTCCGACCCTGCCCTCGTCCTACCTGTGCGTTTGTGGGTATCAAACTGTTCCGGATGACTTACAACGTATGTGCACCCAACCAGTGTGTATAGCTCATCGATTGTGTATATGCCCAACTCATTAAATTTCTTTTGCGTGCTTTTTGCTTCATTTAACCCTTCCGGTCCATAGATGTTCCTCACTGTTTTTCTTTGCAAAACTCTGATGGGTTCGAGATGCAGGCTGGCAGCGTTTCCCCAAAGTATAATTCCGTATCTTAGTACTGACTCGTATAGGGCCTTGTAAATTTTAACTAAGTGTGGCCTTGCAAAGTAGTTTCCCAGACGTGACCTCAAGTCCTGTAGTTTGCGCTCCTTTATCATAGCCAATAAAACTTTTGCGTTTCTGCCAATCTGCTGCAGGACTTCCGCGCTGGTGATTTCTCTGTGTCCATGATATCTTAAGTAGTAATCTGTACAGGGTTAGTCGGTTTTACTTCCGCCATAGGAAAACTAGTTTCTCGCAGAACCAGGTGCACGTTGTTTCGCCAGACGAGCGGTCTCTTCGACAGGAATTTCATGGGAAATATTCGGAGAGAACTCCGATGGCTTTTGAAGAATTTTATTAAGAATCTTCAGGAAAAGTTTTTTAAATCTCCGAAGAATTTCATCGAAAATCTTCGAGAAAAATCTCCTAGTCAGGAAAGATTTACGATAATTTTCAACGAATTTCCAAAAAATTTTATCAAGAATCATCGAGATGTATCTCTGATGATTTCTGAAGGACATCCTTAGAAAAACTTTGATGCTTTTCCGTGATTTTCGTCAAACATGTTCGGGGAAAATCCGCAATAATTTTTGAGGAATTAATCCGACATATTTGAGGAAAAATGTCATGATTTTCGTAAAATTTCATCGGAAATATTCAGAAGAAAGTCAAGTGTTTTCAAAGAATTTCCTCAAAAATCTTCGGGAAAATTTTCCGATAGTTGTTAAAGAATTGCATCGGAAATTTTAGGAAAACAAGTTCGATAATTCCCGGAGAATCCCATCGAAAATTTTTAGAAAAAATCTCCAATGTTTTCCAGGAAAGCTGTTTCTGAAGAAAACCTTCAAGAATCATCGACGGTACTTCTCAATTATTTCCGATGAAATCCTTTGGAATAATTGGAGAGTTGTGCTAAAATTTCCTACAAATTTCTCTTAAGATCATCGGACAATGTTTTTCAATGATATCCGATAAAATTCATTGAAAATGATCGGAAATTTACCCTTAATATTTTTGATAAAGTTCTTCAGAAATAATCTTTGAAAACCAAAGGCATAGGCCCAAATATTTTTCATGAATTTTCTTGGAAATAATCGAAGGCTTTTCTCAAGATTTTCGGTACAATTATTTAAAAATCTCTTGGTCTTATTCCCCGAGTGCTTTCGATAAAATTCTTCAAAAATTATCAGGAAATTTTCTCGGAGAATTTTTATGAAATTTTTTGGAAAACAATGGAGATTTTTTTATACAGATTTCCGAAATTATTGGAAATTTTTCCCGAAAATTTCCAATGAAATTGCTTTGAGATCATCCAAGAATTTTTCCGAAGATTTACAGTGAAATTCATCAGAAACCATCGAAGTTTTTCTCTGAATATTTTTTATGAAATTCTTCAAAAATTGTCAGGAAATTTTCTCGAAGAATGCTGATGAACTTTCTTGGAAAACATTGGAAATTTTTTCTAACAATTTTCGTTGCGGTTCTTCGGAAATTATCGGAGTGGTTTTCCGAAAATTTCCGATGCAATTCTTTAAAAATTATCGGAAAATTTTCCTGGAGATTTTCGAGGAAATTCTTCGGAGATTTAGAAAATTTTTCCTGAAAATTCTTGATAAAATTCTTCAAAAGCCGTCAAAGTTTTCCCCGAATATTTCCCGTGAGGTGGCTTGGTGGCCGAGTGGATTCGAACGCTGCCTCCTAAACCACGGAACGCGGTTTCGAATCCCAGCATGGAAGGCGAATTGCGAAGATTAAAAACATGATAAGAAAATAACAGAATACAAGAATATATGAACAACTTTAACATCCGACCAAGCCACACCAACTGTAGCAAGAGGTAGAGTTCAATTTCCTTGTTCCGCCGGAATTCAAAAAGGCTACAATTGGGTTAGCCACACCTATAGACTACTAACACCTGAATAGTCTGATATGCCATGCAGGTTGCATGCCCCTTATAAAGAAGGAAAACTCTTTCATAACCATTCCCCAGTAATGGCTTGTCACCAAGGAAAATTAGACTATAACCCTTGTATCAAAATAATTGATCAATGAGGCCTATGTCCCAATGGATGGACCGAAACATCTGTTTCGAGGCTGTATTTATTATTTATGATTTCCCGTGAAAATATTGTCGAAGAGACCGATCGCCTGGCAAAACAACGAGCACCTGGTTTCGTGAAAAATTACGTTTTCCTACGGCGGAAGGAAAACAGACTAACCCTGTATACATTTCCAACGGTCTATTTTAGTCCCCATTGTCTTATATAGAGTCCAGGGAAGAGCTCTTTTCCAAAGTATCCTAAGTCAAAAAAAGGTGATTTTTCAAAATACGATAATAACTATCTTCCTCCGTACTCTCTGCCACGTTTTGCTTGGCAAAAACTAGAAAATGTTTGTGATTGTTATATCTAACTAATTCATAAAAATTACTCGTGAAAAATTGTTATTTCGAAGGTTACAAGGCACTGAAATTGGAAACTCCTTGATTCAGACCTTTTTGGAAGAATAAAATGTGTTCAATAGGTTTCCAGCTGATATAACGTGTAATTTTCACCATAATAAGTTGTACATTATGCTGCTCAATTGTCAAAATTTACTCTTTTTTTTTTACACTTTACTGTTGTAAAAATTGACTTCCTTTTTATTGAGTTTATTGAAAAATTGAAATTTCTGGCATTACTACAATATACAGCAGGAACTCAAAATCAGTTTCACATGTTTTGACATTGTGTTACTCTGAAAGACTTTCGATTTGGGCCTCACTGAAAACCAATCACTTTTTTAATCCCTGGTAATGCTGGAACAGAAGGAGCCTGAATGGAGGGAAATTTACCTTATATTTTGTACCACGAAATGGCACGTCAAACTCACGTTTGACAAAAACTTACTTAGGCCATTTTGGAAAAGAGCTTGGATAGTACATAGCACTGGACCACGCACAGACGTACGAGTAATTCCGGGCTTATTTCTGTTCTTACAAAAAACTGAAAAGGTCGAACCCGGGCCGCGAAGCGAGAAGTTCGTATAGGAATTCACATTGATTTTTAGAAACTGAGTTTTAGTCGCTGGAGAAGCTTCCCCGTACGAGCCTAAAAGTGATTTTCTCTTTCAAATTGGGGTCTTAAGGGTCGCTGATTTTCATCTGGGGTTATTTTCCGTTTCTCTCGACCCTTTAAACTCCACGAGGGGCTAATTTTCGACGACTCCTACTTCTCTCAATTTCTGTGTTCTTCTCCTCGACAGTAGGATTTTTTGGGTTGCTTAAGCCATTTCAGTTTTTTCTCTTCTTCTTTCATTCTTTGAGTCTCCACAATGGGTTGGTATTCAGTTACTCCTATTTCTTCGATTCCCAAGTCTCCTAAGTCGATAGTATGGGTTTTGAATTCCTGAATCTTTTTCCGAGATTATTTTCTCCCTCTCCATCACCCAGAAGTCTCCACACGTAGCTTATCTCCAATTACTCAAATTTTTCCAATTTTCAAGTTTTTTACTCTTTTATTATTAGTAAGGTTTTGTGAGTCTTTGAATCCATTCATGAGCCTCCCCGTATAGGCTTAGCTTATTAGTTGCTTTCTCAGATGGAGGTTTCAAGGATCGCTGAATTCATTTAAGTGGTTAGCCCCCTTCTATAAGCCATTCAATCTCTACGGTTAGTTAATTTCTTGTTACTCCAATGTCTCATAATTTCTGCGTTCTTTACATCAATAATAGAGTTTTTGGGTCGCTGAATCCATTTCAGAGGTTCTATCTTAAAAAACTAAAATTCAGGTACGCAAGACACTTTAGCCAGGGAAAAGCATGACAAATGGCATCAAAGACTGACTGACTGGACTCCGTACGGAAGCATGAGGAAAAAGGGGAGACCAGCAACCAGGTGGCCGGACGAAATTGACAGGAGAGTTGTGACCACGTGGGGAAGGGTGGCAAAGAACAGAGTGGATAGCACGCTGGTCTCGGGATCCGGAGGTCCCAGGTTCAAACCCACGTAGCAACTCGCCAGATTTCGACCTAGGCCGGTTTTCTGGCAAAAAAATAAGAAGGTGAAGACAGCCCTGAGAGCCTCCCGACGTCTCTGAGGTAATGCTTGAAGAAAGGGCAGATTCCAGGGCTCGGGCTGAGACCACAAATTAGAAAAAGATTATTGTTATTATAATAATTATAATCTTTCTGTCCTCTACCCCTGAGGCTTCACGAGAGGCTAGTCTTCAATTACTCCAATTACCTCGATCTACAAGTTCTTTACGTCGATAGTACGGTTTCTTTGAACTTCTAAATCCATTGTAGGTGTCGTAATTCTCCTCCTTTTCACAATTGAGGCTCCGCAGGGGGCTAATCTGCTCTTAATTCAGTTTCAAAATTCTCCAAGTATATTGAATGCATAAGGTTTTGTGGGTTCCTAACCTGAAAATGAAGAAGGAGTACCACATTAGACAATATTATATGAATGAGTTATACATAGTGCATTTTAATTATATAAAAAATTAATTCTTAGCAGAACAACAATATGTATATGTAGTACAGTCTTACTTTCCGGGGTCCATTTAGCTTTGAGAATCTCAAATTTCAAACTTTTGAGTTGACTCTCGATCGCGGCATTCGACCTTCCTTTAGCATCATTTGACTTTTTCAAGTCATTTCAGTGGCCTTTGAGGGGCAACTTTTGACTCTTTTGACGTCTCTGAAATAAAAGTTCCTTTTTCACTGAAACATTTCCCAGAAAATGGTTTTCTCGACTCAGGGAACCGATCTGGGGGTAGCCCATTAAAAAATTGAAAATAAGGATCACTCTAATGAGTGCTAATTATTTCTGTTAGAGACCAGATGAGGAAGGGAACATATTAGGCTGCCCGTCCCAATGTATCTTGTAGCATTCAAAATCAACGATGTATGAAAATACCGTGTCTGAATTCGATGTGATACATCTTCTTAACTTTGGTAAACTTCAACCCTGCAAAAACTGATTCTCGTTTTGTGTACGGTATTAAGTCAAGCGAATGACCTTGACTGAATGCAATCAAATTTACAAGCGAGAGCGCGGCGTGTATTATAGGATTACGATGAGTCTGAAAAAAAAAAAAAGAAGTTAGATGTAGAATTTCTTCAAACTTAGATTCAGTGATCTAAAAGACCATTTGGAACTGATATTAGTTAATGCTAGCCCCCTCTCCCATTTGAATCCTGAAGGCTTGGAAGGAGAAAGAAACGCTCCAGACATAAATTTAGCAACTCAAGAAACCCAGTTTCAATACAAACAATGTGAAAATTGAAGTAGTCACAGATTAGCCACCTGTGGAGCTTGAGGGGTTGAAATCAGGGGAAAAAAGAACCCATACACGGATTCAAAGGCTCGGAAAATCCTACTAATAGAGAAAGAACTTGAAAATTGGAAACGTTTGTGTAATTTAAGATTAGCTCCCTGTGGAGCATTGAGAGAGGGAGATAATGATCCCTGAAATGAATTTCAGTGACCCAAAAAACCATACTATCGATGTGAAGAACTTGGAAATCGGAAAAATTGGAGTAATTGAATATTAGTCCCTCTGTAGAGACTCGAAGGTTGAAGGAAGCGGAGAAAGAACTAAAATGAATTCAGCAATCCAAAAAATTCTGTCGATGTAAAGAACTCGGAAGTTGAGGGAAATAAGAGTAACTGGAAATTAGCCCCACGTGGAGCTTGAAAAATTGAGAGAAGGGGGAGATACCCTCTGAGATGAATTTAGTAACCCTTAAACTCTCAAATTGTGGAAGAAAATCACTTTTAGGTTCGTAGTCTCTCTCAAATTCCACTAACTAGTGAGAATTTCTATGAGAACTTCTCCTGCTTTGTGGTACGGGTCTACTTTTCCCGATTCTGCTCAAATTATGTAATTTTTATTCAAATATTTGGAACCGATGTAGGTGGTAGCCTACTAAAAAAATCAAAAGTAGAAATTAAGAGCCACCATAATGTAGCCTTCAAAATGATCGCGAATTCTTTTTTTGATCCGCTGAGCTACGCCGACGACAGCAAGAGCTGTAACTGAGCTAAGAACTGAAATTGCCGTTTTCGAAAAATTTCCAAAAAGGGGGGCTATGTGGTCTTGGGGTATAGCGACAGCTATGTAAGATGTGAATGCGTTGAACAAGGGGCGTTGGGGTGATAGAGGTACCTGATGGATGATAGTGAGCTAAGAGAATCCGTTTAGGGGAAAATAGAGGAGGGAGGGGGGAAATAGGATGTAACGCAGAGGTAGATTTCTGCGAGTTAGGCGATAAATATTGAGAGGACTGAGAGAGCGTTAAATTAAAATAGAAAAACATCTTGATAGAGGAAGCATCGGATACAAAGGAGTTGGTTTTAGAGCCACCAGTGAAGCAGATGGCAGAGGAAAATGGAGATATGAGGTTTGAATTTCTTTTTGGTGTACTGTTGGGGCAGTACAATTTTTATCGAATTTAGTAAAGTGCAGTTTAATGATGGAGTGAAGTACAGGCCATAGGGGAGGGTTGGAAAAGGTTTGCAGAAGGAAGAGATCTTGAAAGGGTGAGTTTCAGAGGGAGGACTGGGGAGAGTGAAATTTGTGTGGTGCGTTGAAAGGACTCAAACGATCTCCATTTTTTGTTTAAAATAAAATTTTGAATGGGAAGGTGACAGTTTGCTGCAAGCAGAGAAAGGAAGTTGACTATTAGGATAAGACGTCTATGATGTAGACGAGGTTCGCCAGGCTCAGTAAAGAGGCTGACAAGAAGGTCGGGAACACACCGTGGCAATGTGGATGCCAAGCGCCACGAGTTAATGACCTTAGATTGAGCTCAAGTTTTGTACGGTGAGTTTCTAAGTCCATTGGAACAAATTTCAGTGCGTACCTAATCGATTGGCGAAAATTTGTAAAATAAGGGACACCCTAGTGTACTTGTAAAATAAAGCTTGATGATGATGATGATGATGAGTTTCTGTCTCGAATAAAACACTCAGGTACCTGCTTTTCTGCGAAGCTGGCTCTTGAAAAAATGTATATTTCAGGTCGTTACGCTTTCACCGGCCGAAAGAAGTATCAAATCTGTGAAGGAAATTAGACTTACAGCGTAACCATTCGCTGCAGGTCCGTACCTGATCTCGTGAGAATAAATAGAAGTTGTACGTCTATATAGCTCGTTGAATATTTATAAAAGCTTTTAAAAGGTCGAATGTTTATTTCACTCGCAGTTCGTTCATTTTTTTATTTAAAAATTCCACGCCGGCCCCCTCAGTCCACTTGTTTACGAAACGAATTAGCTTCTAATTTTATACATTTGTATCGCGGCGGTTGCGCTCGATGTTATCGAAACTAGCTACACGGAATACTCCCTGGCATACAGCGACGAATTAGCCTTGCATTTCGAATTCTTACAAAAAAGCCAAGCAGCCACACTTTAAGGCGAAGCCCGGGCTCAAAAAGAATGTATATCGTCCTATAATAAAACAAAAAGCAAAATGCTAACCAATTTTTTGCCTACTCGCGACGTGACTGCAATAAATTCGCTAGATTTTTGAATTCCGTTTTAGCAAAGCGAAGAAAAAGCAAAAGGAAAAATTAAAATTAAAAGTATATCTGATTTTCTTTCCTAAAAGCGAGAGACATTTCGGCGAATTGAAAAAAAGGAAAATAGGAAAAAAAAAAGATGGCGAAATATGAAACGCATTTCGCGTAATTAATGGAATTTGTAACATAGCCTGATAACTGGCTCAGAACAAGTTTTTTGTGATGTCTTGTTCGCAAGACCGGAATATTAATTTCGCGGATGGATATTTTTGTGAAGCTTGTTTGTGGTGACAGCTGCTCGCTCACTGAACGAATAATAACGTAAAAGGATCCCCCGTACCTTTGCGATGATTTGTGTCCTTAATTTGACCAAGTATCGATCAAATCTACGTTTTGTAGGGTTGCACGACATGCTTTTCAT
This sequence comes from Acanthococcus lagerstroemiae, assembly GCA_031841125.1. Classification (NCBI taxonomy): domain Eukaryota; kingdom Metazoa; phylum Arthropoda; class Insecta; order Hemiptera; family Eriococcidae; genus Acanthococcus; species Acanthococcus lagerstroemiae. The sequence continues at coordinate 73,955,966 of CM063106.1, read as the reverse complement.
GTTCGGTTTGCTGATTGCACGTCCCCTAAAATTGATGTGCGAGGGAATCGAGGACCATGGGGACCTTTTCTTGCTATATCGAATTACAAAACCCAACTCCGTCACCACGGAGACTTCGTCAATTTTTGAAAAACTCCGACTCGATATCGTAGTCATATACATGCCGATGAAAGACGCCTTCGCCAACTAGCAGTTATATTCCTTTTTCATTAATTTGATCATTTTACTGTCTTCCATTACGTTCTAAATGCTCTTTATTATATACTAAACTTGTATAATTAAATTTTAAATATCGTTATTCGTATTCCAATTAATTTTTGTTACTTTTTATTCGCTATTAGTATACATAAAAATTATATACGTCTAGCTGTATAAGAAATCGTGTAGGTGATTTTGACATTTTAGCACCGTTTTTCGATCGAACGTGATCGAACGATTTTTTTTGTTGATTCCCATTTTATTTTATCGTATAATCTTTTTGATAAACGTGTTACGTTGATGATTTTTTATATTCGTATTGAAAATACGCTAAGTTAGTTTATTATATAAATATTATTATGGTTTTTCTTCCCTTCACTCACTGTCTCTCTCGATCGCGCTCTCTTTCTTTCTCTCTCTCACACACACTCACCCTCTCTCTTCTTCTCTCATTGTTTTGCCATGTTTTACACCTGTTAATAATCTTAGTCGATTCCCGTTATTTTGAAAATATCGTTTAAGTTACCATTGTAGCCTATTTTTACATGGAAAACCTGTTGACTGGGTAGGGTCATATGGCAAGGCTCACCTCTTAATATGTACCTATAACTAAATCTTTTTTTTTTTGCCGTATCTAACATTCTATGATCTCCTTGCGCTCCTAAGTTGTGAGCCCAATCGTTGTGCTATTCGTCGCCCATCAGTGAATTGACAAATTGAAGAAATTTAGTGGGGGAAAAGTTGTTCACCAGTTTGCGAGTTGTGTCACGGACAGTTCATTTTCAAACCGTTATTTACGAAGTAAGTGAATGATTTAAAACGTTATCCTAAGCATCATGCAAATTTGTACTGTAATGGTCACTCTCCCAAGAACTGTGAAATTAGTGTTTCAAAACTACAACCTGCAATTTTGACCAAATTTCAAATTGATTGCGAATTTTTTAAATTACCTTCTCCGCCTTTGGTGAAATTTTTGGATATGTGATCCGCCAGTTAGGTTGGGATAAGAAAAACTCGATGGAAGAAATAGCTACACTTGAGCAGTAACGGGCATGAGAAATCAACTCTAAAATTGAGCCCTGTCAAAAAGAACAGGCAATGAAAACTAAAATGAAATAGTAACTCTTATTAACGAGCTAGAGGAAGGTATTAGTTTTGGCAACATGCACAAGTAAGGATTTTTTTTTTCTGAATGAGAAGCCACTCACCAGATAGAAGCCTTATGACTAAGTGAAAACGGAATGATCAGTGCCACATCCATAGGCATCAAAACGACTTTTGCTTCCATCTAAACTTACTCAGCCTTGCCAACTCGTACTGGTAACACATGAGCATGAGCCCGTTCATGTGTCATAAAGAAAGACCGAATCTTATGATGACGTTTCGAAGACGAACTCTAGTTACCGCGTTATTTATGGATGAGTGGTGGGGCGGATAGAAAACTCTGAAGTTCCTAAACTCTTTTGTTCAGGTTGATGAAAACAGTTCATATACGAGGTTTCGAAAATTAAAAATCTTTTATTCGATATAGTGAGAATGTTTTTTCAAACATTTTATGAAAGAACAATTATATTATTATATCAGTTTGTAATGTAAACATTTGATTATATCCCAATCCATCAAAGTGCAAAGACTTCAATTTGTGAGGAAATGACGTGGATGGGGTTCAAATTTGAACAAATGTATACTTAGCGTTAATTTTGAAATTTGAAATGTTGTCAGATAACAAATTTGACAATTTTCCATTATTGTGAAAATAATCCCATATTTGAGGCGTTTATTATCTCCTCACAATGACAATAAAAATTCCTAATCTTTCTTGGCTAGGGACAAAAAAGTTACAAAAATGTTCAGAATTAAGGATGGACTTCGGTAACTTTTGAAAACAGCTTTTCGGTCATAAGATACTGCATTTTTCTGTTCAAATAACGTAAGAAAATCAGTTTGGGTTACTTCTGCTAGTTGATGCGGATTCGTGGATTACAGGACTTACACACTTAGTACAATAGCTGCCAACAAAGAGGGCTTTGGTTATCTAAGACCTATATATTTACTTGCCCTCTTCCCACAAATAGTGAAAATGGAAAATGTTTCGAACTCGCTTCTAGTTGGTCAGTCATAGACTCCCAACAGGAAAACTTGGGAAAGTAGAACATTTTGGTTCAGCATGTTAGCTACTCAACATTTTCCTATCCCAATCCCTTTTCTAGAAAAAAGTCATTTCAGTTTCACCTAGCTGTTTCTTGTCAATTAGTATGTTGCACTAGGTTGAGCCTTATTTTCGTCTTTCGATAATTTAATACAGTCGCTAGTTCCATGCATTTAAGAAATTGTTTTGCGAAGTTTGAGCAAAATCGGCAAAGAATTAGCCATATTTAAAAAAACAAAATACCGGTTTTGGCGGAATTAATACTTATTTGACAATTTGAGATTCTCCAGCAGCTGGAGTTTCCCTATATGAGTATAAAGTTTATTTTATTTTTAGAATGTTTGCTGTCAGGGTCGCTGAATCCATTCTTTGGATTCCACCACTTTCGTATTTTAAGCCCAATGGAGGCTTGAAAATGGTATAATTGGAAATGAGGTTTCTGTGGAGTCAAAAAAGGAGAGAGAAAAAGAACCCAGAAATGGTTTCACTGACCTTTTCCCAGAACCCTCGTTTAAAAAATAAATAATTTTCAGCTTATATGGAAAACGGCTTCTGCAAGAATGAGACAAATCCTGAAAAAAGGTTATTCAAATGCACAGGCACAAAAGCTGCGCAGGAAAAAGATTGTCGGGTATCATGGATCATTGATAAATATCACAAAAATCGCAAACGAATTTGAAAAAGAAATGATCTGCATCCTTCAAGTACATATCAAAATTTAAGAAAATTTTCGCCTTATTACTACTATCAGTCTACGTAATTCTAGTAAAGTACTCAGATTATTTTTATTTTTAAATTTTATTATTTCATATCTAATTATTCTGACAAAATTACTAATTTGAATCTAAAGAAGGATTTTAAACTCGAGGAAAAAAATAAGGATAAAAAACTCAAAGAATAAGCAAAAAATGATTTTTATTCAATGGTTGTAAAGATTTTCAAATGTGATTTAAATCATATATCAACATACTTCGATGAAAAATCAGCTACAAATATTTCTTAACTGACTACTGAGTAAATGATTTGAATCACTCACTAGTACTGTAAAAGAGTATCTATTAGTGATTTATCGTACCCACTATTGGCTCCAGCTGCTGAAGAATCTCAGATTGTCGAACTTCCTTAACAACATTAGCCCCCTGAAGGCACTCGTTACCCTGGAATGATGTTGCTCAAACATTGCAGAAAAAAAGTTTATATATGTGCAAAACTGATTTTGGTGTCGTAACATGAAAACACCAATTTTTTTCTTCATCAGGAGTAAATCGTACATGGTCGCTATGTTCGAAAAAGAGAATTTTCCTACGAATTTGATGACAATTGTTTAGTAGGCAGTTCATTTAATGACGGAAATTGCTAATACCTCGAATGTACAACAAAATCCAAATAACTGTTCTTATCGTGCAATCTGTATCAAGATACTGTACAAGTTCGTGAATTTGAATTATAAAAGTTATGCAAACATTTCGAAAATGTAAACTCAGACATAGGGACAACGGATAGCTTCTACAGCTCTTTGTCATTAAGACGTAGGCCCAATCGGGGTATTTCGGGATAGGGGGTGTGGTGCCCCGGGGCCAATTTGGTATGCGTGCATCGCCATACGCTCCACTATTATCATCGACAATTTCCCAAGCACTGGCCTACCCTTAATTAGACTACAAGTCGAGGGCCGGTTACAGTTCTTTTGAATGTGAAAGTAGCTTACTTAATATCTGTAACAAGATGTAGCTACGAGAAAAATATGATCAGTTTTTGGAACTTCTATTCTCCTTGCCCTCCCCATTCAATAGCGAAATTTACTTCTTTTTTTTTTTTTTTAACTAGAATTTGTCGGAATTTCATGAAATTGCCCTTATCTGTGCTCACGAACATTTTTTTCGTTTTCTTCAACTTTAGATCCACGCCTTCCTCTTTGGTAATCTAGCTGAGGCATGAATTCATCAACATTCTCGAAGAATAGCACAAATGTACATTCTATTTTCTCGCAGTATTTTCAATATTGTATCCATGAGCAGTACTTTGAGAATGCAAGAAAAACTTTGAAAACTTTTTCTGGCACGGGTACAACTAATGGTAATGTACAGCAGTGATGAAAACCATTTGATAAATAATTGGAAGAGATTGCAGATTCAGATCAAAAAAATATTTTTATCTGGAAATACGAAAACTATTTTAGGCTCCTATACGCTGATAACGACAATAATTAACATCTGTTTGATTCCGGATCACACTAGCGAATTTAAGAAAACAGTATGAGTAATTTGGCTTCTCTTCAAAAAAAAAAAAAAAAAAAAAAACCTTCAGAGATGGAGAGGAAATTAGAGTAATTGTAATGGAATATGAATTTATTAAAACTTTTTCTACAAAAAGCCTAACAATAAAGGGAAAATAGCCTATTTTAGTTTAATATTCAATTGTGACCTGGAATCATGAAATGTGCCTCTTGTGTGAGAACAGATTTTTGAGATAATTGCGTGTAAAGATAGGATGTTGGTAGAGCCTCTTTCATTCCTGTTGTCCATTTCACACGACGTCATGTAAATGAATGTTTTTAAACTTTTGACCTATTTTTCAAATGCAATCTGTGGGAAAACTAGCTGCGGTTTGTTTCATTCAAAAGAGCATAATTTTTCCTATGAGAATTGTCAAGAAAATGAGAAATCATTTTTTGACACCTGAGGCACATTTCATGATTCGAGGTCACAATTGTAAAGTGAAAAAATTTCGCTCACTCTGTTCGCTAATATTTCTACTATACTTGCTCCACCTTGTATGAGCCGTTTCGAATTTCAAGCTTCTTTATGGTTGAGAACAATTTACGCTTTATTATATGAAAATCAGGTACAAGAACAAAAATGCTTTCCGCTCTGCTGGGTTGAGGTCAATAGTCCGTCCTGTTAGATAACGATCTTCATATAGCTGAAAATCACTACGATTGCGATGCTTCAGGGCTTTCAGATGTTTCTCCCGAGTGTTTTGGCTCACCTGTCTTCTCTTGGTGGTCCATAATATAACAGAGTTGCCGAAGTCTAAACTTTTTTCAGCTAGAATTTTTGTCAAAGTTTTCAATGTAATGACTTGAATTTCCAAATTCGCTAGCCACTTTAATATTGGAGGTGAGGAATAAATAGTTACGTTCTGTTACGCTTTGAAAGAATCTATTAAAATTTTCATCAGACCTGTAGTAAAAATTTACTATTTTTCGTATTTTGAAGTCCCGCAATCCCTTCAGTTTTGAACAAGTTCATTTCAATTATAATATAACAGTGTCAGTGTAACTCCTTTCAGATAACGTAGAAGTATATTCAAAATGATTGAGAATAATTGAGACTTGAGAAACTTGATTTGCACTGGTTCAACAAGAAATAAAATATTTGTGTGTATTTGTATATTTTATGTGAATAACGTTTCCTGGCTAACTGGGACGTTTTGTGAAAAACAACCAGTTATTAGTTGTTGTTAACATGAAGCATTTTTACTTTTTTCCATTCATTGTATAAGGAGAATAGCTGTTCAGCTTATTTCTATTCTTTCTTTTTTCAAATTCTTATTGTCATACTTATAATCAATAGTTATATATACCAAGGTGAAAAAGGTAACGTAGGTAGGCTATATGATACGGAAAATTTAGTAGTCAGGCCCGTCTCAAAATATTTATATTTACTCCCCTACTTATTCAAAGAAACGGTGAAAAAATTTCAATTCCTCACTTTGGTTAAGAGATATGCCTGTTTCAAATCCTGTTTGCAGGATTGTTCTATTTTCGATTTATGTCGAGCAATAATCGGTGCAGTTTAGAAGTAAGTCTTATTGTACGACCCTACATTGTAAAAATTTCGAATGCAATATTACATACCTACGATTTTTAAGAACTAATTAAAAACAAAGTAGATTACTCACGATACTGTGGTATCCCTAATTTTCTGAAAAATCAACGAACATTAGGCGAAATTGATGATAAATGTTTAACGAACACGCGCCTATAGAGATCGATCCCAAAATTTATTCGAAATTCACGGATTGGCCACTGTGTCGTAATTCGATATTGAGCTTAATAATTTACAAAAAACGAGCGCGGTATTTGGTTATGTTCGGATGGGATTTTGTAATCAGTGGATAAGTTATTATGGAAAAAGTTTATATTACTTTCTTTCAATTTATCAAACCGAGGATGGTGAGCGGAGGCGCCATGTAAACGATGAAATATGCGCGAAGTATTCGCCTAAATGCAAGTAGTATACCGATACGATTTTGTTGCTTGAACTTGAAATTGTAATATTTCACCGATACGACGACTAGCTGTTTTTCTTACCCTGATTACTAATGAACTCTGATGGAAAAACCTAAATTACTCGAAATTAGACTCGTTTTTCAACTCGATAATTCAGTGATTCCGCGTGGGCGAGCATGGCAGCTTGGTCTACATTCTAGTGGTTTGTATCTGTGCTCGTAATTAACGCGGAATCCCATCTCCATGTATAAATCGGTTCGTATTTTTCATACTCGGATTCGTAAATGAGAATCAAGACTAACTCGGTCGGTGTAGATCGTCTCTACTATAGCCATTTTCGATAGCTCTTATAATTTGAGCTTTTCAAAAACGAGTTCTATCTGTCTGTGGTCACTGCCAGATTCAGTTGTAATCCACTGGAATTCGAATTTATAGATAATGTCAGCAGCGAAAATCACGGATTGTCTAACACGTTTTCAAACTAACGATTATTGTTTGAACTCATAGATGTAGAGTTGACCGATCGACTTCCTAATTGTCTTAGCACACATGCACGTTCCCTGGCTAATTCGAACCCCAGAAAAATAGAAAATTGTGAAATTCCGATAGGTTCCTCGAATACTTTAACGTCGCTTGTATAAAAGCCAACGCTCAGTCACATTGACACTTAACAAAGTATGCTAAATATGCACCTGGTTTTGCGTCGTTCACGTACAATGGCATTGGATGTCTATGTCCCTCAGTTTTGTCTGTTATACGCGTCCAAAAGCGAAAACCCCTTTATTCGGACTTCCCAGACCGGTTGGGCACTAGCATCGGGCCTCCCTCCCTTTCCGCACTCAATTAAATTATGCTTATCATTGTTAGGTGCGATTTTTATTTCGTCGCCAATGCATCAGAAATTTATTTTCAAAGCAAATTTAAACAAAAATCGCTAACATAAATATAGACGTTAAAGTAAAACTTAGAATAAGCTTTTTGCAAACTTTTTCGAAAAAATCGTTTTAAATCCGTTTGAAAATCACGTTTTTACATTATAATGAATGCCTAGCATCACAGTATTCCTAACGTTGATAAAGTTTCCAAAACATCCGCCAGATGTCAGCTATTTTGTTGTTGAATCTCGGGAAGTCCGAATACTACTTTTATTGGTAACTCGTTTTTTATAAATTTTAAGAATATTTCGTTTTCCTTTGTTACGTCTCTGTAGTGCCAATTTCCCCCTACATTTATTTTCCCAAATTTGCAGCAATTTTTCTAATTGAGGGAGTCGATCTGGTTTCGTCACACGAAAAATTGTCAAGTCGGAAAATAAAGACCATTGCACTTTAATATTCATCAACTTCAATGATTCATGTATAATTGAGTGATCTGACCCGTTAGTTAACCAATATAAACTTCGTATTCCAAAAAATTTTTAATCAAATACATCTCTTCTGACAGCATTATGGTCAAGTTATTGTACCTCTTCATTGAGTTACATAGAAGTAGGCCATATTTTTCGATTTCACTCGAAAAATATCAATTTTTAAAAGAAAATCAAAATAGCGAAATTAATTTGACATAAAATTTTCCTTCCAATTGGCATATAATATGGTAAAATACCAAAAGCGGATCAGTAATTCGTTAATAGACTTGTCCAAGAAGCCGAGTCAAAATGAATTAAGTTCAACGGTGCCGAGCTCCTTCTGTTCTACCGTGTACTATGGAACAAAGTTGTAAAATGGCTCTCATCATGCCTGGGTGGCGTGATAATGTGAAATAACCCCGGAAAACACTGAAATTTGATAGTATAAAGAGAACGTCCTTGCTAACCCGAATATAGTGGGGAGAACTGGTTTACTTTCATCCTGAATGCAGTTATTAAGTTTGCAGGAATGTGATTGAACATATCCGGGTTTTGAAATGGATATGTCTAATGGCTCGCCACGCAAAAGAGAAAAATTCCGCAGAAAACGCTCCCCATAATCGCTCCTCAAAAAACGTTCCGCAAAGAAACGTTACCATCGTAATGTAGTTGCGTATTCCTCTTTATGTAGTCATTCGTTCTCTCCCGTTTCGACCAGCCGACACGAAGAATGTCGAGCGAGGCCGAGAATGGACGACTAGAGAAGGCATTGGAATGTGGGTACGCCCGTCAATGCAGTCGCCTGCATGCCTGGCCGACATATATCCATGTAACAATGTCTTTCCATAACAATGTCCTTCCATGCAGCGGTCAGTCTCTTTCTTTTCCTTTTTTTTCCTCTTTTTCTTCCGTTCCTACTAGATTTTAGAATTTGAGGACTCAATGGTCCATATTTGTGATATGGGTCTTGAATGTGAAAAATTCGACGTCACCAAATGGTCATAAGTTTGGAAATCATTGTTAATTTTTTTATTTTTTTTTAAATATTTTGGAGTCCTATTTCTCATACACATTTCAATACAAAAAGTGATCATTTTCGGCAATTTGGCAAGGAGATATAAAGGTCGAAAATAATTGATTCGAGTTCGATACTTCACGTTGCATGAAAAAATTACTGTAGTTCTTGTACTATCAGTGTTTTATGACTACTGAATGAAATCTGTAAGCTGCAAATACACAGGGACGTACTGCAAAGAGTTTCTGCGGGGGAGGGGGAGGTAAAAATTGTGAAAGTCCCAACTGACGCAACTCAGAATTCACAAGTATCAAAGCAAAAAAAAACAAACTTTTTAACCTGTTGGATATCTCCAACTGACTCAACTCAAAATTTCCAAGTATCAGAGCAAGAAAAAACCTCTTAACTTGTTGGATTTTTCCAACTCGCCTGGCTGAAATGGTAAATTTTCCCAACTGCTGAGTGGAAAATTCCCTAGAGGGGCTAAGTGGCCCCCTCCTCCTATTTGTACGTCCCTGCAAATACAACTTCTAATTTTATAACAGATCTCGATAGGTATGGTAGTTACATGATTCTATTTGAGTAAATTATTTTGTTTAACTTCGTCTTAAGTCCATGTCTATCGATTCTCCCCAAATTGTATTTGCAGATTGCAGATTTACTGAAGTGAAACTTTACCCTGCATAAATTTAGTTCTCGCCATTAGATCATAAAAACGAATATTTCTGAAGTGAAATCGAGAAATGATCAGCTCTTATACCAATGCGATGTAAATACAGTGTAGCTTGACAGTGACACTTTGCTGCACGACCCTACCCCTTCGGGATCAAAATCTATGCGATGAATATCAAAAGAATTTGGAAAATGGTCATCTACAAAGGGAATCTCTTGGGTTGGAAAATCTAGGTACCATTTGGTTAACTTCATGGTTTTTTATTTATAATATCATTAAGAAAGTATTCACAATAAATTCTTGTAAACTTTAAATTTTCCTAGTGGTCTTTGAGACATATCTAATAAGGAGCGGCAAAAGTAGGATTTCTGTTCAGATACTTTGCAAAATCGTCCTCAACGAGTGAGGCAGAAAATCAGGAATATTGGTTTAAAAAAACTGAAGAAGCAGTACATTTTTTCCATTTCTTTCTTCTTTGTTGATTTTGAAACTGTGTATTACTTAATAACATTTCATAACAGATTCGTTCTGATACAACCCTGAATTTTCTATTTATACCTCATTACCAAGATGTAGGCATAGTGGAAAGTTGTAAGAACAAAACACCTGAACATTCGGAATTACCATCCTTAGGATTTCTTTCTAGTTCTACGTAGGTACTAACTTACTTCTTAAGCAGACCCATTCTCAAAATTTCGTATGTATCCGATTCACTAAGGAATTTTTTTTTTAACTCTGCCTATGACTGAAAGTGATATATTTTTTAGAAGAGAAATAACCCATGCTATTGTTAAATCGCCGACAGAGTTAAACCTTGATTTCGCCTCAGTGGTTTAGAAATCAGTGAACGTTTCCTTGAAGAGCTTGTGTGGAGCCGGGATAAGCAACTAAATTTCTTATCGACTAGTACAATTTTTTTTACTGGGTATTGGAGAGTCCTAACCTGAGCTATCATTGAGAGCTTACACCAATGTAGTGAAGGCATTCCTTGGTGAATGACAGAGTATCTACCATGTTCCTAATTTGAATCACAACCAAATTCATTTTCAGAATCGCTGCCTCTGTATATTTCGAGCTGCATCAAATTTACATTATTTTGAAATTGAATACCAGGGTGCGTATGAAAAATGTATTAACATTTCTTTCCTGACTTTCTTCTTCTTTGTTCATTTTTCACATTTCTTTCAAATTAAAAAATTGTTAAATCAATTGCCCATTCGAAACGATGAGCTTGGAACTGAGAACCAAAGTTGGTGTTTTAAAATTACATTCAGGAATACGATTATTCGTGTTTACTTTCGTTTCTCCGTTCGTTTTTAGGGATGAATACTATCAAAAATTTTGGTGTAAGTTTGTGACAAAGCTGAATATTTTGTCGAGGAGTTCGATGCTCTTCATTATTTCTCCTCATGTCGGAAAACTCAACAAAATTTATAAAATAGAGCGAACTGCTATTTTAGTCATTACCTACTTGTCGGATAGTTCATTTTCGTATTGATTTTATTTTGCAAAGGCTTTTCGATGTTCTATGTACTCGTGTCACTTACTGTGTCAACATATGCGGGACCAACACTCAACACTAATGAAAATCTTATAAACTTCGTTTTCTTGTTTCAAATAGTCGAACTATTCGGAAAATGTAAATTTCGAATAATATCTTCGAGTCTAATTATACAAATTTTCGTTTAACTGCGAGTATATATACGAGTAATATCTAATAATGATGAAGAAACTTCACTAAAACGCGGGGAAAAAAAAATAGAAACTGAATTTTTAATAAATTATGTGGCGCTAACATTTTGTCAGAGAAACCGAAATTTCTGGAAAGTTTTCGCCAACTTATATTAAAAATATTTCTTAATAAGTTGAACAAAGTTTCCTTAATAATAATAAATTATTCTCAAAAATAGAAGAGATAACCCTTCGCGAAACGCGAGTAACAGGAATGCGAAAGTAATCAGAATGTAAAATCGTACAAAATATTTTGTAACGGAAATTACTTCGTTACATTTATGTGAATTTCCACGCAAAATAAGCTACTTTTTACCTATCTGTTACGCGTAATGAATGTATACAATTTTTTATTTTATTTATTTTTTTGTTCAACAGATTTTCAACGTGTACAAATTATACTGCATTTTTTTTTTTAACTTTTACATTCATTATTTTTTCCCCTTTTACTAGTTACGTATTATGTTTTATTGATTTTTATTATTCGTAATGTATTATATGAATTAATTATTGCAAGTTAAATAAATTTCTTATTCATGATAAATCGGGAGTGTATTTTTCAGTGTCGCGTCGATTCTGGAGTTTACTTTGGCAGATCGGAGTCGTGCTAGTGAATTAGTGACTTGAGCCAAGGGTACGATCTCTGGCTGAGCCACGATCAGTAAGCTCGAAAAATAGATTACTGCATTTCTACCACACCGGTGCTGTGGAAGAAAATCGATTTTAAAAATACAAAATAAATTCTAGGCTTATTAAAGGAATCGTGAATCGGTTCTTATCGATTTCGCCTCTTTTCAGGGATTCGGATATCGCACGCCAAGACGGAAACTATACAAAAAAAAAAAAAATCAAAAACGCGGAAATCTAAACCCAACAAAATTGACGTTCGAATCAGAACACAGAAAAATACGTCTTTAATGGATTTGGGTAGAGCTTTCGTGTTTGGGTTTGGGTAAGGGTTAAGATTTGAGTTTAGGTTTGGATTTGGCAAAGCTAAGAAATTTAATCTGCATCCAAACTGCAGAATCAAAATCCAGAGCACCGAATCTGAACTCCAAAAAGCCAAACCTGAACCCTGATAATCCGAACTTGACCCCTAAAAACTCGAATCCATACCCTCACACAAAACAGGAAACTCGAAATCAAACTCGAAAAACTGCAAACTCGATAGCAAACAATGGAAAACAAAACTCGAACTCCGCGAACCCAATAAAAACTAACTTTCTGGGTTCTAGTTTTTTTTTGTTTTTTTTTGAAATGGATGTGTTCAATGGCTCGCCACGCTAAAGAAAAAAATTCCGCCGAAAACACTTCGCAGAAAAACGTTACCACTGCGATGTAGTTGCGTATTCCTCTTTAGGCGGTCATTCATTCCACCATGGGCTTAAACCACCCAACACGGAGAATGCCGATCGACCCCAAGAATGGACAGTCAACATCCAGAATATTATTAGAATGACATCGTTGACTAAATGCTTGAAAATGTTTGGTAGCCATAAGACATACCTATCCATGTATAGATGTATTTGTATTGCAGTGCAGATTCTTTGATTTTATTTTTGTATGGATATGTCTAATGGCTTGGCACGCGAAAGAGAAAAATTCCGCAGAAAACTCGCTGCAGAAAACGTTCCGCAGGAAAACGTTACCGTTGTGATGTAGTTGCATATTCCTCTTTACGCGGTCATTCGTTCCATCAGGTTTCGATCAGCTGACACGGAGAATGCCGAGCAAATCCGAGAATGGACGACTAGAGAAGGCATTATTGGAATGTGGATATGCACGTCAACACGGTCGCCTGGGCAACATACCTATCCATGGAACAATATCCTACCATGCAGCGGTTGGGCTTTTTCTTTTCGTTTCTGGTCGCTGAAGTTTCATTTTGCTTCATTTTTGATCCCTAAGATTGAAGTTTCTCTTAATTTTATTCCTCGGTTTTCGTGTACGATACATTTCCGTGGATTTAAACGCCATCTAATGAAGAAAAATTCTGGTATCGAAATTTGAAGGCTGTAATTATAATTCTCGCTTCAAAAGTGTTCTACATACATTGAAACTTTCAAAAATTTTGAAATTGATTTTGAAAAAGAAAAAGAAGAAAAACCCACTGAGAAACTTTCACTATAATTCTGTTATCTTGCGTACACTTTTCAGATTTTCAAGTTTTGATACTCGTTATGAATAGCCGATTTTAAGGGGGGTATTCGGGGATAATCTCTCTTCCCTTTCGTGATCGTCCAAAATATGATTTTGTCTAACAAATTCTTTAAAAAATTGAAAATTGTTAACCGCTTTCAAGGGTTACTCACCATAGCTTTCCCTTTCTCCGAGTCATTAAGCTTACACTAGATATTATAATATTCGAAAGAAAATAAAATTTTTAGGCCACTTCGATACAAGAGGGACCCTTTCAGATCGAAAATTTCAGTTTCTAATTCATTTGATTCTCTATGTAGGCAAATACTAATGTTTTGTTATTTCCATATTGCGATCCCATTTCCCGTCCTTCAGAAATTTCTGGTATATTTTTGAATCAGTGTAATAATTCTTATTTTCTTCAATATTTTATTGTTAGTTTAACCCCTTTTAGAAGGAAATCGTAGATCCACGTTCCCCAGGCGTGTTCCTAGAACCGATTCAAGTTTTTCTGTCTAACTCGGAAGACATTGCGGAAGTCGAGGATCACGTTAGGGAAAACTGGAAGCCCGAGCAGTTCTCGTAAAGCGCTGAGACGTATCTTTGATCGTTTAAATTGAGTCCGTAAGAATCTCAGGGATAATCGAAGGTCTGTTTAAAAGAGTCTGGAAAAAGTCGTGAAGCCTTAAAGAAGTTTGGAAAAACCCTATGAAGTCTGAAGGAGTTCTAAACCCGTCTGATGAGTCTCAAAACGTCTGAAGCGAGTCTAAAACTTCTTAGCCAACAGTTACAAAATGTCTTACCGCGTCTGATCTGCAAGGTGTCCAACAAATTTAAAACATCTTGAAATAATTCTTCTACAGGTCGAAACTAGTCTTAAGCGAGTTCGGAAGAATGCTCTGAAACATTGCTGCAGGAGTATTGAATAAGTCTTGAAGAGTCTTAAGAAAACCGGGGTAAGTCCTTGAACAGCATTCAATAAAATTTTTATACATTATTTTATGCGTAAATACAAAATTCTTGTTCGAGCCGTCATCAAAGTTCAGAAAACTTTTTTTCTTATTCCAGTTGGTATACTCATCAAGCAACAAATTCCGAAACTTTTTGATGTAAGGAAAGGGGAGGTTCTGTTCCACTTCTCGCTAATGTTTATATTTTTATACTACAAAAAAAAGCCTCCCACGTAATATTTGACATAAGGCTTGGCAAACGCTAACATCGCCTCTGCGTGACGTAGTCCATTGATTTCCATTGTACGTTATGCAACTTCCGACTTCAAACTAGAAAACACAAGATGTGAGCGAAACCGCGGAATGTAGCCGAGGTGTACCCGAATTCCTTGAGCTTTATGCGATGAGACCAAATAAAGGACAAGTTGAACGAAAACAAGTCGATATATCACAGAAAACTAGACATCAAAACACTCGAAACATGGAGACAAAGCGAAAAGCAGCCTACATGCGATCGCTAAAATTACATTTGCAATATTTTTAAAACGCATTTACAACTAAATAAAAACTTCCTGACATTGTTAAAAAAAAAAAAAAAATGAAGCGGAAACTCGATTTTTTTCCGCCGATTTGTTGTTGGAGACTGAAAAATTTAACATGCTGCGACAATATATTCTCTTTAGCTGGTGTTCTTTCAGCTGAAGAAAATTCGGCTGATTAAATGTTACTTTTTTTCGTGGAAAATTCTCACTGGTGTGCAGCACAAAAACGGTCGGATGTTTACGGTCTCGATGTTTTTTCAGGCACATTCATTTGCGAACAAAAAAAGTTCCCTTCGCTGCTGGATTCTCATGCCTGAAATTTCGCCACTTCCGTTCATCATTCAGCGGACGAATTTCGTCGTTGGCGAAATGTCCGAAAGGAGATCAGCCCGCGTTGCCAATAAATTCGATAAACTAAGCTTTTTAAAATATTAGAAATAGAAATCTTGGAATTTCGGAAGCGTGCGAATGTACAGGGCGGATATTTACGAAATTAGTTCATCGTGGCGCCAATGTGATGGCGGGTGCCAAAGTTACCCGCGAAGGGGATTCAATTACTGATAGGGGTACGTTGTTCTAAAGAATCTGTACAGAAGGTTTTTTTCTCTTTCTACATTTTCATCTTATTTTCTCCTTTTTCTCGTCTGCTTTGTTTTCTTCTAATCGCTACTAAAGGATTAAGAAAGCACGTGGGACGATTGGTTGATTTTTTCCTCTGCATCTTTTCGGTTAAATATCGTATTGTTTTATTCTTATCATTTTTGCTTTCATTCGAATTTAATAATAATCGCGATATTTTTATCTGCCTTAACAATGTAGCGTCGCCATTCCAAGTGCTCAGAGGACATCGTCAGGAAATTGCTTAGATGTTGGAAACGCTCTACACTTATTGTTCTTTTTTTCAATTTTTCTTCGCCTTCGTTAATTCGCTCGGGCGCCACTAGAAGGGTAAATGGAGTATTTGTCTCCTAGGCTTCTTAAAAATGACTTATTACACTAAGAAGTCATGTTGTTTTTACATATCTCCTGAGTAGGGTTCAAACACTCTACTCTCTTCTCCCCCCCCCCCAAAAAAAAAATAATAAAATAAAAATGTATAGGAACATCCACATAAACTTTTTGAAGTTGCAGTAGTCTGTCGAGGTTAAGACGAATGACCAGAAAATTCACACAAGTCATAAGATCTTTTCTGCTTAAGTATGACAATTCGATGAATTTATTGAAGATACACCAATTCCACGAAGTACTTAGTCCATTTAATTAAAAAGGCGATTTTAGCGACATCTGTTGATCAAATATGCAAACGCGACCATATCAGAATAGTGAGAAGTACTTTATCTATCACTGTAGAAGCAGTATTCAAAGATTTTACGTGTTCAGAACTCGTTTCTAAGAATTACATTGTCCCAATTTGGTTTCATGTTTGGGAGTACTTTTTCAAATTGGTATCTTCATATATACAATTCCACTTATTTATGTGATAATTTGTTCTCACTATGTGTTGAAATAAACTATCTCTTTCCTCCCGTCCCTCTCCGAGAATAAACTCCAGCTGATAGAACATAACGACTTATTCGACATTTACGTCTTATTATATTTTCTTATGTCTTGTACCACCTCTTTATTATGACTTATTATATCTCATGATTTTATCTTATGTTTGATTGTGTCTTATTATTTGTCCTTATTGTGCCATATTATGTCATATCATATCTCTACTATGCCTTGTTATGTTCGAACCTTCATTTTGAAAGCTATACTGAGGGGGTGGGGCCCAAAAATTGCAGAAAATACGGTGCAGTTAATTGATAATAGGGCTTTTGGAGTCGCTGAATACGTTTTCGATGTTATTTTGACTGTAACCACTAACAATAGAGGTCCGCAAGGAGCTGGGCGAAATTTCAAAATTATTCACCAGGGTTATGAAAAGAATACGTACAACTAAAAAATAACGTTAAGAAATCGAGAGAAAATAGCGGAAATGCTGAAAGGCAGAATGGGTCCTGATTAACAAAAGAACTAAATCAGTAAAAAAAAAAAAAAATTAGACGATTAAAGAAGAAAAAAGACCAATGGAGACGAAAAAAGGGAAAAATAGGCAGAAAAAAGAGTAGAGAAAATAGAGGAGAGAAACAGACGTAAAGTAGAAATGGACGAAAGATACAAAAACTAAACAAAACACGCTCAAGCAAAATAAAAAAAAACAACTGCATAACAGAAATTGAATAGAAAATTTCAGGAAAAGGAAAACAAACTAAAGATTTCCATAAAATGCTGACTAGGTCATTATTGAACCTGCAAAATTCTTGAAAGGTATAATAAATAATTTAAATGACTTCAGAGTTACAGTACGTCCAAACACGAGTCTGACTAAATTTAAATACAATTCCTAAAGAAGTAAACAGAAAAGGAGAAAGATTAAGGAAAATAGAGACATAAAGAAACTGGCATTAAAAACTAAAACATTTTGAATGAAAGGGAAAATAATTTATTACAAAATAAAAAAGAGCTAAGAAACAGCAAATTGCAAAAAATAAAAATAATAATAAATAAAGTGACAGAAAATGGAGCAGTGCTTAGAATTATTCCGAAATGTCTCATTATCGACTCCGAGCTCCTTCGAACTTTCGCTGTACAGTTCCAGGGGAAGTATATTATTCAGTATATCTCATAAATCAGTCTGAATCACTTAATAAAACAATGAGGAATACTTTTTTAAAACGTAATAATTTCATTTCTAAATTGTTCAGAAAGCACAGAAGCTGTCTTCTGACTCCATTTTTGATTTTTGTCCCTCCGATTTCCAACAAAAACTAGCCTTATCCGTTACGAATACGACTTAAAAATTTCATTTTTCAACCCCCCTCCTTTCAAAAAAATGTAACAATAAGGATGAAAGAAATAATAACAATCATTAATTAATAGGAAAGAAAGAACGACTGATCAAAATAACTAATGAACCAGAACAAACGTACAGATAAATTTGTGGGAGAAGACCTAGAATGAGACGAAAGATGGAATATGTAGGGCAAGAACCACATTATGAATCACTGTTTTCGAACTAATCTCACAACACAGGGATGTATTGAGCTGTAAGGGTGAATTAAATTAATGTACGAGTATATCAATTCAATGAATGTTTAGACAAGATATCTAAAGTCTGCTCATATCCACTGCAAACTGAAATTTCGCTGAATTCTCTACGGAGGCACCTTTTATCCGAAATGGGGTGCAAGTATTATAATTTGGATCACAAAGATTCAGATGTGTATATATGTTTTGGTACATGAAATAATTATTCTGAACCGAAAATTGGGTTAGCCGATCATTTGATGTAAGTTAGGTAATTAAGTAAATTTGCATGCATATCTCTTCTCGCTATATATCAAAATGCTGACCTTCTCTCCGTTTCCTCTCCTCAGAAAGTACTGCAGTAGATGAAACAACATACGAATGCTCTTCAAAAACCTATTCTATGGATGCATACTCGTATCAATAACCATGCACGGTCATTTTTATCCATTTCTCATATTAACCCTCAATTTCGAAATATTCAAGGATACACCACCGGGCAAAAGTCTTCATCGACCCCCAAGAGGACATCATGATTCTCCTTCTATTAGCAAAAAGGAACCAGGAAATGACTGGAAATTCAGATAACATTTCTGTTTTTATGCGTGTGCTGTGGAGGCATTCAGACATACTCTTTACAGACAAAAAAAGAATCCCTAATGTAGAAAAAATCTCATATTTCTTATCTAGAAGAAATTGATGTAAGACGACAAAGGTGCACTAAATGTTGATAAAACTAACCAGAAGTTGATCCTAGTAACGTGGGCCCTAATCACGGCTCGTAACCGGCTCGGCATACTATCAGTTAACGCACGGATCTCCTCCTGTGGTATTGCTTCCCATTCTTCTCGCAGGGCAGTTTTCAGTGCATTGAGGGCATTTATGGGGGGATTGGAAGCTCGTATGCGTCTACCCAGTCTGCCCCAGACGTGTTCAATTGGGTTCAAGTCTGGGCTGCAAGCTGTCTATTCAAGTTATGCAACTTTGACTTCTACCAAGAATTTGAATGTCTGTCGTGCTACACGCGGCCGTGCGTTATCTTGCATAAACAAGGAACCCGCTCCCACAAATAGCGTATGAGACACGACATAATTTCGGAGAATGTCCTCAATATACACTGAAGCGTTCACGGTGCCGGAGTCACGAAAATGGAGGTCCGTCCTAGCATCACGCAAAGTACCACCCAATACCACAATGGAACCACCGAAGAAATTCGACCTCCATGTAAACATACATCGGGCATATTATTGACCGGGGCGACTCCATATGCGTACGGATCCATCCGATCCTACGGAAGAAAATCTGGACTCATACGTGAAGAAAACCCGCCTCCAACCCCCTTCTCGCCCCTGCACGTGATTCTGAGTAAAAGACAAGCATCGTCGTCGGTGTCCCATAGTGAGTATGGGGACTTGTACCGGTTTACAGTTACATAAATTATGTCCACAAAGTCGGCGACGGATTGTTCGAGAATTCCTGGGGGTGACATGAAAGAAATTCATTTCTTGGCTATTCTATTCGATGTTAAATAAGGATCTCGCATCGCTATTCTCACAATATTTCTACCATATCAGACATCTGTAGCTCCTGGACGGCTAAATCCGGTCGTTGGACGAATGATCCTGTTGCTACATATCGTCGGTAATGATTCACAGTACCATGCGCCAGATTATACTGTACACTGTAGAGCGACAGAATGACGACTTCTACTCTCGTTAACGAGTACAACAATTTGCGCAGAAATTTCCGACGAAATGGACATATATAAAATTTTTTAGTTCTTTCAATCGAATGCAAACTGACGCGAATATTTCCAAAACTACCTAATCAATGTGTACCTTTGTTCACGTTGAACAGCGTAGCCACATGTGTGATAATATGTCGATTTTTCTCTATTCTCGGAAATTCAATTTTTTCCCCAATTTTCGGTATGGCTGAGTGTTCTACGGAATAGACGTAGGTACTTAGGAAAACAGTATGAGAATATATCCTCAATTCGAGTCATTTGAGTGCATTTATTTGCCATCAGAACATACATTACCTACTCGTATTTTTGGCAGGTGGATAAGACTTTTGTCCGGCTGTGTGTATTAATTTTCGATCTATGAAGATTACAATAATTCTACCTGGTTTCAGTTTTATTTTTCTGAAAAAAATTCAAATACACCAAAAATACATTAATCAACTGCTAAGTGTTTCAATAAGAAATACAGCCTAAAAAGTTCTATTTTTCATTCATGTAATTAGCCCTAGTTAGCGGAAGTGCTGTTTCACTCTACACTGAACATACATATACATAGGTTGTCGCTAAGTAACTGAGACTAAAATTCGTACGGCCTACCAACGCTACCTATCGGCGTTTCAACGCAGTAGAGAGATAATTTGGTTTATTAGCTATCGATTGAGACCACGCCGAGCTCATTTGATTGAAAACTCGCTGTTCCAGACCAATTTGAAAAAAACCATATGCGTTGACCACTACAGGTTTTTTAAAGATTTTTTTAAAGAAGGAAAAAAAGCATAAGATTACAAAATTTTTCATTAATCATCATCTTCGTTAAGTACACAAATATATTTTTCAAACTAAGCGCCATTCATGGCTATATAGGCGTCCATTCGTTCTTGCCATTTATCGGACTTCTTCGCATATTCCGCCGCCGGTAAGGAGGAGAAAAACATCTGCGCCGCAATGATGACTTCTAAAAAAATCACAATTCATCCTCACCCCCGTATAGTCCTGACCTCGCCCCCTGCAACTTTTGGTTATTTCTTCAACTAAAGGCAGCCTTACGGGGTCGGCAATTTAACATGAATCAAGAAGTCGCATCACTGCGGCGCAGATGTTTTTCTCCTCCTTACCGGCGGCGGAATATGCGAAAAAATTCGATAAATGGCAAGAATGAATAGACGCCTGTATAGCCATGAATGACGCTAATTTTGAAAAAGATATTTGTGTACTTAACGAAGATGATGAATAATAAAAAATTTTGTAATCGTATGCTTTTTTTCCTTCTTTAAAAAAATCATTAAAAAACCTATAGAGGTCAACGCATATGGTTTTTTTTTTCAAATTGGTCTGGAACAACGAGTTTTCAATCAAATGAGCTCGGCGTGGTCTCAATCGATAGCTAATGAACCAAATTATCCCCCTACTGCATTTAAACGCCGATAGGTAGCGTTGGTGGGCCGTACGAATTTTAGTCTTAGTTCCTTAGCGACAACCTATGAATGAATACAAATTCTCAAAAGCTCAAAATCCTTGAAGAGGAGATTTCCCAACTGTTTCTTTTGTTATTTCGCTCAAAAAATACGCGCCGAAAATGTTGTCCAATTTGGAGAGTAGATGACGTTCACGTAACTAATTAATTCATACATCATAATATCTTTTTTCGACCGAAAAGTTTTCATACAGCCGTGTAAATGACTCATTCAGAACCGTCTTTGAAATTTAGATAGAATCAGTTTTTGGCTAATTTTACGCCGTTCATTTCATTTTTTGAGCGTGTTCCGGTAGTAAAACATCATGTTCGAATAAATGTGATCCAGCGGTTGAGTCGAAGGAAGTGGGTGATTAAATTTCTTGTACTCATATTACGTACTTTTGACAATTTCTCAATACTGAACATGTTATATGCGTCTGTTATATACTTCTGTTTTATATACGTACTTATCGTGAAGAAAAAAGAAAATCTGTAAATCAACTAGCCAACAATATCGAGTTAGGGTAGTTTACTTTTTGAAATACTTTCTTGTATCGACTCATCAGGTTCGTTTTTCCAAAATCAGTACTCCAACTACTAGCTCTGAAAATCTCGTATGTGTCTGAGTATCTCAGCGAGCACTTGTTACTTCACGTGTCTAGCTACTCGAGCACGGTTTTCATTTGTAAACTTTGACTCTTGGTCGAAATCGGTTTCATATAGCAAACTCGATGAAAGTTCGTGCTTCTAAGCCGTAAACACATGGTTTAAAGTACGTGCACATAGTCTACGAGCCACGTATTGCGAATACGTGTCATCCCAAGTATGCGCGGATTAAGATGGAGGAATGTTTGGGATCGTTGTACGAGTACGAGACTAATTATTCGACATACTCGAAAGGCGATGCCCGCGAAAAACGCATCGGGGCTGGAAGTTTCAACATAGCAGGGCTTACCAAGCCGACACGATGAAATTTTCGTGCAAATTCATGATTCTCTCGCTTCCCGTCTGATGTCAAAAGCATTAAATCGCCTCTTTTACATTCTCGAAATAATTCAGTCGAGATGAAAGAACGTTGAAAGAATGGCCATCGTCATATTCATTAAACAAATCCGGCTCGCAACCAGATACCCACTTTAACGAAATTATCTTTTCGTTTTGTGAATGCGAGGGTGGTAAAAGTGTTTGGGACCCATAGATCATTAAATGAGAAATTTGCCGATATTAGAAATTTGAAAATAATTCCAGATTGACTACAAAAGTTATACCCGAATCTGGTGTTGGATGTATCGATGATCCGATAGAGGCGGTTCGCCCAACACTCTCCATCCTTAAACTCGGTCCGTAAGTTCTAACTTCTTGCCTTACTTTTGTGACAGACGTTGGTTTGCTTCCCACATTCAGAACCAGCAGATACTGTATCGCAGGGTTGTCCACTAGCCCTTTCCCTCTCGGGTTTGTGCCAGTACTCCCCCATATAGTATGTTGCGATGCGTTGACATCGCATCCGACAAGAAGGTCCAGCTTTTCCCTCACACACTATTCCACCAGTTTTTTTAGCTCATCATTTGGGGAGGGCCCCTAGAGTCTGATAGGAACTATGCTGAGCATATCACCATCTTTTTCTTGTTCCCTCCTTCCTCGTATTCTAAAATGGCCGCTACAAGATCCCTTAATATAAATCCCGGTATTACTGGGAAGCTCACTTGATACGCAAATATCGCTACAAGTGATCTTCCTGCATTTATAGCATGAATGAGGTGTCCCTGTGCCATCTGTATGCCTCTCACTTGTTCCCGATGATACCATGGTTTCTGTAACAGGAATATATTGGTTTTCCCCTTGTGCAGCCTCCTGCTCAGTGTGTAACAGGTGGCTTTGTATAAGCGCAGATTAATTTGCAATACCCTTATCATTTAGTGTATAGCTTTTCTCTGTTATCCTCAGACTGACATCTTGACATCAACTAGGTGGTCCAGGAAATACAGCTTGTTCCCCTTTCTCCTCAGGTGTTCCACCGACTCCTCGTCGATACCCACCGTTAGAAGTGTACCTTTCGTTTCCCCCCTGCAATGAGCAAGGTGCCAAGACCCAGCAAACAATCCCTGATTTTGTTGCTCTAGCCTTTTTTGACGTAATTGCGCTGTTCGCCTACTCGTAGGTAGCCAGACCGACGCGCCGGTCAACTTCGGCAGACCCTCCCAGGGTGCGACTTTGAGAGTTTCCTCCCCCAGCCGCACGCCACTGGCGAGTCCCGCCAGAAAACGTTCCCGGCTCGTCTGGTCCGCTCATATGACCTGCAGTGTACCTTGATGTTCAGTAACGCCATCTCCGGGTAGTTCCCAACGCATCTCGCGAATAACGCCTTCAGCGCCCTTTGCTTCCTCAGCCGTCAGAATAGTCTTTTGATGAACCGTCCTCAAAGATAACAACGTTATGTTCCTCTTCTGTCGCCGCCGAAGCATAGGCTGTCGTCTTGCTCTTCTTTAGCGGTGCCTTATTCTCAAGTCTCGTCTACGGAGTTTCCCACGGTCTCTTACTTTATAATGGAGTTCCCACAGAGGCTCCCGATTTCAAGTGTGCTCTCCTTGGTTCCTCCATCGTCCTCCTGCTGTCTCCGCTTCTCACGTTGAGCCTTCCTTCTTTACGTTCCTGTCCGTTTTTTCTCTTGTTGCGTTTCGGGACCGCGGGAGCTAGCGAGACGTGCTTTCCGGGGAAACGTGGTGGTTGGAGTCGCGATAGGTTACCTCGCGAGATACCGTGCGGGAGTGTAGACTCCAGAATGCTGACATTTTTGATACCGAAAGAACACAACACGGGGGTTGATGCACTGATAGTTATATTTTATGAATTTACACTATACACAAAACACACAAAGGGTATGAACTATAATACGCGGCAGGGGAACGAGAACAGCAACAGAGACGAATTATAGGTCTTCGGACACGGATCCGGTGGCGAATGTTGCGGACGATAGCGAGAATGGTTAGCGGCCGAATGTACACACAGAGGAAGGCCACGAATGGCTCCTCGGGTGACGAACTACAACTACACAGCGCGAAGCAGCGTCAAGACGCTGTAACTCCCTATACGGCTGACAGTGACAAGGGGGACAAGTGGTGGAGAAGGGTTCTGGGTTCACCGGGTTCCGGTAAAGCGCGCCGGTTGGAGGATGTATTGGGGGAGGAGGCTCGGGGTTCACCGGGTTCCAGTAAAGCACGCCGAGCAAGGAAGTCAAGGTAAAGCACCCACTGTACAAAGCAGGAAGCAAGAAAGTGAAATAGCAGGAATAGCCTTGTCACAATCAGCTTGCCCGAGTTGGCTCGACTACCCTCACAGGAGCTACCAACTTCATCCGCGAGCAGGTAGAGAACCACCCTCGCGATACGAAATCACCCTCGCGGCTCGAAGCTGTTTCTCGCGACACAATAAAGTTCTTTCAATAGCCGAAATGCGAGACCCGGTCTCATGGCGCAGTGCTCGACTATGCTTCAGGTGGAATCTTGAAGCATTTACTCGCTCGAGTAGACAGAGTACGCGCCACGTACGTAACACACTTTTCCTCCATTGTCCTAACGGAGGATTTCTGATTCCCTGGTCTACCCGCTTATGCCCCTGATTCACTCGATCCACCCGTAGATGTCTCCAGTTCAGCTGGTTCGCTCGAGAGTGTCCCTGGTTCTCTGGTCTCCGTCTCTACCTTCTTGTTCAACGTCACTCGGTCCATCGCTTTTGACAGACCTTCCGTTGTACTCTTCACTCTAGCGTCCCTGTCGGTACGGGTTTCGCCAGCTCCAGCAGGTTCGCTTTCCTTACTTATGTATACAGGGTTATTCAGTTTGTCGCGCAACATAGAGGAACGCCGCATGTTGCCTGGTGATATGAATAAGCCGCATAGGATGGCCGTCTATTCAAATTAAAAGGCAACATAGGCGATAAAACCCGCACTAGAGAGCGCTACGAAATCACCTGCGCGGGTGAAGCTGCAAGGGTGATCATGGATAATTTTAAATGGAAATACTGCTATCTTTAGGAAGACAAAGAACGGCCCAAAATTATTCCACCCACTTACGTTGACTGTAATTCTGTTGTTTAGTAAAAAATACAATAAAATGTGGGACGAGATTTTTTTTTAAAATCAATTTCTAATTGATTTAAAGACGTTTAAAATTTGCTGTAATCTTATGGTAAATTGCACATGATCACCTTCTCAGTACGCAGGGCTACCAACTTTGGGAACTCCAAGTTATTAGTGCCTATTACTCTGGGCCCCGTGTAGCGCTGTTACAGACAACAGAAAATGCAACGAAAAATTATTCGAGGAAAAACCCCGATAATTTCCATCGAAAATTATTAGGGAAAAATTTCCGATCATTTTCGAAGGATTTCATCGGACTTTATTGGAGAAATCTCCGATGATTTTAGGAGAATTTTTTTGGAGATTTTAGGGCAAATTTGCAATCATATCAAAGGATGTTATTGGAAATTACTGAGAAGTACCTCTGACGAATTTTAAGGGATTTCTTCAAAAGATGATTTCCAGAGATTTTCATCGGAAATCTTTGGGATAAATTAACGATAATTTCAGAAGAATTTCATCGAAAAAGTTCGGGAAAAATCCGAAAAATTTCGAAAAATTTATTCGAAAATCTTTGAAGAAAATTCCCAACATTTTTCAACAAATTTCATCAAAATGCTTTGAGAAAATTTTCCGGTAATTTTTGAAATTCGGTGAAAAACTCCATCAGTTTTTGAAACTAATCAAAATTTTTTTAGGAAGAATGGTCGATAATCTCCGAAGAATTTCATCCGAAACTTCGGGGAAAATCTAAAATGATTTTTAAAGAATTTCATCAGGAATTTTTATGGGAAAAAATCCAATAATTTCCGAAGAATCTCATTGGAAATTTTCGGGAAGAATCATAGAGTTTCTTGGGAAATTTTCGAGATGATTCATTTGATTTTCGATAATAATTTCCGAGGAAGTCAATCGAATATTAGAGAAAATTTTCCGATCACATTTTCAACAAGTTTCATCGGACCTCATTGAAAAAATCTCCAATAATTTCAAGAGATTTTTTAGGAAATTTTAGAGAAAATCTGCAATCATCCGAAATATTGGAAATCACTGAGAAGTATATCTGATGATTTTTGAAGGATTTCTTCAGAAAAAAGTTTCGATGATATACAATTCGGAAATTTTCGGGGAAAATCTCCCATAACTGCCAAAAAATTTCATGAGAAATTTTCGAGGAGATTCCGTTGATTATCCAAGATAATTTCTAAGGAATTTTATCGAAAACATGAGGCGTTGAGTATCAAAACCAGCTCAATCCAGTTTTATATATTTTTCAGGAGAGGCAAAAAACATCTGCGCGACGAAGTTTTGTATATTCTCTCGATATTTTTGGCTGAATCAGTAGAAGTTAGATTCCTCGTCATTTAACAATAGTCGATTTTTTCCAAATTCTCTTTTTTGCTACTGTAGAGATACTGATACGATTGATAAGAAATGGCGAACTGGCTACTTGATAATGCGCTCCTACCGGTGGAACTATGAACCTTGGATTGAGCTGGGTTTGATACAAAAGCATATCTTTGATACCATTTTATAATGGGATTGAGATGGATTTGAACCGATATTCGGTTGGTAGGTGATAGAGGATGGTTTCAACTTACAGTTTCAGCAAAAAACGGGGTTTCCTTAAAATGTGGATTGAGCTGGTTTTGATACTCAATGCCTCACATTAAAGAAAAATTTCCGATTAATTACAAAGAATTTTATCAAACATCATTGAAAAAAATCTCTGATGATTTTCGAATAATTTTTTTATAATCTTATCCTCTGTGATTTTAGGAGAATTTTTTTCGAAGTCTTAGAGAAAATCTGCAATAAAGGATTTTATCGGCAATCACTGAGAAGTACTTCTGATAATTTTTGAAGAATTTCTTCAGAAAAATAAGTCGATGATTTCCAAAGATTTTTATCGGAAATTTTCGGGATAAATTAGCAAAATTCAGGGAAAATCTCCGATGATTTTTAAGGAATTTCATTGGAAATAACTGGGAGAAAATGCCGACAATTTCCGAAGAATCTCATCGGAAATCGGATAGAAAAAATGTCCAATATTTTCCAAAAAAGTTCATCAAAATTCTTCGAGAAAATTTTCCGATAATTTTATGAAGTATTTCTTGAGAAATATTTGGGGGAAAACACCGACAGTTTTTTAAGGATTTTATCAGAAATGTTAAGGGGAGGCAGTGGCGTGCGATGATTTTTCCTAGGAGGTAAGCGATAAGCGTAGAGGTGAAATAAAAATTAGAATAAAAGAATGAAACATGCTACTGCAAAACGGCATTGATGAAATTACTCAAACTGTCGTATCCATGTGTCGTTTGATACCACTTTCAGCTCCGTAGCATTATTTTCACTTTGAGGAGTGCCATTACTCAGAAAGTTGACCTCCTCCCATAGGGTGAAGGAATGACACACAAATTCCGAAATGGTGTACACATAAATACACAATTAAAATTCCGTGTTTTGTGACTATTTATAGAGAAATGCAGACAGTTTTCATTTTTTTTTTTTTTTGGTAGCATGTCACCAGCACCACATTGACCTAATTCTGGTTGTTTGCCTATATTTGGGGGCAGGCAAATTCTTTGATTAGGCACACATTAATACACAATTAGTGCACAATTTTCTGACATTCTTTTCAACTTCTCATTAAAAATTTTTCCTTGCCGCCTTCCAGGAGGGAGGGGTCCGACGGGGCGTCCCAAAGTGTTCTACACAGAAATACACAATCAAAATAGAACTGCTTGGGGCTATCTTCATCAAGGTTGGCTCAGTTTTCATTTTTCTCATAGCATGTCGCCAGCACCACATTAACCTAGTTTTCATTTTTTGGACATATCTCTGGCAGTGATGACACACAAAATCAGGGAATAGGCACTCATTAATACACATTTAATACACAATTTTTTGGCATTCCTTTCAACTTCTCATCTCAAATTTTTTCTTGCCCCCTTCCAGAGGGGTGGGAGAGGGGTACCACGAGGGGTCCCAAAGTGTTCCACACAAAGATGTACAATTAAAACAGAATTGATAGGGCTATTTTCATCAAGGTGGTCTCAGTTTTCATTTTTCTCATAGCATGTCGCCAGCACCACATTGACATATTTTTCGTTTTTTGGACATATCTCTGGAAGTGATGACACACCAAATCAGGGAATAGGCACACAAAAATACATAATTAATGCACAATTTTTACGTATATATAGGTTTCAGTCATTAATTTTATATGTGGTGCTGGTGACATGGAGCTCGTTCAGTGTACCCAAGCTGAGCCACGCCGAGCTCAAAGCGTTTCCAGAACGCAACCAAACGCACAGGTTTCGTCGCGTTGAATATGGTAATGTGTTTTTGTGTTAGTAATTGATTGGGAAGCGGAGCGTAAGTCGTGCAATACGGACAGTACGGAAAAGAAGCGTTAGATCCGACGCACACCTCGCTGGTCTATACTGATGAGGTCATTATAAAACAGCACAATGGTCGTCAAACAATGTTGACCAATTTTTTCCGGCGTAAATAAATTGTATTACACTTATAATATGTGCATACATAATACATATTGTAATTTACATACATTCATTTTTTTTGCCCCTCTAAATACCGGACACCTCTAAATAGCGGACAAATTTCAGGCGACGGAGCGTTGTCCGCTAATAGAGGTTTTACTGTACATGTACCTGGATTTCTGAACATTGAACAGTATACATCTCCCGTGAATTTATTTTATACTTAAGCGTAAGCGTCGTTAGCCGTAATACAGTCGCTGTTTTGTCCCATGTTTCATGATCTTCTATTTGTTACAAGTTGAAGTTGATATTGTATATGAAAAATTATTTTCTCGGGAATTTTCAGGGCAAGCGGCGCTTACCCTGCTTGCCTGGAATGCACGCCACTGGAGGGAGGTCAGCCGGTATCCCTCAAGTTTCTATTCGTGACTGTTCTAACCCAACAGCCATGCATCCCCTCGGCATAGGTAACACCAACCTTGGGATTAGGCCCATAGCTGTACTGAGATACAGGCTATGGAAAGAAGGGGATAGGCAACTCATCGTCTGTCGTAAACGGGTCACCGGACACAGGTGACGGCCTTCACTGCTGCATAATACAAGATACATACAAACATAGTACGTACCCGTTTCAAGATCTGTGCCTCACGACCATTCTGACTTCACGTCGTCGGGTCTCTATTTCGCATCCAATGTCGAGTTTCCCGGCTAACGCAGAGATTCCGAGCGCAGGACGCGCCTAACTATAGTGACTGAAAGAAGTTAAGACTCTAGCATCAGGTCCTCGGGTGCGCCAAACCCACACTTGCCAGCTGCAAACCCTTTGCGGGAACGTACAAAATAGAAAGAAGCCGGAATGGTATACCCGAGTATATCAGAAATACAAACATTGTTTATGCTCGCTTCGGCGAACTGTTGCTATCTAAAACAACACTTTTTCCCGAGACAAGACTGGTGTAAGAAAATACGGAGGAGGCCGCGAAGAGTGCGTATTCAAAACAAATACGTCGCAAATCCCATTTACTGTCGGCATGTCGGCACAGAATACACCACCGCGAATTTAGGAGAACAAATTACTTATCCTGTTTGTCTATACATCGTCGAGTATACTTGGTGCACTCTCGCGTCGACTACGTATACCGCAGGAAACGGAGAAAATTTTATAATTATAAAACAACAGAAGGTCAAATAGTAATTATTAAAATCCGCCCTCGCCGAAAATAAAAGACGAGGTCGGCGGGCTCGAATTAATTATTATTCTTCGTTATCAGTTATTAAGGAGATAGATTTAATTTGGGATTACGGCGCAAGAGGCGTGGGCGAGGCGAGGCGAGGGGTCGCTCTCTCTTTCTTGTTTTCGAGAAGCTGTGTTTTAAAATTTCGCCTTCCGCGAGCTGCCCGGCCATGTCGTGCCGCTGCAGACTAATGCTCGTAATCGAATTCGCAATCTGCCGAGCGAACACGGCGAACAGAGCGGCACCCGGTCGTGTTCGAGCGGCAGAATGCATTCGCGACCTCCGCCGATGATCGGATGCCGGCTGCTGCAGCGTCTGAGGGCGCACGGCGCGCGGCCACTGCTCGCGCGACTTGTTGCTAATTAAAATATTTCCACCTTCTTTGGGAATTATACCGGCGTAAACAGCGAAAACACCCGAAGGAATAGATTCGTTTTCCCGGCGAAATTGTTATACGAAATTAATTCGCGTTAATTATCTGTTGTGTTGCTTTATCTCGAACGCGACTTTCGAGCGATCCCATTTTCGCCCTCTCTCGTACACGAGATTTACGAAAATTTATCTCAACTTATGGCTTTACACAGTTCGCATTATCTTTTTGCGAATTGCGTTTTGTGATAACGCGCGTATTATTCGGAGGCGGCGGGGAGGGGAGGAGGGCGAGAATAATACGTTGTCGTGTTTAACGTGAATTTAACTTTTCATTATGTAAACGACAGTTGTTTAGAAGAAACGCCGTTCAAATTTACACCGTACGCAATATTATCACCTTTAAACGTTTTACGATCGTACTCGTGAAACGCCGGGTATTATATGCTCGTTAGAGATAACATGTTTCCAATGTAATTTGTGAAAAGCCGAACCCCGAAAGTGCCGAAGAAGCTGCGGAGTCGACTTATTTTCCCCTCCGCTTCGTTCGCCGTAAAATATGTTAAAATTTCATAACTAAGATAAGGACCTAGTCGTCAGTCGCCCATTTTCTGGAAAATTCCGACTTCACCCCGAATAACGATGCCGATGACCTCGATATTGCGATACGTCTTAATATAAACAAAAAATGGATGGGTCTGTGTATGGATGAATGGCTCGTATGCAACAGGATGATTCTTAAACCAGTAGAAACGTCAGGTTTGGTGGTGCCAGAGCCAACGGTAGAGGAGACTTTTCCCTACTCGTTAAGCTGAGCACACTGCTATCATTGGCCTACCCCCAGTTTCAAACAAGGAAATTGTCTCATCTGATCAATGAGGGGAACGGCTCCACCTGATTCAATTTTTCGATCATACTTCGACTAGCATCTCGAAAACGTACCCTTCGGTCCATCACTGACGTCATTTTTAAGGGCAAGTTTTTTTATTCGAAAAGTTAAATATACGCGGAAAGTATGCGTTTGCGGTGATCCTCCCCTTGCTAATGTATATTTCTGTTATCATATTATGTATATTCACGAATTTAGCAAAATCGACTCATCGCCACTGCATTCTGTTCGACCTGACTTGGCCCTCGGTTTTGGCGGCAACCGATGGACGACCATCTTCACGCCGCCTTCTAGCTTCTGATAAAATTTCTAAATTACGCTTCCTTATCGATACTGGTGCCACTATTTCGATCTTCCCGCCTCTCTCTTCCCAAGCGGAACGATCCAATTTGGTGCTCTACGCGGCCAACGGCACACCAATCCCCACTTACGGTCGCCGGAACTTAACTTTAAACTTAAGTCTTCGGCGCCCAATAACGTGGGAATTTGTGATTGCCAAGGTCGGCACCAATCATGGGTCTATCAACCTTGGCAAACACAAATTCCCACGTTATTGGGCGCCGAAGACTTGAGTTTAAAGTTAAGTTCCGGCGACCGTAAGTGGGGATTGGTGTGCCGTTGGCCGCGTAGAGCACCAAATTGGATGGTTCCGCTTGGGAAGAGAGAGGTGGGAAGATCGAAATAGTGGCACCAGTATCGATAAGGAAGCGTAATTTAGAAATTTTATCAGAAGCTAGAAGGCGGCGTGAAGATGGTCGTCCATCGGTTGCTGCCAAAACCGAGGGCCAAGTCAGGTCGAACAGAATGCAGTGGCGATGAGTCGATTTTGCTAAATTCGTGAATATACATAATATGATAACAGAAATATACATTAGCAAGGGGAGGATCACCGCACGTTGAAAGTCTCATAAAAATTTCGTTCTAAGACGAGACAACATAGATATTAAAGCGCAGGATTTTTTCAGCGAAATCGAGTGAAACACATGCCTAACTCAAATACTAAATCATTTTAAAAAATCTGAAAAGAAATACAATTTAGATCTTTGCTAGTTGGAACTAGTGGCTTGGTGGCCGCGTGTATTCGAACGCTGCCTCCTGAACCACGAAACGCGGGTTCGAATTCCAATACGGACGGCGAATCTGTATATTCAAAATATATTTGAAAAACTGGGTTCTATGAAGTTCAACACCTATATCTCAGGCCCTAATTATCGCACAATGCGGTTTAGGTCTTAAAACACTCGGTGAATCAAGCTCCTTATGAATCTTTTTTGATCACTTGAATCCGTTCAGTCTGAGGAGAGTTATGAGGTAACAACCAACTCAACCTCACTACTTACACGCATTTCTTCCACTCATTTGTCCATTACTCACGAACTACTTGACCTATAAAGCTCATCTTAGTCTAAGAACACTCATTGAAGCAACCTCTTTCATATGCTTTTTGATCACTCAAATCCGTTCCATACACAAATAAAATGCTCCATTCGATTAGCTTTCAGCATTATCCAATCATATAAAACCACATTTCCAGCAATGTTACTACCAAAAGGACGTACTGTTCACAGTCGTTTTAAATTACCTCTGAATCTGCACGAACATTCAATATCTGGTTTGTATTAAGAATGCAAGAATCATCATTTGGGACGAAGCTCCAATGGCAAAAATGTACGCACTGATGTGTGTAAACAGACTATTGAAGGGCATAATGGGAAATGACGTGCCATTTGGCGGCAAGATTGTAGTTTTGGGTGGAGATTTTAGGCAGGTTCTGCCAGTAGTTCCACATGATTCAAGAGCTGCTACAATTGCTAATTTCATCAAGTTTCCTCCTTTATGGTCTATATTCAAGACGTTGAGACTGACCCAGAACATGCGAGCGGAAGCAGAAGAAAAAGAGTTCTCAGAATTCTTGCTGCAGATTGATAATGGTACCATCCCTCATTCTGGCTCTGAAAATGGGGGCATTACAGAAATACCTGGGAGCACAATTTCTCAGGACATTATAAGAGATGTCTATAGTGAAAAGTTTGACACTCCAGAGGATGTCCTGAAATTTTCCAAAGTTGCCATTCTGGCACCAAAGAATGATCACTGTCAGAAGATCAATGACAAGATTTTGGACTTCATTCCTGGAGAAGCCAAAACCTACACAAGCGTGAATAGACTGATCAGTGAAAATGCCAGTGAAATCCTGCAATTTCACGTTGAATTTCTGGATAGTCTGGAGTAGACAGGTTTACCACAAAATAAATTACACTTAAAAGCTGGTGCGATTTTTATGTTGCTACGTGATATGAATGTGGCACTTGGGCTGCTGAATGGGACTCGACTAATTGTGAGAAACATGTACACCAATGCACTGGATCTGGAAATAATAACTGGGGTGGAGTGTGGTCGAAGGATATTACTCCCATGAGTGGACCTGTCGCCAGCGGATTCCACCTTGCCTTTTTCATTCAAAAGGAGACAATTTCCAATAAAGTTAGCTTTTTATATGACGATCAATAAGGCCCAGGGACTGACGCTGGAGAAGGTTGGGATATATCTACCTGAGTATGTCTTCAGTCATGGACAAGTATACGTAGCTCTGTCGCGGACAACTTAGTTTTATAATTTAAAAATCCAAGTACAACCTGGACCCGAGCGTTGATACGCGATCTCGATGTATGAGCAGGAAGGCCGA
Source organism: Acanthococcus lagerstroemiae (assembly GCA_031841125.1). Lineage (NCBI taxonomy): Eukaryota > Metazoa > Arthropoda > Insecta > Hemiptera > Eriococcidae > Acanthococcus > Acanthococcus lagerstroemiae. The sequence continues at coordinate 73,921,955 of CM063106.1, read as the reverse complement.
GAGCTGAACTTCCACCTGATACAAGTCCAGAGCGGCCGTGGGTGCTTCGGCATGTACCTATATCGGATGGCGATAGCGCCGAGTCCCGTTTGCACGCACTGTGATCGTGGGGTGGAGGACAACCCCTGGCACACCCTGTTCGAATGTGAGGCCTGGGAGCAGGAGAGACGCGGGACGGCAACAGTGATTGATCCCGACACGAGCGACAGTGACCGCGTGATCAGCGGAGATCTTGGTTCCGGAAATGTTGAAGCGTGGAAGTGGTTAGAATCGGATGTCGGCCTTTGTCTCGACCGTCGCGAAGAAGAAGATGCAGACAGGAGTGGTCGAGTCAGAGGGCCGACGAACAAAGCTCGGCCCACACCATCAAACACAACAACTCTGTATCATTCTGAAGAGCAGCTTCCGCTGCTGCGGATCCCCCGCCGGGGTTCACCCATCATCACCACCTTCCTGCGTCGTCACATGTACCAAGACGAGGAGGTAAGGGGTGGCCGGCCGTGGTACTCCCAAATTCCAGGTTAATGCTGGGTGAGCGTTAACCTCGGTCAGTAGGAGGCTCCATGGTGAGTCTGGCAAGATAGCATGTACCGGTAGTGGAGCGACGAAATGGGGGCTTGGGCTGGCCTCAGAGCATCCCTCTAGCCACTAATGCGATACTCGAATGGGTTTTTCGCGGGGCCGGGATGAGTTGTCTCAGGGGGCACTTTAACATGCGTGCATCGCCATACGTCTCACAAGATTTCATCCGTGACAATTCCGCTGTCATGCTTTGTGTATTGTGGCGAAGAACGCTCCCAAACTTTCGAGATGAGCGAAGATAGATCTACACGTTTCGAGCAGCAGAATAGAAGTTCGATAACGAGAGCGAAAAGGAGTCTTGCCCACTACGCCGAGATATATAAAGGCCGCTGGCCGACGCCGTATAGTCTAGTTTTAATGCGATAAACTGTGCGTTTTCAAAGCGATCTAGCTACTGTTTTCGTGCGTTTGTATTAGAGTGATATTAAAAATTCTTAGTACGTGTTTTTGTGCGTTTGTTGGTGCGAATTTCGTTACAGTATATTGTGGAAATAACTTGCGAATATGACTATCTGCATCTCAATCTCCGCGTGTTGTGTTATTTCGGTATCAAAAAATGTCTGCATTCTGGAGTGAGTTAACTTATCGCAATTCCCACAACCGCGTTCCCCGGAAAGCGGGTCGCGCAGCCCCCCCCCAGTCCCAAAATGCGACATAATGTATACAGAAAAGTAAAGCATTTCTCATTCGATAATTTCAAGATAAATGGGCGCCTGGTTAATTTGTTCTATCACATACCATTTTGATAGTGTGCTCTCATTCTTTAAATTCTTTTTTTGAAATCAGGGGCAGAATTGTACTCCTGCTCACTTACTTAGACCCTTAATGGTGAATTGTTCCCTACCGTTCTCCCCTCACGCTGTTCTGGCACTACTAATTGGCATGTGTATGCGCTTAACTTACAGAAACTTTCGTGAGAATCAGTTCAGGGGAGGTTTTTTAAACAATGCCTGCCAATCCTCGCCAGAAGTTGTCAGTTTGATTTTGTGGTTGCTTATGGTCCGCAACAGAAACTTGTCAATGAGTGGGGATCTCCGTAATCGAAAGCGCGCTTCTTGTTGATGCTTCGGGACGAGTTTCGCTAGATTTAAACCATTCATTCGAGGTTTCGATGGTAATAATACCGGCGTTAATACGCGGGTACATCTATCACCGTCCAAATACACCGCTTAATGAGTTTACGAAGTGTAAACGTCGGGGTAAAAAAACTCCAATAGGGAAGGTCGTACTGTTACACTTCGAAGATGCTTCGAACATTATTCTTGGTCGAGAAGCATCCTTAACCGCAACTATTCGGCGCAAAGACCTTTAGCGAAACCAGGAACGTCCGAAGAGTTCTCAAGTTTATACTCCGGATACACGAGGCGGTTACTGCTCGCGCCGTCATTAATTTTGGCGCGATAATATGGGCGAGTGGAAATAATTTATAAATCCCGTTTACTTATAAAAGTTCGCGCGACAATAAGAGAAAATTTGAGTTAAAATTGATAAATATGAATCGCATTGGGCGTGAAAAGGCGCCGCGCCGGATGGAGGGGATGAAATTAGACTCGGTAGACGACGTTTGTAAATGATGGCGTCAGAGTCCGAGCTCATTACTCTGTTACACTGCACAACGTGAGGAACTCCCGCGGGCGGATTGATTTATGAAAGATTTAAACTGTCATGTAAGCACAGATTAAGCTTTCGTCCCACGCTTCCTCCCAACAAAATGCCTCATCCGCGAAACTTTGTTCTTGTTTCCACATATGCGCTCTTTTCGTCCCCACCCTCTTTCTTCGTTTAGTAAATAGCAACGTTATTATCATACTCGGTTTTCAACGCGCACTTCTTCATCTGCAGAACGAATATTATTCGTATTATGGAATTTCAAAAGAAAAGCAATTGACCGAAAAGAAGCCTTTTCTGGTCTATGCGACTGCGAAGTCGAGGTTGTATCAAACTTAAAAATATAAGATGGTTAACCATATTGGGGGTACACTTTTGAAAATGTGTAATGTAAAAAGAAGAAAGAAAAATAGAGAAATCTTTGAAATACATAACGCAGCCAGGGGTACGTAGAATTTCTCTGTTCAAAAATATTAAGTCGGCATAGTTTGAATTTTTATGATGTTTGATACAACGAGTGGCTTATGCGTTAAATTTACCATACTACATTATTTACAGAGGACAGGTCGATAGATAGCTGGAAGGGCACTGCTCTGGCTAGGTACCTATAATAGAGTTGAAAATTATGTTTGAGTACGGGTACACAGCACGACTGCACCGTATCCCACCACTAATAACACAGTAAAGCATTAAAGCGATCCTGTTCTCTGGCTCAGTATCCGACCAGCATAGAACTCGCGATTCATGAGCGGTCAGTCCTGTGACTACTCCGTCGTGTCCTGCCAGTCATCGACTGAGGTCAATATCCCACAGTGACCCGCAATGCATCTGGCAAGTTCCAGATAGTGGCGGAGGCCACCGCTGATTATACTGACAACAAAGCAGATGATTCCCTCAACAGTGGCAGCGAAGAGGAGTACGCAGCAACCGCTGTTGCTGGTGGGGTACCATTTGAGCGGCTGACCAACCAGTTCCACCGCATCACCGAGCAATGTTGGGGAAAACATTGGTACGAGCGTCGACTGGTCGATGGACGCATTCGATTTTCCCAAACATTAACGCTCGGCGTAAGTTCAAAGTACAGCTCTCGTTTTGGACAATGCAGGCGCTGACGGAAAACGGATGCTTCGCCGAGTACCTGCACAAAATGACACGGCGCGACACTCATTCACAGTGCGAGTATGAGTGCGCGTTTTCGCAATCTGCGAAACCCGTTCTTACGGAGTGCGCGCTGATTAGTCCACGTGTATCCATTCCACCACCGACGTCTTTACTGGAGGAGTGGAGAGTGTGGGCCGACTTTGCACTCTGGGAAGCTAAGAACCCGTTGTTCCTAGTGGCAATTACTGCCACGTCGTCACCACCAGCACCAACCAATGGACAGCGGGAATCAGGGTGGAAGCGTACCCGCTGTTCAGAAGCCGTCGCAGGCTCCAGCACCGGGAATCAGGGTGGCCCCCGTACCTGGTGCCCCTGTCGGTGGTACACCAATTTTGACTGGCAGGAATCGGGGAGAACCCGTAGCCGCCAGTCGAAGAGCCTGGAAGAGGGTGGGCTCATCGTCAACGAACATTGATAAGCGGCACTCCACCGAAGCTGTAGTAGCAGCAGAAGAGACAATGACCGTAGCGGGTGAGAAAAGTTGATAAAGAAAGCTCGGCACTTGTGAGCGTCCCCTCTTATCCCGAGGAGCGTCGCTGGTAGGAGACCCCAGAACTTGATACTAGACTCATCTGCTCGACCCACTTTGAGGAAGCAACAAGGAACTTGTAGCTGAAGTCTTGTGGTAACCGCCCTCTCTATTTAGAGCGATCCCCCCCGTTTTGGGTGTGTTGCCGAAGTGACGGGCGGGGAAGGAAGATGGAAACCGATACGGACTTGTCGTGAAATTGAAGGAGGCAATAGACAATCTCAAGCTGACTGAGACACTGACTGACTGGTCGACAGATGACAGACAGTCTATAGTTTAACTTAAGATTGTAAATATTTTCATTTGTATATATATTTCGCACGCATAATGTAATTTTAAAAATGTGAGTTCCCCTCCCTACCCCGCGCTAAAACTACTCGAAGGCAAGTAAGGTAGTGGAGGGGAGACACCCTGATTTTTATTTTCACCGGAGGAAGTTCCAGACTGGTCACCGGGTGGGGCCTTGAACCCTCGCGGGATTAAAAGGAAAAGGCTTGGAAGTATTTAGAAAGTGCCGAAATGGCTTTTAATGAGAATTGTGCTATTAATACATTTGGAGATGAAAGACAGTTCAAAATGGATTTTCTTTCTGCTTTCTGAAAAAATATTGTCACCCAGTAAAATTTTCAACTAAAATATTTTAAGCGAGTCATTATTTTTTTATATTGTTAGACATTAAAATCAACTTTGATGGTTGTAACTTTCAGATATGAGTGAGATGATTTCAAATGGATGCTTGTATCGCAGGATGAAAAAGCACCAATCTCATTTAATCTCAAATTTGATGACTATGATGAAAAAGTGTCAATTCTTGAAAAAAGACTCTTACCGTTTCTCTCAAATTTACAAAAAAGATGGAATGAAGCAAGATCGGGGATGGTATACTACGAGCAAAGCAATCAACCATGGCTGCAAAAACATTTAAATGTATCTTTCAATGTACCAGAAAGTGTGGATAAAATCGCTGGTGGTCATGGAAGGCCACAAGTCAAGATTTCTGATACGTCTGATCTGTGCCGGATTTAGCCTAACTGCCGCTGTGGGCAGTTGCGCTACGCCACCTATTTGATTGTGCGTTCAGGGTTTTTCTTCCGACGCTTTTCTTTTATTTCCCCTAAATTTGCCGCCCTCAGCCGCTCAAATTTCTGCCGCTCTGGGCAACTGCCCATTTTGGCCTTATGGTAAATGCAGCACTGCGTCTGATCAAACTAAAAGGAGACGAACAGAATCTCTCCGTGAGTTGGTAGATCCTGAGCTAGAATCAAGCAACAGTTCATCAACTACAAGTATAATATGTGTAGAAGGAAAAACATCCGCATCGTATGTTGTTTCCCAAGCAACTCACTTTTCATCTAGAAGACCAGTGAAAATGAAAATACGTATTTATGAAGATCCCCCCCCAAAAAAAAAATTGAAATGAGCAGCGATAAAGCATATTATCCTTGATGATAGATTGTCACCTGATGAAGGGGCAATATGAGAAATTACGAGAAAATTCCAAAAATTTGAATGCTGACATACATCCTGCATATAATTATATTGTTGAAGCACCATATTATTTTCTTATTACGTTCTCATACTCGTATTTTATACCATAAAATTTCTGCGTATACATTTTCAAAATTTTAACCTACTTTTCTTTTCTTGATGAGTTTCAATTAAGAACTAATTTTTACCACGATTTTTGGTCCCTCAAGTTGAACTGTATTGATAATTCATGACCTTACTCAAACAAATTGATGTAAAATTGTCGAATATGAGTGAGGGCCTTCAAGTAGTTCAAATTCAAGAAATGATTCCAAATTTATAATTAAAGACTCAAAATACGTAACTTTTGATATGACGCCAATTTATTGAAAAATTTTCAAACATTTTATTTGGGAGGTGAGGGGGGGGGGACTTCAAGGGGATCCACTTGTAAAATAATACCAAATTCGTAATCTACACCCCAAGAAATGTAACTTTTGATACGTCACATTAATATTGTAAAATTTCCAAACATTTTATTTGGGGGCCTTCAAGGAGGAGTCCAATTTGAAAAATAATACCAAATTCGTAATCTACGACCCAAAATCTGTAACTTCTGATATACCACACCAATATATTGTAAAATTTCCAAAAATTTTACTGGAGGGTGGTTTAAAAGGGGGTTCAATTTGAAAAAAAAAAAAAAACAAATTCGTCGTCTGCGACCCAGAATACATAACATTAGACCTTTACACCATAAAAATCAGTCTCACTGATTTTTGTTCAGCTAGAGTTTCAATCTGTACCACTGTCGGACGGCCATTCCGGCACTTGGCCAGTGGCTCTGTGTATTGCACGAATATTTTATCATGCCTGGCCGCACTAACGTAGAATCCGCTGATTTGCCCCGCTTTTACCCTAACGTATCTCGCCGGGTGCCACAGGAGACCCTTCACAATATTGTGTGTTTTACTTCAGTTTTCCGGTCAATCTGGACCTCCCCTTATGAGGGGAGGCGGGCCTCACAATCTTATAATAAAAACCGATTGGTGTCTTCCACTTCCTGCGTCGGTAACTGCGGCGATAGCAATAAGCAGCGTTATCTATTCATAGATTCGGTGAGGGCTGCGTCCCGATCGTGCCCTGCCTCATTCTAGAGGAGATTGAGATTTGTCTCAACACCCGACTTACTGAGGACTCACCTTTTAGAGTACGCAGCCCGCCACCCGTGATTGGCGGCAATTGATGGTGTCTTCTACGACCTCTGCAGCGGCGATGGTGACGGTGAGGGGCGGCCTCTTCAGGCTTCTTCGGGTTCTTCGACTTCACCCGGCCCGGTCTTCGTCACCTGCGGGAAATACTGGGTTCTCGAGTATCCACAAATTCTCAAGAGACTTCGACTTTTGATTAGTATGACATCGAAAAACATAGTTACCAACACAGCCAGTCCTGTCAGGAGACAGCCTGTTGACGATGATTCCAAGTAAGTCCGTTTACTCACCCCGGAGGTTGTTGTCTCCTTATCAAAGCGAGCGTCGTACTTATCACCGGGAAAATTTTTAAGCTGCTCCTCTATGCAGTGAAATGAATAGACATTTGCTTGTCCAAGCTTAATTTTGAATATGATGGTTTTGGTATAGCTCTGTACGGTGTCTCGGTGATTGATCCGGCTTAAGCATGTGACTACTGGCTTCTCAATCACCGTTATGTTCAACCATCTCGGCTATGGGCCGGCTCGTACAGGCTGAAAGTCTATCCACGATACAGCTATATGTTCTAGAAATCTTTTCGGTTTCACAACCGTCACCATGCAGTTCGGATTCTAAATGAATGTCGAAAATATGCTACTGTATGTACTGTGATACTCAATAACCATCATTCCTTCTAGTCTAAAGCTCCTAGCTCGAGACTGTTAATTCGACAAAATTGGCCCATCAATTTACCAGGCTACAGTGGAGAGCCTGCAGCGTCAGCCACGCTCCCGCTGGCGAGATAGTATAGTGAACAAGCGTCAATATAAAAGCAGTTCAAAATGCCATAACATGCGTACTCGGTGAGCCAAACTCACCCCAAATTGGCGTTTCTCACCAACACCACAAGGTATGCGACAACACTGTCGAAACCTTACAGATTGTCACAAATCAATTACCACTAAAATGATTTCACCGTGATCATTCACTAAATGCCACAAAGTACAAGCTCGCGAGGGCGAGAACCTTGGTACAAGGGATGTGTCTTTCGCCCTCCAGCAGGTTCTCCATACGAACCAGTCATGCATACAAGCAGGTGAAAGCGGAGGGGAGCAAAAGCGACGAGGGCGTAAAATTCGATCCTAAACGGGGTGTATTTATTTCGAGAAAAATATACACTGACAGTAAGTTGAAGCTACAAAATGATGCGCGTGCCACACCGCGATAGACTGTTACCGAAGCTCGATCCAGAAACTTTTCCACCTTATCAGCACTACGCTTGCCTCTCCGCTTTTTTCAAACTTCGAAATAGCAAAAAGTAGCGGCTTACCACTACCCATTTTCGCAAAAACAAAAAAAGTATTTGGTCCCATTAGGAGGTACTTCACTACAATCTTCTTGTTCATGTTAATATACTGAGATAAAGAAAGGAACAATCTTGTAGGCTTTTCATTTTATTCGAGTAACTTGTTTATCAAAAAGTCAGAAATTACTGGGCGGGACTGTAATATCATCTCAGTCAGAGTCGGCATTATTAATGGGTGTGAAGGTGTCATAATATCCTTAATCATTTTTCGAGTCAACATTTAATTTTCCTCTAAATACTTGGAAAATCTGTTAACGTGTTGGATCTCGCATCTTTGACAAAAAATTTATCAAATAAAATATTGTGACACAAGTCCGAAAGTAGTATAATTACTCCTTTGATACAAATGCAAAGAATAGCATAATTGCAACGCCGTGATTATTCCACGGGTATCGCAATTACCTCGAAATGTTAATAAAATTGCATACTCGAAACGCCGTAAATCTATCATAACAGTGTTCCGGTTCCTTCGAAGTGTCCAACGGTTTCAAGATGAACCCCGGATGTCGAACCCCTTCGATTTTTATAAGAATCTAGTTTTTTCAGCTGCTGGAATTCGAATTCTTTTAAAACAGCGTTTTGGATCGAGCTAGAATTCGGGGCAGAGTTCGAATTCGGTTTTGGATTCAGATATTTGAGATTCACGTTTCCTTAGAAATTCACAGGAAAACGTAAACCCGGAAACGAAAATGCACTTGTCCGGAAAAATGCAACCAGTTCCATAAACTTATTATTGGCAGGCAAATTTCTTTGTCCTTGTAAAAGTAATAGCAACTGACACTACGGCGGGCACACACACTACAAGGTATATATTTGGGGCGGGGTGGGGTGTATAGAATGTTATTATTTTGTTCCAATTTAAAAAAAAGAAAAAAGAAAATCTATTTACTTGACACTTGAGAAAAAATTACTAGGACAAATCAGCTACGGCAAAGATAAAGTGTATGAGCCGCGATTTCAGTTTTTTCGGTAAAATATCAAATAGACCCATTCGAAAGGGTTAAATTAAAATTTTAACATCAAAAATCTGATGAAATATCAAATACACCGACCCAAAGACCATCGATTTTGATCCCGTCCTCAGTTTTTGTGACAACATTAGTTAGCTCATATAAAGGGGTCAAATTTGAATTTTGGGACCCAAATCGAAATCAAATTCGAAATCTCACTAGATTTTTGAAATGAAGGACTTATGAAACCCTTCGATACGTTGTTTTATTTTCAGAGCGATATCAATTTGGCCTATTTCAAGGATTCAAATTTGAATTTTGAAGAGAAATTTGAGTCGGATCGAAAATCTAATTGAATTTTTTAGGTCATCAACCTGTGGCTGTCGTGAGGTTTTTACGAGAAGTACTTAGTCCGGACCGCTGCGAAGGCATACAGAACAAAAAAAAAGACGAGAGCGTGTAGAAGACGCGTGTATTACACGATAGAAACAAGCAGCTTTGCTACTCGAAAAGGTTTGGCTCTTGGCTGGAAGATAAAGATAAATTCTCCGTTCTTGAATTAATTTGGACTGAGAGCGCGGAAGAGTCGCGCTCTACAATTTCAGTAGCGTGAATGTAAAAGTGATCATTGCAGAAAATTGCTCGGACTGAAATGAAAATGGATTCTTCTGAAAGGAAATTTCAACCTCTATCAGTTTAATTATCTTCATTTTTTGGAAAAACTCCTTCATTTTTGAGATATAAGAACCCAAGAAACTATTCCGATACTATGTTCACCTGTTTCGAGAATGTCAATTAGGCCGCCTCCAAGGGGCGAAATACGGATTTTTGAGTCGAAATTGAGGTCGAATCGAAACTCCGATTAAATTTTCGAAACCAAGAAACACCTATTCCGATACCTTACTCAGTTTCTACGGTCCAATTAATTTATTCCTCCAGAAGAAGGAATAATTTGAGTCGAGTCCAAAATCTGATTGCATTTTCAGTATTAGTGACCTAGAGCAGAGTTTCTCAAAGTGGGGTCCACAAGCAGTTTTTTAGGGGTTCGCGAAAAATATTCTAATCTATTTTTTTTTTATCACTCGCACCAAGAACGCCTATTTCTGAAAATAACAGTTTTGGTTTGTATTACGAAATATGTACTTGGCTAGCTCAATCCATGCCTATGAGCAGGGCAATATTGTTTTCGACGGGTGGCTACCCTGCGGCTATAAGTCACGTGAAAAAAAGGGGTCTGCATTGACTACATAAGTAATTATGGGGGTTCTCGAGTATATGAAATTTGAGAATCCCTGACCTAGAGAACCCCTATTTCGATACTTCGTTTTATATGTTTCTATTTAGTATTCCAAAGTTGATGAAACGTCCCCACCCTCTTCTTGGGGAAGAGGAAATGTTTCTGTCCGTAAGAAACTGGACCTTAGCCCTTCAAGATTCTTGGTAATCCTTTCTGAATGTGCTATTAAAAAAACTTCGAGGGTTGGATTTTTCTGCTACACTCTGTATACTTGTTCACCAAGATTATTTACGGCGAATCGCGTATGCAATTCTATTAACGTATCCCAGTCTTGAGAGTTCATCAGCGCCTGCCGGCCGCAGTTTCTATGCATGTCATATAATCAGATACGAAATTGCTGTTGACAAGCAGAAAAACAATCATGTTCATTCTTGAATTTTATGCGTTATCTAAGTTTAGGCGAATTTTCAGTTAGTTTCTGGAGAAATTCGGAGGACCGAGATGTTCGCCACCGCTTACCGAACAACGTGCTGATAGTAGCGGCCTCTCACCCTTCTGCTACTGCCATAAACATAGAAATGTCGTTCTGTTAATATCTGTCTCGCTATCCGTTGTATGAAAATCATCTATAATGTTTCAAAAGTTTTCTCTGTCCGGGTGATGGGAGCGTCATAAATAGGTCGCTGTGTTAAATCCCCTGTGAGAATACATCTAGAGAAGCATCATACGAACAGTCTACAAAATGGAGTTGGAAAATATTTCCGGCAGCGATTTTCTCCGAACTTCTGTACTTTGGCTTCCTGATCAGTATACTATAAGTTAACAGTGATTGTGGTAAAGCTTTGTCCCTCAAAGAGCTAAAATGAGTCCCCTCCCCGTGAACGTTAATGAAGTTTCAAGTAGGAACACAATTCTGGGTTAGTGGTACCTAAGAGATGAAGAGGGAAAACATTTCTACGATGAGTAGATGGATGAATACAGTTTCGGGTCCAGGGGTTTCTAGCTTCCTGCGGCTTACACGATACAGTGCTATTTTGAATTTGAAAGCATCAGAATTTCTACTTCCTCCTTTAGGAATGGTTAATGTACAGTGGTGTTTAAAGAGCTAACTTTCTAAAGATTCTGATGTAGAATAATTTTTGTTGGATTTCTCTTTGTGTAATTTTAATAGTTTTCGATATTTTCGTGAAAAACTCATTTGAAGGTTCCAACCCTCCTAAAGAATGAACAAGGCAGGTGAAGGTAGAGATGTTCTTGGATATACTTGGAGAACCTCCCACAATCCTGGTCGTTTCTTTATCTATGTTTATTTCAATTTAACTGCCGTATGAGGGGAACAGCGATACGAACAATTTCCACCTTCCATTGCAATTCCACCTCTGAATAAAATAGAGCTTGAAAAAGGTTTGTTAAAGAAGAATATCTTGAGGGTACACAGAATTTTTATGATCTTATATGACTAAACTCTGAATAAATTCACTGATGGATTCAGGGAGCTATCCTGGGATGGGCTAGGTTATAGTTTCATCAACTCCCTCTCATTTAGTACTTGAATCATTTTCACATCCTCGTGGTTGTAAATGAGTGAGTATCCCTCTAGTTACCCCCCCCCCCGTAAACTAATCTCTGCCAATAAGAACGCACCTAAATGAAGAAGGGGTCTACAATAACAATAAATGAGAAAGAAATTATATGGACTGTACTTACAGATAGGTAATATCACAAACCAAAAGATATAACATCACGATATAATTTTGAAAATTTGCTCGTATCACGATACTAATATCATTTTGGAAAGCTTATAGCGATTTCACGAACTTATAATGATAATAAATAATACAATCAGTCAATTTATTTATTCTTGCGCAAAAAGATGAGGTCCCCCTAAAAGCAATTAAAAATAAATTCAAATATAATCACGATATAGTTACCACCATCAGAAGACAAAAATGGAATTTGGGGGACACGTCGCCCGCTCCAAAGAGAACAGATAGACCTACCAACTAACATTCTGGTGGCCACCAGACCAAAAAAGAAACAAAAGCAAGCAAAAGACAAGATGGCGAGATGATTTTGACAAGTTTCTCAGAAATACCTACTTCCGCAGGGTGGTGGGGGAAAAGAAGGAATGGTGTAGACTGGGGGAGGCCTTTGCTCAAAGGCAGGGTATGGGGTGGTAGGAGCCGGTTAGTATAGTAATAATGTAATATTAATGTACCTACTACTTCTAAAGCTTTGCTAGGATTCTTAGGCACTTTTATTATGTTGCTTAAAGAATTAGACTCAACAACTTTGTGAATAAAGATCTCTGGTTTCAATTTTGTTCATCATTTTAAGTTGAAATTCTAGTTTACTAGAAGAAAAAAGTGAGAAAACAACACCTTGGGACGGGGAATGAAGTATAGTGATACGACACACACGTACACTAATATATTATTACACTTGCAAGCAGGGCTTCCTACCGATAAAACAAAAAAGCACCAAACTGCGTAAAAAAGAAAATCACCAGAAATCACCAACATGAAAAAATTGTGTAAGCTCGCCTGCACTGTTTCTGTGTTTCAGAAAATGAGAGGCGAACAACTGTGACAGAATAAACTTCCGAATAAGAACTTTTTTGGCCGGGTAAATCAATTTCCTTGGTTATAAACATAATTATTATTTCAAGGCTAAGAGAAGGGCCTCAAAGGTATCAGAAACTAAAAATAGTTATCCTCCACTATTTAGACTAGGGCTGGCTAACTGTTAAAGATTTTGAAATTTTGATACAGATGTAGGAAGCAAAGGACTAATATAAAAATATATATTTGAATATATACGTGCATTGAACTGAGATCAGAGTGATGAAAATCTGCAGGAAATAAAATCCAAAAATTTATCGTTCAGAATAAATTAGTGTTATCGTTCATAATCCAGAGTATCCTCTGTCCGTCGTCCTCGTGGTTTCTCTCTTATCAGTTTCATTTTGTAGAAAAAATGTAAACAGTTGTATCCATCAAGTATGAAAGGAATCAAAAAATACATTAAGCGATCGTGATTTAAGGTGTCTTCTCTTTTTACCTTCCAATACAAAAATGTTTGCGTCATCAGAGGTTGCCGCAATGCAGTTTGCAGTTAATTATTTAACACCAGCACATTAGCAACCAGTAACTGCCACCAGCAAGCTAAATGAAACCAATAGCATTATGAAAATATAATAAGGAAGCGATCGGTAGTAAAATCACCAGAAGCAGCCAAAAACAATGCACAGACCAACCGTCTCAAAGTCATCCGATCATGCAGCCACTGCAATCAACACCAGTTACAGAAAACAGTATCCATCGATAATCTACCAGATATCATACTATTCATCAATAGCCCTACTATAGATTAAATAGAATGTAATTAATTATATGTATACTAAAGATGATGTAAATAACTATACCTATCGTAGTTGTAAATGACTATAGTCTATAAGGCAGTAATATTCACTATAATAAAATGAAAAAAGTCACCAGACGTGGTTTAAAATGACCAGAAAAGTAACTAACACTTATAGTGGGGTTGAAATATCACAAAATTTTGTGGTAAATCACCGAGGTTGGTAGCTCTGCTCGTAAGGAGGTTGAGCGATCGACATCTATAGTTTCTATCCTTTAACATAGGGAGTAAAGATCGGACTTGTCTTATGAAGTTTCCACCTGTTAGGATAATCAGTGTTGTAGAAAAATGATTTCAATACGAATTCACCTTCTGAAAACTTTGAGTTTTTCAAAATTCAAAATATTAAATCAGTGCTTGTACATTTCTCATTTGAGCAAATTATTTGATCACTCAAACTAGACAGATTCTCAGATCGGCCACCAGGTGTCGGGCGTTTCAATTCCGAGTTCTAACACTTCAGCAATTTGGTTCTCATTTTCGCACTATTCGGAGTTCAGAAGTAATTATTTTGAAGTCCGCGCCTGTATATCATAATTTACTTGACATCAAATTAATTTGGATTACTTCCTTGAATTTTTCAATGTAGGGTACTTTATACGATGTTAAATTAGAAATTTCAGAATTTCAATACTAGGAACCTTCGGTCTATACATTAGCCGAAGCTACTGCCACCATTCTTCATACCGACGATTGTATATTTTTACTTGTCTCGCGCATTCGCCTGAATAATCTCGCGCCGCATTCTCAATAAACTTAATCGTAGACTCGAAAGGGGAAAAACTAATCTTTTTAGATTTGAGTCGGAAAAATGGATATAGCTGGTCCGCGAAGCCGGAGATGCGATTTTTGCCGCGAAATTCTCAGCTCGCTATTTCAAAAATTTCGCTGGGGTACAATCGATGCACGTAGGAAAGCGTTTTCGAGAACCCGGAAAACGACATATTTTTTAGCGTGGCTCGGTATTATTACTTTTATTATAAATCATCATCATCGTTTACAACGAAAGTTCATTTTAAAGTTGATTTACCGACGTTCTTATGTTTCTGACGCGAATAATTAATCGTTTTTATTTTCGAATGTATACGTTTGTGTACAACGAAAAAGATAAAAAATTGAAGTTTCAAATTTCAGCGCAGCCGCTCAGTTTACAGGTCAGAGGTTGAAACTAAATTTACCGATGTTGTCCGTCACGATACCTACCGTAGTTATCACACCCCCGATGAAATTGGCCGCCTTATTTATCTCCGTCAAGTGCGTTCGAGAGCGTCGAAGCCGATGATGGCGTTTTGTTGACGACGACAAAATTTGAAGAGGCTTTGAACGACGAAAGCGGAAATTACGCGATCTACCGTCCAGTCGGGTACAGAAATGAGCACCATCGCGGTACCCAACATAAATTTAGTTTTATTTCATAATTTGCTGACTCGCTGGGATTTACGAGGGCATTGACTGCTTAAGCATCAGGGTACATCGTTTTTCTGTAAATTAAAACGCACTAGTGAAGCGCCATATAGTTGTTATATTCCTTAGTCTCTCGTCTAGAAGGTGTTTCTCTTCACTTTTTTCCCGCCTGTGCTAATCTTTTCATTTCTGAGAAGGATTTACACTTTTTATCCTTCAATAGCAATTAAGAGTAAATATCTGCCCTCCCAGGTCCACTTTCTGAATGTACCCTACCCAGACTTTGAAGCATTATTAGTTAAAGTATATTTTCCTAACTTACTTTCAGTCTATATCATTTACTGTTTATTTTCCATCACTGACTGGAAGGAATATGTACTGGCAATTTTATGCCTCCCCGTAATTGAAAACAGGGCCGGAAAGTACTCATCTGATAATAGCTGGTGATTTTAATGTGCCTGAGTTCGAACTGACTCACACTGGTGGTTCATTGATAATTAGTGACCATGAAATTCCTTGTGAAAATCTTAATCTGGCATCGCACAATACGTCAAAAAATTGGGGCACATACCTGAAAGATCCATAGTACAGTAAAATCTGCATAAGCCGGAACTCGCTGGGACTGAAGAAATTTCCCGCCTTAGACAGAATTCCGCCCACAAGAAACTTTGTGCAAGCCGGAAAGTTCCGGCTTAATTTTTTCCCCCTTTATTCTTCCTTTCTTTCTTTCTTTGCAAGCTTGATACATACATTACGAACTAGGCAAGCACACATACAGTAGTTAACAATCGTATGTACTAGTATTTTGAAGTTATTTTCGGAAAAAATCTCCCAATCTTTGACTGATATATTTAACGAAATTCTAAATACTGGAAAAATCCCTAAGCAATGGCTGATAGCTGAAGAATCAGTACATGTATTTCCGGCTTAGCCATGTTCAAAATGGTAATTTCCGTTTCCGCGTGAGACGAATTCCGGCTTATATAAAAAAATTTACACATAAACTCCATAAGAACTGCCGGGACTTTTTTTTTTCCGTCATGGACGGATTTCCGCCTAATACAGATTCCGGCTCACGTAGATTTTACTGTACTTTATTTTCGTTGATTCTAATCTGTAATAGAGCGAATCTTCCCGAAAACCCTTTTACTTCAATTATTTCGTTTTTGTGTTTTATATCAATAGGAAACCTCACTCCTCTGTACCCTACCGACGATCCACAATAGTAAAATCAGTTTCCGTTAGTTCTAATGTGCAGTTTTTCGCCGCACCGGTTCACCCCAGATAATCCGATAATCCCTATGTTTTTAGGCGGTAAGGCGTTTTAAAATTCTACCAGCCTCTCTTTACTAGCTACACCTCAGCAATTGAAGTGTAGTAGCTCTGGGTTAAGGAAGTGGTTCATTTTACGGTTCGTGTTTACGTTAACTTTTTTTTGGGATCTGAACTGATTTAACTGGGCTTGATTCCCTTAGTGCCATGTAACCACATTGGGGCACAACATGCAAGTCCTTCCAATTTTGCATATACCTCCTCAATCTCTTCGTCCTCGTGAATATTAGTAGGCATATTTATACACTTGTATTATTGTTGTAAGTACTGGCTTGGTATTGATTTTTATCAAGTTTAAACTTTTACTCTATTGTTTATAATACATAACATTATTACCTACTGCCAAGCAGCGCACCACATATCTCTATTCTATAATTTAAAAAAGAAAAATTAAAACTACAAAAATTTATAAAGTTATCATATTATTATAGGATCTCCTACCACACCACATTTGCAGTTTTATAGCTTCCAGGTTGTACTTGGATTTTCAAATTATTAAACGAAGTTGTCCACGACAGAGCTACATATGATTGTCCATGACTGAAGACATACTCGGGTAGATATATCCCAACCTTCTCCAGCGTCTGTCCCTGGGCCTTGTTGATCGTCATACAAAAGGCTAACTTTATTGGAAATTATCTCATTTTGAATGAAAAAGGCAAGGTGGAATCCGCTGGCGACAGGTCCACTCTTGGGAGTAATATCCTTCGACCGCACTCCACCCCAGTTACTATTTCCAGATCCAGTGCATTCGTGTACATGTTTCTCACAATTAGTTGTGTCCCATTCAACAGTCCAAGTGCCACATTCATATTACGTAGCAACATAACAATCCCACCAACGTTTAAGTGTAATTTATTTGGTGGTAAACCTGCCAACTCCAGACTATCCAGAAATTTAACGGGGAATTGCAGGATTTCACTGTCAATTTCACTGATCAGTCTATTCACGCTTGTGTAGGTTTTGGCTTCTCCAGGAATCAAGTCCAAAATCTTGTCGTTGATCTTCTGAGAATGATCATTCTTTTGTGCCAGAATTGTAACATTAGGATATTTGAGGACATCATCTGGAGTGTCAAACTTTTCACCATAGACATTTCTTATAATGTCCTGAGAAATTATGCTTGCAGATAATTCTATAATGCCCCCATTTTCAGAGCCAGAATGAGGGAAAGTACCATTACCGATATGCAAACACTTTACACATCACACTACCAAAACTCGGCACCTCCTCAACAGGGATTCGTCGATTGTTGGTGCTTTCAGGGCCACACGTCACAGAAACATCCTCCTCTGCACTGGGTCGCCGTTTTTTGATGGCTGAAGAGCCACACATCATATCAAAATTTTCACTGTCTATCTTTCATTTTTCGCTTATTCGTTTAGCACGCTTTGTCTTTCTATCAAGACCCATCTTAAAATGCAAGAAATATACTAACACAAATTATAAATCAAAAGAAAAAATATTAAGAAGTCACTTAGAAGCACAGTCGGATCACCACTAATTGAAAAGCTGATGAGGAGTACTTTATATAAGCACAGTGTCCTCATTTGATTGGCTAATGCTGAAAGCCAATCAGAATGCAGTATTTTATTGGTGTATGGAAATGTGGGTTTATATGATTGGATAACGCTGAAAGCCAATCAGAATGGAGCATTTTATTTGTGTATGGAACGGATTTGAGTGATCAAAAAGCATATGAAAGAGGTTGCTTCAATGAGTGTTCTTAGACTAAGATGAGCTTTATAGGTCAAGTAGTTCGTGAGTAATAGACAAATGAAAGGAAGAAATGCGTGTGAGTAGTGAGGTTGAGTTGGTTGTTACCTCTTAACTCTCCTCAGACTGAACGGATTTAAGTGATCAAAAAAGATTCATAAGGAGCTTGATTCACCGAGTGTTTTAAGACCTTAACCAGCATTGTGCGATAATTCGGGCCTGAGATGTAGGTGTTGAACTTCATAGAACCCAGTTTTCAAACATATTTTAAATATATAGATTCGTTTATTCATAACAACTCCGACTCTTGCCCCCTTTAATCCCTCTGTTTTATTATTCTGAAGTTGTCTGCATATAAATCATTCTCCTCTTCCCACTTTATTTCCCTTCTCTCTTAAAATCCTCTAATCTTCCAACTCCATTCAAACTTCTCACG
The DNA here is from genome assembly GCA_031841125.1 of Acanthococcus lagerstroemiae. Classification (NCBI taxonomy): domain Eukaryota; kingdom Metazoa; phylum Arthropoda; class Insecta; order Hemiptera; family Eriococcidae; genus Acanthococcus; species Acanthococcus lagerstroemiae. Next base: position 73,903,557 of record CM063106.1, on the reverse strand, counting down.
TTCCAAATTCCAATTTTAATTCCGCTTTTCTTTTCAAAATGCTCCACCAAGTAGCTTCTTCCGGACATCCGAATGGGGAGCTTTTTATATACGGAGAAATTATACACCTGTTGGAGTGCCATCATCACTAGTTCATATTTGGAAAAGCTGCATTTCCTGGAAAGAGATACTGTTGTAGATTTCCATTGCTTTCAACAGCGTGCATCTGTCGAAGTCTGTATTCTCCTAGTTTTTTTCCCGCTATTCTAACGATATATAATCTCATAGAAAGTATTTTTTATTACTTTTTGCGGTTAAGCCTCCTCCCGATGGCAATGTATCACCCAAGAGGAAAGTTGTAACTGAACGTCCACCGTCATTGTACCGGGTCACGAAATTAGCAACGGGAAAAAAAAACATACCGCGAGACCAATATTCGTAACAATAAACGTGCATTTTTAAATGTTCGACTAAATGCGAATTTAAATTCGATATAAATTTACAATAACTGATAGTGACAAAAAAAAAAAAAAAAACAAAAAAAAACAATCTTATTATACGAGCGAAACGGAAGTGATTCGTGTAGAAAACTTTTCTCATCACGACAAAAATGAGTTCCAGAGCACGAAAAAGAATAAAAAGAAGGAAGATGCGCGGCGAGAGCGAGACAAATCTAAAAATAAAAAAAAGGAAAATAAAAAGGAAAAACGGAATGACGCGTAAAAGCAAACCAAGACGATATAGCGAAACACGTGCGCCAGCTAGAGAAAGAAAATGAAAAATTTCGGAATCGAGAACGTCGATTTTGAAAGATAGTTTTGGTTTCTGGCGGTAAAAGACTAATACGACGGAGAAGACAAGCAAAACCATTTGATACGGAGGAAATACGTAGATACAGAGTAGAGAATAAAAGTGCTCACGTAAACGACATCAAAGAAATCCCCCTCATATAAAACTCAAAATCTGATTGTTCGCGCATCTAAACTACGGATGCGGTTGGAGTATTATAATTTAACGCCATTTCTTCCAGCTTTTTTTCAGCGCTCAACCATGTACGGGTATGTTTGCGCTGGAAATGGTCGTTCGCCAGGATAAAAAAGGATTGGAGGGGTCGAAGCTTGAGAAGCAGCCACATATTTGCAAACTTGTTCGGAAGACATAACCCAACATGAAATGTTATATGTCGCCAGCGACATATCAAAGCAAATTTATTTTCGAACTAAACCTGATTTCGCCAACTGAAAATACGATTTGGCCAACAATGAATCGTTTAAAAATCGGCCAGCTAAATAAAAATAAATAAATAAAACTTTTCTAATTAGTAATTAATTAAGGCGAGAAATGATACCGCATCACAATACACGATAGCCGCAGCCTACACTATGCAGCAAACGGAACTTATAAGGGAAGTAAATACTATGTATATAGGGAACAACCCCCTATCCTGACGCAGGCCCAAACAGGGTATTTTCGGGTTGGGGGTACAGTGTCCTAGGTACGCCATGTCCCTTCCACTAAAAAAAAAAAAGACAAGATCTTGTCTCTGGAAGATTTATTTTGGTACCGTGTTTCTATCCGAATGCGGAATCAACAGGAATGAGGGCATATCTTGAAACATCCTGTATAACGACATCCTTGCGCTCGAGGCTCATCGGCATTACTCTCTTCGCAGGTCCTCAGTTGTAGCTCATTCAGCTAAATGTAGCTTTCTTGTACCATATTAAGAAAAGCCTACCGTTACTTATCCTGTTGCGGTGCCATTTATCGTAAATGTTTTCAACTTTAAACGGAATTCAGCGCCTCAAAGTTGGAGGAAATTTCGACCCGATTTGTTCTTAAAGATCAGGCTAATATCCAGTTACTGTTGCAAAAGCTTCTAAACAGCGATAAACTAATAAAAAAGTGTTTGATAAATAGCACGCCGAGTTTCACTTTGTATATTATGATAAAGTATATTCAGATGAATAAATTAAATTCAGTGGAAACAATTTATAAAGAATCTAAGAATTTTACTGTATAGCGCCAAGTCGTACGAAATAATTTTTGGGATCAGTTTACAGGCGAGCGAAAGCTAGAAGAATATTTAACCAAAAGTATAAATCTTCGATACCTCGGGGGGATCGGAAGCTTAATATAATATCTATAAACGACCCGAAGTTCATTGAACCCGTTCGCTGGATGTAACTTATCAAAGTTGCGTTAAAAGTTGAAAAGATGAAACAGTTTAAACGATAACCGGAAGTCGGATAACGAATTTTCGAAACGTTTTAACAATTAGTTATATACTTATATGTTGCTGTGTGCAAGACCAGCCAGCTGAAACTGGCACGCTGGAAGCTGAAAGTATTTCGCGTGTATGACAGAACTCGAATGGAGAACAAATGGGAAATATCTTACAGTTCTCTGAATTTTCTTTCACGAATACGACTGATAAAAATCTTTATAAATTGATTTTTCCTTTCCGGCTTTTGTCTGCACTGGAATTTGCGATTTACTTATTTTAAAAGTCGAGGATACAAATGTGTTTCTTTAAAACTCACAAACCTTGCAGATTTTCTGCTGTGTATCTGCAACTATCGCGTCGGATTGCTCTAATAAATTCTTTGAAACACTGAAGATTTTTTCGATAACAAACGAGAGTTTAGCCGAAATTAGTAGAATTGCTTCACTAAGTTGTACCGTAAAGCCCACACAGTCCACCGAGTGATACATTTCTGGTCAGGATGCAGCACTCCCCAATCATTTCTTTGGACGGTCCTTGAAAATTGGGCGTTTTAAGGGAAAACTACAGCAGCAGGAAAAAGGCTTTTCTATGTATTTGTTCTACGCACAATTTTTCACAAAAATGATAGCTCGCAATTTTTTCGGGCCTACTCAAAGACATAATAAAGGAGGATTAAGAAAAAATCCGTCTGAATGTTAATGCATGCCGGGGAAAGAGTTGGCGTCAGATTTCCGTCATCATTTCAATTTTCTCAAATTCCATGAACCGATGGAATGCCAATAACCCCCTGACTTCTCCAAAATCTTTCACTTCTGTCTGCTCTTCTCTTAAGAAACTGGAAATATGTAACATAAATAAGTCGTTTGGTTTTCATACCTAGCTGAGATTTCTGAACTTTGAACTTCCCAGGCTTATTATACCCAATTTCTGGAACTGGCGCGTTAGAAGCAGCAGTCTCTGGGACTTGCTCTTCAGGAATATTACTCTCTGGAACTGGCACTATCCCTGAGGCCCTCTTTTCCACGAGAAACACTCCTCTAGACATGTCTCTTCTGAAGCAGCAGTCTCTGTGATGGAAAAAAAAATAGAAAAATAAAAAAATAATGTTTCTGAAAAAGCAGTTATTGTAACTGGCTCTTCAAGAACAGAACAAGAAGAAAAAAGTCTCAAGAAGCAGTCTCTGGGACCGAGTCAAAAAGGAAAAAAACACTTTTAGGCTGGTTATTTCGAAAGTGTGCAGCTGTTGATACAGCTGGCTCCATAGAAAAAGTCATTTTCGGAATTGGCTCCTAATAAGAAAATAATAGATAAATCGCAGTTTGGTTCTCCAGGAAGAGCAATTGTTGAGATTAGCTCCTGAAAAGAAGCAAAATCTAGGATTGGCTTCCCAAAAGAAGAAGTTTCTGCGATTGATTTGTTACAAAAATCAGTCCCTGGACTAACTTTTCGGAAAATGAAGTCTTGACAACTGTCTCATCAGAAAATGCAATCGCTAGAATAGCCTTATTAGGAAAAGTAAACTATCGAGCTAGCCTTTCGGGAAAAACAGTCTCGAGATCAATACTTTATAGAAAAAACTGTCTCTCGGATTAGTTTTTTCAGTCTTTGGGACTGGCTCTTGGATGACAAAAGAACAGTCTCTTAGAATAGCCTTCCCAAAAACTCACTGGAACTGGCTCTTTAGAAAAATCTATCTTTGGGACTTGGTTTTCAAAGGAATTCAGGTTAGCCCCAAAATATAAAAAATTCTCTGGGACTGGTTCTGAAAAAAAAAATCATACTGGATTTTTAGGGAAAGTGGTCTTTAGAACTGGCTTTAAAAAATTCTTTGAGATTGGTTCTTTAGTAAATGCAGTCCCGAGAACTTGCTCTTCAATAAAATTAGTCTCATAGTCAGAAATTGACTCTTCAGAAAATGCATTCTCTGGATCCCGCTTGTACAGAAAAAACAATTTTCAAGACTGGCTTTTTAGAAAACTAGCCTCCGAGACAGGTTCTTAGAACAAAGCGCTTCCAGACGGACTTCTCAGTAAAGACATTGTCTGAGCTAACTCATTGGACGAGGTAGTCCTTGAGACAGGTTCCTCAAAAAAATGCAGCCTCTGGGACAGACTAAGCAACTTCTCGGATTTGCTTTTCAAGAAAGGCAAACTCTGAAACAGCTATTTCAAGAAATAAAATAAAAGTTTTTGATACTGGACTTTTAGACAAAGAAGTCTTCAAGGCTGGCTCTTGGGTCATAAAATAAAAACCATATCTTCAGAAAATTCTATCACTGGATTGGGACTGGTTTTTTGAGAAAGAAAGGGCACTCTTTTGGCCCGTGATTCCAGAAAAAGGCAAAGATTTAGAAAAAGCATTTTGTGGGATTGGTTCTCAAAATAAATGAAGAAAATTAAACAAACAATTTCGTGGAGTAGCAGTTCAGAAGACCTAATCTTTAGGAATAATTTTTGAATGAATGAAAAAAAAAAATAGCTCTTTAGAGAAAGTACTAATTGAACTGGCTTTTGAAATCAAATCCATTCTTCATCACGTTTCATGTTATTTCTCTAGAAAGTATAGTCCCGGAGATTGGCTCCTTAAAAAAAATCAGTGTTGGAGTGCGTGGTACTGGTATTTCAGACGTAGCATTTCCTGGGTCCCACTTTTTTGGAAGAAACAATTTCTGTGATTGAATTTTCAGAGAAATATTTTGGGAGCTGATTTTTAAAATAAGGTATTGCCTAGTAGTCCGTGTAACAGATTCTTAAAATAAATAAGCTCCCAAACTGATTCTCAAGAAAGGCCAATCCTTGAAACTGGCTCGACCAAAAAATCAAACAAAAAAAACACTGTCTCTGGTCTCGCTCTTCGGAAAACGCGAACTCTGAGATTGGCTTTTGAGAAAAGATCGTGCTAAATCAGACTGGATGCTTACAGAAGAAGGCACACACTGAGGCAAAAACCAGGATAGAAAAAAATAGAAACAGAAACGTAGAGCGTGCGTTTTATAATTTCACGTTATTCAAAACAGCTGCTGCGAGGAATTTCCAAGTAAATGTAATGTAGTTTGCAGCAGAAGAGAAGATTGATGGTAGAAAATTAGGCTGGCTTTTACGTTGAATTAGCTCGTTCGATATTTTCGGTAACCCTCCGCCGTGCCGGTTGCTTTCATTTTGCTGAATCATTCAATAATACCATTTACAATTCAGTACTACTTCGTTTTCTTTTGTTTTTTTTCTTTTCCAATTTAAATGTGTTTTTGTTTCATCTCATGCGGTTCGTTTTCACGTCGTACTATTATAAGAGGCAACAAGAAAATAAAATTAAACATATGCGAGACGTGATTTCAAATTCGTAGATCTACGTGCGAATATACATCTTACAAATTTGACCATTTCGATGCATAAAACTAACGTGGATTTGACATCGCTGTAGTTTGACAGTTCGCCTCTTTTTCAACACAGAACTGACAGACGAATCGACGTCGTTTTTACTACTCAATTCGACGTCTACACGGTACATACAGATCGAATTCAAATATCATCAGTGTAATTGATGACGTTTCCTTTCTACGCCTAACTGACCTCGATTTGGCATGATAAATTCGTCGTCGTGTCAATTAATGAATTTGACGTTGATTTTACATACAAATGGACGTCGAATGTAATCTGTGTAATTTGTTGTTTTCCCCTTCGACATCAAATTGATGTCAACGTGGTAGGGTACAATCATTGTCGTTTTTATTAAGTAATTTGACGTCCTTTTTACTCACCGATCGAAGTGAAATATCACCTGATTGTCGACTTTCACTTTCAAAACTAAATCAATGTCGATTTAGTATGGTATAATCAATATTGTTTTCAGTAAGGTAACTGCACCAAATATCGCCCACCTCAATATCTGGTCTGTTGATTGCACATACCTGGTGGTCAGTTATAGTACTAGGTTTGTTTTGTTAATGTATGATTTCGCAGAAAACGTAGGTATTCTTCGTTAGACCAAAAAAAAAAAAGTTATCAGCGAAAATGATTTTTGTCAAAGCAAGAAGTTTTTTCAGTGGTCCAGGAATATATCATTTATATGAATTCAACTGCCTGAAAAAAATTGACAATTGATTTTATATGACTGTAGCAGTTCAAAATATCGAGTTGGGGTAAATTTCTTTCTCAATTTTTCCAATTTTTGAATTAAAGAGCTCTTTTCTAAAATGATCAAATTCAAAATAGTGATTTTTCAAAATACTATAAAAATTGTTTTTTCTACTTCGAATTTTCTCTTTTATTATTATTTTTTCTTACCCTTCTTACTGTTGTAAAAATTAAAACTTCTTGGTTATTAAATTTCTGACACTAGTACAATACAGCAGTAATCACTAATCGATATCATATGTATACGTTTGTATAGAAAAGGCCGACTCTGTCGGTTGCAATTTTCGAGGTATAGCCATTTTTATGGGGGGAAAATCGTAATTTCCTGAAAACGAGGTTTTTACTCTTTCGGGTTCTTCAGACCTTGGTTTATGACGTACATACGTGAAACTTTGATTCCGTCATTTTGATCAACTCAAAGGATAGAATGTCTCAAATGAGAAAAGGGTCCAATTCGTCGATATCGCTTCCCCCTCCCTATGTACAATGGTGGCCTGTGAATCAGTGTATTTCAGCCGAAAAATTCAGCTTCAACTTTTGGCTGAAACTTTTGACCTTAAGAAATTATACGGCTTAACATAGCTTTTCATCATGACCTACTTAGTAAATGAAAATGGGAAAAAAGAATACAGTAGAAGGGGAATTAACAATATAGCCACAAAATTTTATTCAGAACTATATCATGACCAAAGAATTTCAAAAGCGAATGATACGAAAATCGAAACTCCCAAACAGACCGAACCGGAATTCTTAGAAGAAGAGGTAGTACAAAAAATAATAAAAAACATAAAAAATAACAAAACGACAGAATAGCAAACGAACAATCAAAGTACGGAGGAGAAGGGTTAATGAAAGGGTTAACGCGACTATATAACAAGGTTCTGAAAGAAAACTATATCCCCCAAAACTGGAAACTATCAAATATCATCCTATTTCACAAAAAAGGAAACAGGCATAAAATAAACAATTATCGACCAATTAGCTACCCATTCAAAGATTCTGTCAAAACTGATTATCAATAGGATATCCAAATCATTAAACGAACACCAACCAGTCAAACAGGCCGGATTCAGGGGAGGATTCTCAACGATTGACCATATATTTACAATAAATCAGCTTATAGAAAAGAGTAACGAATACCAAATCCCTCTTCACCTCGCGTTCGTTGACTACTCAAAAGCCTTCGACTCCCTAGATCACGCTTTCATGCTAAAAGCACTCAGAAACCAAGGAATTCTGGATACATGGGTAAGCCTAATCGAGCCAATGTACACTAATTTAGAAGCGAGAATAATTACAGACATTCAGGGTACAAACTTTCCAATCAAAAAAGAGGTAAAACAAGGCGACCCACTATCACCAATTCTTTTCATAAGCGCATTGGAAGAAACTTCAGGCAACTAAAATGGGATGAAAAAGGAATAAAAATCAATGGAGTATACTAACGTAACTTAAAATTCGCAGACGACATCATTATAATAGCAAAAAGTCTAACGGAACTCAACGAAATGCTACAAGAATTAAATACGGTAGGAAAAGAAGCGGGATTACAAATGAACCTTGAAAAAACAAAAATAATGACCAGCGATCAAGAACAACAGATGATATTAGAGGGGAAAATCCTAGAGAAAACATCTGAATTTGTATACCTGGGCCAAATTATATCTTTTGAGGATCAGATAAGCAAGGAAATAAATCGTAGAATAGCTTCAGGCTGGAAAAAAATTCTGGGAATTGAAAGAAATAATGAAAGGGCCCTACCAAAATAAATTAAAAAGTAAAATTCTTAATAATACTATTGTTCCAACGACTATCTATGGCAGTCAGACCTGGTCCCTCACTAAAAAACAAGAAAACTAGATTGGAACGACTCAAAATTCAATGGAAAGATCAATGCTAGGGGTTAGGATAAGAGACAAAATCAGAATCTCGAAGATAAAAGATAAATTTAAAAATAATCTAGACCTCAATCAAGCAGCGAAAAGATCAAAATTGAGTGGGCGGGTCATGTCGCCAGATTAAAAGACGACCGCTGGTCATACAAAATCTAATACTGGTTTCTTAGGGAAGGACGAAAGCAGGGTAGGCAGCGGACGAGGTGGAGAGACGAAATAACGAACTACAAAACCAAAATTACGAGGAAATTGCCAGGATAAGGACAGAAAGTCAGAGGGTGAAGGAGGCCTTTGCCCAAAATATGGACCCAGCATGTTATATGTAATATGTAACCTATAGATGTAGGAGTAGGTAAATAATGTATAAATAGAATATATAATGTGCCTATGGATATCAATGATGTACAAGGCTGTAATAAATAAAATAAATATTATTGTAGTAAATTAGGTACCGGCAAATAAATGAAAATTGTGGTTGAGTACTAATTCGACTTGGCTAGGACAGTTTGCAACAACAACGAATGACTGTGATCGCTACGATTCGGAACGCATTGGTCGGTTGTGTTGAGGTTGATATAAGCAAAGGGTAACGGTTACGAGTTCGGAGTTCGGTAGGTTACGGCGAGCACGAAAAATCTTAAACTTGGTTTTACGATAAGGAATAGTCCATGTCGGGTAGCGAGTTTAAGTCTAATTGAACTATTTGGCACGAGAGGACCATTTATATGTGTCGCGAACGACACTTTCGAAAGGATAAACGGATTCAACAAACAACGACAAAAAAAAACGGAGCATGTAGGTAGATGAATTTATAATTAAAATTGAAAAAAAAAAAAAAAAAAAAAATCTTTACAGCTTGGCTATCGTTATTGAATCGATGCTCGACGATAACTAACTAAACTACATAAAAAAAAAGAAGACGAGACCGATTGAAAACTAAACTAAACATACGAAACTTGACCGTCGAGAAAGAAAAGACGCTAATGGCGCGAACACAAAGAACTGATTCAATTCGAAAATCTTATTTTAACAAGCTCAAATACATTCGAAGAATTTCAATAAAAAGTTCTTTGTGTCAATTCACTTTGTTCCATGGTTGAAAAAACGTGAACTTCAAACGATACAACCCACGCCAACAAGATTAAAATTATCAAATGGGATTAGAAGTAAGTATACTGAACACAGTTTTTTGGTCATTTATTCTGTAATCCAAAAACTGAAGATTATTATTCCACTTAGTGGAAAAGTAAACTCTCCAAAAATTTCAGCTAGGTCGGATAGTACTCAGAGATGGTGCCCCAAACTCAACTCCTCTCATTGTGAATGAATACATTCGGACTCATCATTTCTTCTTAAAAGAAATTGTTTTTCTCGAGTCTCAAAGAGTGCAAGAATATATACATATAGTCCACATGAATTAGGTTCTAACTAGGAAAAAAATCATAGAAAGCTGAAACTTGGTACATTGGTCTAATTATGTGCCCTGAACAACATACTAATTGTCCCAACGAATCCGGCGCCGACGTCGTCCACTTGGGGGCAAAAATGGGGACGTAAAACAGTTTTTTACGTATATCTCGCTAAAATTTGAGTTTAGAAAAAAAAGTTCAGACAAATGTGATACAAAATTTTAAAAAATACATAAAAAACTATCTTACAAATTTTTCCGTAGAGTGCGTATTTGTCGAATGAATTAATATCAAACTTTGAGATATTTCTTCCAAGTATACATTTAATAGAACTCATTGTAATTGATGCGACGTAGACTTGTACGCATACGAGAAGACTTATTTCAAAAGCTCGCAGCAGTGATGGAATGAAGAGAATCCCCCCCCCCATCTTTCGTGAAAAGAGATGTTGGGAAGTGAGCAAGTTCGTGCGAAAAGCCGATTTTCAGTTCTTCATCAGTTGTATTCAAGAACGAGATTTTTCGGAAAAGTAAGAGAGGGTCAATAGGCATGACGCTTCCTCCAATACGAATAATGCTGTTGATAGACCCTAATAACTTTACTTTGTTTCCTAATTTTTAATCAAAAAAAAAATTAACAATACCTAATAATTGCTGGTTTTTTCTTTTCTTCTTGTGATATATACATTTTATTTATTTATTTTATTTATTAATAAGCTGACGATACATTCATTTTTCCGTACATAATATCTATTATGGTTGAGTCAGGGGTAGATGTTCCCCTTCCCCGGTATCGTTTCGCCCCAATTTTTGGCATAAGCCTCTCGGACGTGTCTCCATTTTCTCTGGATGGCCGCTTCCCTTCGCCATAATGAACCTACTTCTTTTTTGAATTCGTCGCACTAATGCGTCACTGGCCTTCCCACGATCTTTTCCTCCTGTATGACACCCATTCCTCCACTTTCCTGTCCCATCTTCCCTCTCTTTGCCTGCTAATATATCCCGCGCATTTCCATGTAAGTTTCTTAATGCAATATTCTGTCCCAATTAATCCAGTTTTTTCCCTTATTGCTATATTATTCCATCCTTCCGTTTTTAACACACTTCTCATCACTGCTTTTTGTGTATTCCCTAATCTATTTATTTCTGTCTTAGTCAGGGCCCAGGTTTGGGCACCATACGTGAGGACTGGACTTGTACAGATTTCCTTACCTTTGTTTTTAATTTGTGCCTCATTTTCCCCTCATAAATCTCTTCAAGCCCCCAATAGCTTTTCCATCCTTTCATTATTCTCATGTTCAATTTCTTATCCCTTCTATTTTTAAAAGATATTATTTGGCCCCAGGGGCGAAACAAAGGGTGTGGGGGTGTTACATCTCCCCAGGGTTGTCAGTGCAATTGGAAAATTCGGCAAATCGTAAAGTTTACAGGCCACTCGGCAAAATATTCATTTTCAATTCATTTTATTCGGCAAATTTTCAGTTGTCACCCCCCTAGAAGAAACAGCTAGTTTTGCCCCTGTTTGGTCCAGATATGTTACTTCATCCTTTCTTTTAACTTCTGTTCCCCCAACTGTTACTGCTGTTTCCATCTGCCTATTTGTTAACAATATCGATTTCTCCCAATTGATTTCCAGTCACGCCTTTTTGCTTTCTTGATACAACCCTTCTCCTAATTGTTGTATTTCTTCTACTAAATTAGCTATAACCTCCACATCGTCCGCGAATCGTAAATTACTTAAATACTCTCCATCTATTCTTATCCCTTTCCCTTCCCAGTTCAATCCCCGGAAAATTTCCTCTAACGTGCTATTAAATAGACTGGGGGAGAGTGGGTCGCCTTGCCTTGCCCCTCTCTCGATTTTGAATCGTTCCCCCACCTTGTCCGTCTTTATGTAGGCTTCATAGTCCCTTTATACATATGTTTGATAATTTTTATGTATTTTGGGTTTATCCCTTGTTTCTACAAAGCTCCCCATGGGAAGTTGTGCTCCACTATGTCGAAGACTTTCTCAAAGTTAATGAAGAGGAGGAAAGTTTCTAGGTTGTATTCGTTAGATTTTGTTTATTACGAAGATTTGATGTGTTATACATACTTGTACCTCTTTTCAATCTTATGTCGGAAAATGTTTTGCCAACCATGGATTGGACGCCAAGGTTTCCCACCAATGCGATTCTATGGCAATTGATTGAAGCAGCCATTATAACACCTGTGGATAGGGATGCTATGTTCGGCGACTCTGGGAATGGGTTATGTGTCAAAAGCCAGTGTGTTAATTTTTCAACATCCGTAGTATCACGCAAAATTCGAGAAGGACGTGGGTCGACATGTTTTGACTTGAATGTTTCTTGTACCCTGTGTACTCCTCAACTTCTTCACAAATGGCCATAACAACGGGCATACTCAAAATCCATTTTTGAATCACACTTGGCTGTATACCACGATCACGTGTCAATCCGCCTCTGCTTTTCATGAGTCTCATCAAGGTCTGTTTGATGGTTATATCACTTCAAATACCGACAAAGTAATTCTGACTTCTTCTTATGGTGAAATATTTCGAAAATTAAGTGTAGGTACTCAACATCACTAATTTTGTTTCGTAGGTGATAGGCATCTTGTAGATAAAGATGAGCAGTCTTAGCGGACGGTAAATGTCCAGCTGCATGGAAAAATTCAAGCATCTGCTGCACGCACTCAAGATGCCACGGCCAGTTACCCATTCTTTATGCAGCAACAAATTATTTTACCAATGATACCGTTTGGAAATATTGAATCCACAGTTTAGCTGTGGAGCCTCAAGCTTCGACCTCTGGCATATGAGTCTCAAATCATTGCATCAAGTCACTTAAGATCTCACTCAGACATGAAAATTGTTTGACAAAGTAAATAGAAATTAATGTGTTCACGCGTGCGCGAGTCTACATTGCATCGATTGCAATAAGTTGCATTAAATGTACACATGGAGGAAACTTCTTAACGTTTGATATTCATTATTCAACAAATACGCACTCTACGAAAAAATGCGTAAGATAGTTTTTTGTATATTTTTCAATTCTCTATCACATTTGTTTGAACTTTTTTTTTCTAAACTCAAATTTTAGTGTGATATAAGCAAAAAACTGTTTTACGCCAGAATTCTTGCCCCCTAGGGGATGACGCCGGTACCGGATTCATTGGGACTTTTAATATGTTGTTCAGAACACTTAATTAGACCAACGTACCAAGTTTCAGATTTTTATGACTTTTTTCCTTTTTGTACTCTCATTTGGGCTAACTTATGTGGATTAATATGTTACCGTCAAAGTATGAAATGAGGCGATGTGTAGAATTCCTAGGTATTATGTAAAATATCAAAATTGTTCAGGCAATGTATAAAATAATCGTATGTTCAGAAATTGCCTAGGCATTCTGTATAATGCCAACAGGCAAAGTATGGAATCTGTTTATTACATAGATGAGCCTGATGGCATTCTCACGATTATGGAGGAAGAGAATACTCAGCACTACCTCAAGACTAACGAAAACGCAATATTCCAAAATAATCAACAGAAGAGTTACGAATATGAGGATCGATTCAGAAAGCTCTAAAAATAAATGATCAACAGTTCTGAAAAATTTGAAAGAAGCAAATCTACAGTCGATCGACGAGTACTACCAAGCTCGGTGTGGGGCAATACTAGAAAATTCAGATTTGGCCCCAGCAAACCAAAAATAAAATTTTAAATGCTCTGGGAAACTACAATAATTATTTCTTAAAGTAACCTAGATAATAACAATTTTGTTCAACAATTGTGTCGAGACTTTGGAAGAAAATCGTAAGAATATGTAAATTGTCTCAGTCCTTTTACGTATTAATTTCTAGGGGGAAAAAACAAAAAAAAAAAGAAGAAGTACGAAACAAACAAAAAAAGTCATCTGTCAATAGAATAGGTATTGAAATCGGTGGAATGAAAATAAAGACAATTTTACTGTCCTAAATAACAAGAATAGAAAAAAGAAAAGAAAAAAAGAACAATTTACGTTTCATTTAACAAATGAAATGGAATACTGGACTTCATTTTTATTTCACGAAGAAAAAAATAAATAGAAAGATTCATCAATTACTTTTTCTAACCGTCTTTTTATACTTTTTTTCCCCCTTTTTTCTATTCCTTTTCTTCTAATACACGTCAACGAGAATTGCCATTGTTTTCCGTTCGTCATGAGGAGTTTGAAGATATTCACCATCAACAAAATTATCGGAAAAAGAACTGAAGTAAAAAATTTAATTATCAATTCCTGTCTATTCCTGTTTGTATAAACAGCGAACGCACTTTACTTGTGTAAATAAATATTCTTATTTGGGGAACGAGAGCATTTTAGGCATTTTAATTAATCTTAAATTCAGTTTTAAAACAGACTTTCCCGTGAAGTTTCTAATTTATTGTTAGGATTTTATTTTCTTTAAGCGAGTTTTACTCGTAAAAGAAGAAAAAAACGATAAATTAATTTAGCGAACAATTGAGAACATCGAAAATTTCGTAATGAAATACTTTCGTTCACGCGAGTGCTTCGATCGTTTCCCAAGTACACCCTAAATAGGTTTAAAAGTCTTTTCTGAAATCACTTTTTTTTTTTTTTTTTTTGTCATTTTTCTCATAACATGTTTTTCACTAACAATCTTGGAATGGATTAACACAGCGTAATTGAACGTCATTCAGAATTTGTATCACCTTTACGTCTTCAAATTGGTCATTGAATGAGTAAATACTTGTAAGTGAGGAATAATAGTACAACTATTTTCAAACTGATTTTGAAAATAAATCTCTGTACCGAATGAAGTGTGCTAATAAATTTTTCTCACTTACTTGACTTTCGACCAAACGAAAATTTTTCAGGCAGTTTTCATGTTTATCACGTAACATGTTATTTTCTTCTCTTGGTGATGAGAGAGAAGCAGTTTTTGAAACTAGCTCACCGTTTTCAAAATTGGTTTACGATTCCTTGTTATAACGTTTCCAAGTTTGATTAAAAATTTCAAGAATCTTCCCTACATGTACAATAGTGTCACTTATTATACAAGTTTTCGCCAGTCGATTAGAGTCGCACTGAAATTTGTTCCAATGGACCTAGAAACTCGCCATAAAAATTTGAGCTCAATCTGAGGTCATTAAATCGTGCCGCTTTGACCTTGAAGTTATGGGTAATACCGAGACCTTACAAAAAAACCACGAATATCTCGGAACATATCAACTTCAGGACCAAAATGCATATAACATAAAATGTCCCATATTAAATTTTATATAAAAAGATCCACTACAACTTTTCTCTAGAACGCATATTCGCCGAGATAATCGCAAAAATGTGTGACAGTTTCTAGGAACGTGGCTTTATTTTTTCTTCTTCCATAACCGAACTTTAGTAGCTAAATCGCACTTATCTAAAAAAATATCCACTTTTGGACCAAAATGCAAATAACATAAAATATTCCTTGTTAAATTTTCTATCAAAAGATTTCATACAACTTTTCTTTAGAAAACATATTTATCGACATACTCGCAATAATGCATAGAATTTTTGGAAAACGTAGGTTTCGCTAATTATTTTACAGCTGAAATCTATTAATGTCAGATAATGCATACTACAATATAACTTCAGTCTCTGTCTACTGAGGCAAGCGCCGCAAACACCCCCCCCCCCACTCGGCTACGCCCATGACAGTTTGTTGGAGTTGACCTCAGATTATGTATGTATATCAACAATAGTCAACATTGCGCATAAGATATAACATTGTGCTGTTAAGGAACAGTCACATGTTCTCAGATTTCATTGTCATTTCCTATGAGTAAATCGCTGTTTCCCATTGTTGATTGTACATATCATCTCAAGTTCATGATACCAAGTCGTTCACGGAATCTTAGAATGCTCAAGACTCAATAAAAACATTGGAATTAGTTATGGCTCATGGATGCCTAGTTAACGTTTGAATTTTAGACTCTTCCTCAAATTTTTTTATCACTAGGGTCAGACCAACAGTCCTATCTCTTGCAAATACAAGCTTCCAACAATCGCAAACACTTCTACATGTGTCCATCTTCACCCCTTTAACTTAGTATTTATGTTTTCATACTTACATTAGCAACGTAACTATGCGCATGTTTTTCTTCACCTCATCATTGTAGTATTCATTATCCGTTATTAATACATATTCACCTGTAAAATAATCAGAAAAATCTAGGTTTTTCGAAAACTCCAGACATTATTGCAATTATGTCGATAAATATGTTCTCTAAAGAAAACTTGTATGATACATTTTAATAGAAAATTTAACAAGGAACATTTTATGTTATTTGCATTTTGGTCCTAAAGTGGATATTTTCTGAGATAAGTATGATTTAATTACTAAAGATCGGTTATGAAAGAAAAAATAACAGAAGCCACGTTCCTCGAAACTGTCACACATTTTTGCGATTATCTCGGCGGATATGCGTTCTAAAAAAAAGTTGCATTGGATCTTTTTTATAGAAAATTTAACATGGAGCATTTCATGTTATATGCATTTCGGACCTGAAGTTGATATGTGGTTTTTTGTAAAATCTCAGTATTACACATAACTTCAAGGTCAAAGCGGCACGGGTTAATGACCTCAGATTGAGCTCAAATTTTTTATAGCGAGTTTCTTGGTCCATTGGAACAAATTTCAGTGTGACCCTAATCAATTGGCGAAAACTTGTAAAATAAGGGACACCCTATTATACAAAATTTCTGAAGAATCTTTCATGCTTATTTGCTTCTCAACACCTTTCAGATGCTTCAAGAATATTTGAGAGATTTTACATGTTTATTTGACACTCGGTATAATTTCTTCAGACTTGCAAAAAACTCGCTAGGGTTTTCAGGACTCCTTTAAGACTTTTGCAGGCTTACTTAGGCTTATGTAAAAATCTTCGTGATCTGCTGAGAGTTTTTTCAGATTTCATGAAATACTTTGAGGATCGTATCAGACGCTTGGAAACTCCCTTAAGACTCACGAGGTAGGTCCGTTACATTGAAGAGGGGGCAAGTTAGAAGGTTTTCTTTTCCTAAGCTCACACTTTATCCTCTGAAAAGTTTTACTTTTCGAATTCGGTAACCAAGTCTGTCGTGAGGCGAAATTCACATTCTGCAATTTCCGAAGGCTTCTTTCTCTCACGCCATTTAATTGGCGTCGACATAGTCATCTGTTTAACCATTTTTCGATTCGATAAAGAATTATTCGTATTAACGATATAGCAACCGTACCGAAAAACTATCGGTGGCTCGGAACTTGAATAATACTCGAAAACATCAGACAATCATATTTTAGGCATCAATGATTCATGTACACGCGCCTTATTCCTCAGCGATGATTTCCAAATTCTTAGAATCCGCGGATCGCACGCGTACAAACAGATAACTATGTACGAACATCATCATCATCTCCCACTGACGATCTTAGCATCCAATTAGATACATTCCGCCTTCCACATCTCGAAATATTGACCATACTCGCACTCTGGAAATCGTCAGATAACCAATTACCAAATTATTAATTACGTCAACAAGACCGTCACTCACTTTCGCTCGTTTTGCTCACCCAAAACGATCCGTCGTTCAGATCATCCAGACCGTCGCATACGGTCCTGTCATCTTCAAAATCATTCCATTTGGCAGAACCCCCATCTTAAATGGGCTGAGTCGAAATACGAAGCTTGGGCTTTTTATAAACTCATTATACGGGCCGAAATTTCTGTCTTGCTTCAGCCTTGCCCTCTCCAAAAAGTTAAGTTGAGACTTCGTTCACGTCTCTCGCATCTAGATCTGGGACTTGGAAAATTAACGTACAACTGAACTTATGTCGTTTCGTTTGCTCTCAAAGCCTAGTGGCTAACTGTCGTAATCTTTCAGTAGCGTAATATCAAAGTATTGTCGAAAGTGTTAATAAATTTATCCAAATTAATCTGACTCGACCAAGTCATTTGTCAAGCTGAGAATCTCTAATTAAGGGTTTGTTACCAGTGAGCCCCTTGAGCCCACGCTACGGACTCTTCTGGTCATCGTCAATCTACTACATCCACCAGCAGAAGCCCAAAAGGCTCTCCGATTTCACGACAAAATCGAAGCAATTAAATTTCTTCCGAATTACCTCCCTCAAAAAGTTATTTAGACTTTACAACAACTGTTTGCATTTGCTTAAAGCCATGCATTCAACATCCAACTGTCGACGTATTGGTTGGAGTGCATGGCTAAAAAGAAGAAGAGACCTGTAGGGGTCGTTTTTATGAAAATTTGGGCCCATGCAGTACCATTTTCTCCGTAAATGTTTACGTCTCAATCTATGTCTGTCTGAATTAGTTAAAAAAGAATCCAATATGGATTTTAATGTCGAGTTTCTATACGTTTTAGTAGATGCTGAATGTGCCTGAACAAGTCAAAATTGAGAATCTAGACGAGTCATAACAGCGTCCTTACCAGTTGTGTTGTTCCTGTTAGCACGTCAACGAAACCAGCTGCAATCATAAGAGCACCAAAATGATCGAAACACATACGATGAGAAGAAGAAACGAAATTTAATTCCCATACCTATCAATTCCAAATAGCCCCTCTCTGGGTTGATTCCTGGACCTACCAGTGTTCACAAACGAAGTGATAATATTAGGTATTTTAACTTTGCATCTTTTTTTCTCTCTTTTTTTTTCAAATAACTTGAATACGTAATTACTCTCTCACTTTCAGGAACAGATAACGCATCGATTTCCGTTTGTAATGCGAAAATAAAATTTACGGGTCAAAAGAAAATTATTTTCCGAAGCGCAATTCAACTGTGGTCCTACTGTCAATGGAATAATTACATGGCGGTGTGACATAACGCCATTTAATATATACGACTTTTATGCGACGAATTCGCGGTATCCCTTTCAAAAGCCAGTGGAACTTAACGAATCGCTGCATATAAAACTTCAAACGACATCGATAATGTCAATGAAAAACTCCATTCCCATACTTCTTGCGTATGTATAAAGTAACCCGAGTAGTGAGTATGTGAGATGATTATTGAAAACATCCATACAAAATATAATAAATAGAAAAATCAAGATGGTATCATCTTGTAGAACATTGCCATATTGGCTTACTCTTTAAGTTTCAGATACGTCCATTCAATGAAGTGACCAGCTTATACCAGTGGTCTGCACTTTTATTTAGCTAACACGAGAGTGGTTCTTAGACTATCACGCCACAGACAGCGCTGCAGTTAGGATAAATGGTAGTTCAAGTTTAGAATCCATATTAAAAAGTTCTCAATTTTCTTTTAATTTGTGATTACCAAAAGCAATAATTGCTGCGGAACACTCGGCGGGTAAAGGGCACCTCGAAAACGAGATAGTAACAACAGCATGAAAGACAGGAGGAAATAATAAAAGGAACGAAGGAAATTATAAATTATGAAAGAAAATCATTACGAAAGAAGTTGTTTTTCCGGGGGAGAAGGGGACGTTTTGTAATAGCTTGGCTATGTTTCACCGAGACCCGAGACTATTTGGAAATTGTGATATTTCTCAATGAAATTAAGGGTATGAAGTTGGAAAATTATGCGTACTATTATCGTGCAAAATGGGCAAATATTGTCTTAATTAAGAATCGAGAAGGTGGACGTGAACTTCTTCTTTTCTCCTGTAGCCACGGCTTAGTTATTACGAGCCTTGAAATTGGTGACCACCTGGATGGAAATTAGTGGTGGTTTAAGAGGCTTCTTTACTATCTCAGTCTGCGTATTGACAGCGTCACCATTGATTTTATCCGCTGATGATTCTTTATCGTCTGTATTTTCACTCCAAGAACCAAGCGCACAGAAAAGATTCTTTATAGTTACTGCTATTTTATGTTTACTGCTGTTTGTCGTACCTTTGGAATTATTCTCAGATTTCGGAGACGTTTCCGGCGACTCTGGGGAATTTGTGAATTTTTGTTTTTTTACTGACTGCTATCCGTCCTTCTTCACCAGAAACTCAACCATGGTTTTTGTTTCACCGGTGTATTGACACTGCCCTTCTGAGAGGTGGGATGCCATTGTCCACGGGCATTTTAGCCCATCATGCGTACTTAATTCACATTACTCTGCTGTAGCTGGTAATTAACAACGAAAGCATGTAATATAATTTGGCCTGGTATAATGAAATGTGCCTTTGGTGTCACAAAATTATTTTTCACTTTCCTGACAATTTTTATAGAAGAAATTACGCTCTTTCGAATGAAACAAATCGCAGCTTCCTATCTTCATTAGTTTTCCCACGAATTGCATGCAAAAATTACGTTAAACGTTTAAAAGTATCTGTGTACATGCCGTCGTGTGAAATGGGCTTACGAAGATGACAGAAAACAAGAATTTGAAACGCGGTTGTAATAGTAACGCGTAAACGCACCACCACATACGTGAACGCTATATACATCTGTGCACACCATTCCCACCATCCCATCTTACCACTCATTTATCTCGAAAACCTGTTTCACACGAGAGGCACATTTTATGATTCCAGTTCACTGTACGAATTAAACGGAAAGAATTGCTACAAACAATTTTATTGCTGGACATTGTT
The DNA here is from genome assembly GCA_031841125.1 of Acanthococcus lagerstroemiae. Taxonomy (NCBI): domain Eukaryota; kingdom Metazoa; phylum Arthropoda; class Insecta; order Hemiptera; family Eriococcidae; genus Acanthococcus; species Acanthococcus lagerstroemiae. Next base: position 73,883,326 of record CM063106.1, on the reverse strand, counting down.
GGGAATGGCATCCTGAAAACAGGGAGAAATCCAACTCTCCGCGACCCAGTGCGTTCCGAGCTATAGTGGGGAAAAGACCCCCACATTTAGGCGTTTGCCTTTTTTCTCGAAAAAGACACGTGTAATCTGAAAATATTATATGACAAGGAACCACTTTTTCGAAGGGGCTCCAAAGTGTAAAATTGTAAATTTCATGTACATATTGTAAAAAAAAAAAAAAAAAAAAAACTCGGGGTTACTGCTATAGGGGGTACTGTCGGTTCAGTGGAGCAATGCTCACATTTTCCCCTACAGATACAGACCCGAAATTAATACTTGCAATATTGTATTTGCACTCAAAAGATCCTTAAATTTGAAACCTCATTCTGCAGAGAAAGAAGAATTTACATTATCGATGGTCAGAAAATTTCTACTTGCAACGGCAATATGCCAAAATAATATTTTTATAGGAGATAAAGGAAACGGAGGAGCATGGGTATCAGTTTGGCCAATACTGTAAAATGTTGAGGTTGACGTACACATTGAAAATATAATTTAAAAAAAAAAACGGGGAAAAAAAGTAATAAAATGATATTTAAAGATCTCAGATAAAGTGATGAACGAGACCACTAAACTGAAATTAAGCTTAAATTAAAAATTAATGAATTTGTATTCTTTGATCCAAAAGTCTATATATTAACTCGTTACCTGCTTTAAAACTCTAACCAAGTATAACTGATAGTGCCCAAATTTGCTTTTAAAAAGTAACCTGAAAACTGAAAGTTTGACAATCCTTCGAGATAAATAAGCCATGCATGTTTTACAACTTTAAACAGTTATACTGAACACTCTGGTAAAAGTTTTGACGAACTTCGGAAATTTTTGCACTATTTAATAACTCACTGAGCCGATAATAAAGTTTTCCAACTATTCTCTCGTCATGTGTTAGACAACAAAATGGATTTTGAGAACACATTCCTCTTTATATTATTTAATATTTGAAATTACTGCGGCTTTGGACACAGTCTATATCACGGGACACTGCAGAAATTAGCTCTTCTTGTGGTCACAATCTCACGGAATTCAAATGGAAGGATCATTCGTGTCGTATAAATAATGTTCATTCAGTTTATTAATAAAATTTTATTTCACGAGTTTTTTATTTTAATGCAAATTATTTGGTAGGTAGTTTTAAAAATTATTTTGAGCATTTAAATATATCGTTATATTCCTCGAGAATGTATTCTGAGAGATATGTACCACTTACTCTTTGGTGTGTTAAGGTTCATCATTTCTTAATGTGCTAATTTGCAAATTTTATAAAATATAAATAAAGGAATTTCATGATTCTTCACATGTTTTTAAAGGGACTACACCAAGATCACGAAGCGAGGCATCACATTTCTGACGAGTGAGGCAAACTCAAAATCAAATTTAGTCACGTGGAGAATCTATATATGGTAGAATTTCACCTCCATTAACTCCAATTCATTTTTGAATCTCCCCTGAAATCACTGACTTGAACTGGTATTAAAGTAACTTGCCAATGTCTTGGTGTCTATTATATGTGTTACCGTCAAAGTATAAAATTCCGGCAATGTGCAGAATTCCTAGACATTGTATAGAATGCGTGATACTGACTGGCAATGTATGAAATATCATAATTATAAATCAATTTTTAACACATTCCCTCAGCAATGTATATAATGGTGTGGTGGGACGTATGGCGACGCACACATACCAAAGTAGCCCCTATGACACCGCACCCCCGGCCACGGGAACTACCCTTTAGAGTATCGCGTCAGTGACCGGAGGGACGCCTTGGGGCCAGGCTCGAACCCCCATTTCTACGTGCCGTAAAGGTGCGCTCGTCCTACCAGGGCCACCATGGGGTTCCTTACTGACCGAGGGCCGCACTCCCTGAGCGCTCGCCTGGAATTTTCAGGTCCCCCACGGCCAGACGCGCAGCCTCTCCTCACTCACCCCTCACCTCCTCGTCTTTGTCCGTACGTCGACGCAGACAGGTGGTGACGACGAGTGAGCCCTGCCGGTGAGTCCGTAACGCAGCTGCAGCAGCTCTTCTAGGATAGTACAGAGTGTTCTCCTTCTGTTCGATTGTGTGGGCCGAGCTTGGTGAATTGCCGGCCCTCTGTCTCGACTACTCCATCAGCATCAACAATGTATATAATACCTAAGCATTTTATATATTACGGACACACGTGTTAGGCAATGTACTGAACATTATATTTTTGATTTTATTGATAAAAAATACGTCGAATAACCAGAAAAAGTTGATAGAATGTGAAAAAACTTAAAACTACATTCTGAATAATTATGTCAAATGGTTAATAACTCCGTGAGTAACTACCAGAAAATAGAAAAATCACATGTAAGACTTATGTCTAAGCCCATTTTTGATCAAGTAGGCCTACTCTTTATTATTTATTATTTATTACAGTATGGTAAACTATTGTGTTATTTAGAATTGCAACGGATATTTTTTTTGGACGCAGAGACACTTGCTTGACTGGTATTTTGTTTTGCAATCACATCTAGCAAAACCTTGACCGCTCCCTACTGATTGTGATGTTGCAACAGTTTGTAAAGGAACTTCTTCTTCTGGTACATCTTCCACTTTGACAAAGTCTTTCTTACAAACTGTGAACTGCGATCTTGCATAGACTTGTTTCAGGACGCCTGTTTTTGTTCCCAACTTGTAGAATCCGTCATCTGTCACATTCATGACTACAGCCAACACATTCCTAGAATCAGCACGTCCTTTGTCTACATCTGGGATGGGTACCATCACAGTAGTACCTTCAAGAACTGGTGGGAATTTCTTATCTGAATACGATTTCAATTTCTTCGCTTGACTTTCCAGATTTTCCTTGGCTTTCCTTCTTCCAAACTGAATTGCTTCGTTTTTGAAACACAAATTACAAAGCATTGTACTTGAACAGCATCTCCCGCATCAGAATTTTGACTAAAATTGGAAGAACAAGTTGAATGAATAGCGCGGCCACAAAGGCAGGTTCTCTGCACCAGATGTCTCTTTTAAGCAAACACAACAGGCAATAGTATTTCTCAGACGGTCCAGTGTTTTCTTGAATCATAACGGTACCATTATTCCCTCCTGTATCATCACTTTCATTAGTTTTTTGAGTCTACTCATTATTCTCTGTATTCGTGTTAGCAGTAGTCCTTTCTGAATCTGATCATAGACTCAGCACTACCTCAAGACTAACGAAAACGCAATATTCCAAAATAATCAACAGAAGAGTTACGAATATGAGGATCGATTCAGAAAGCTCTAAAAATAAATGATCAACAGTTCTGAAAAATTTGAAAGAAGCAAATCTACAGTCGATCGACGAGTACTACCAAGCTCGGTGTGGGGCAATACTAGAAAATTCAGATTTCCGGTTGTCGGTGAATAAATCCCAGCATGGATCTTGATTCTTAATCATTAGTTCACAGAGTGAATGAAAGTTAATTTTGAATCAATTATCACAGCCAAGTCCCTAACTTCTTTTTCAATCTCTAAGGGAAAATCCCCAATTTATAAACGGAAACTATTGGTGATTATTTTAATGTAACAGTTATTTGATAACATGTTTGTAGGTTTAAGGAAAGGTTATTTTCCGTGCACCAGAGAAATAAAGTCTCTAGGTCTTCCTGAAGCTTCTCCCTATGAGACACACTAGTTATTTTCGTAAATAATTTCAAATCATCCGCATACATAAGAGCTTCCAAGTATTTTAGTTTTTCTAGTAAATCATTGATAAATAAGTCGAACGGTAATAGTCCCAGATGAGATCCCTGCGGAACACCAGACATAGCCATATATGGTTGAGAAATTTCACCTCGAAAATTTACTCTTTGGATTCTTTGAAAAATATATGACTTAATCAATTTTGCAAGCTTTACTGAGAGACCAACTGCCTTTAATTTACTTGGAAGTATATTATGGTCCACTGCAGTGGCGTAGCTAGGATTTTTCCAAGGGGGGTGGGGGAATAAGATTTTCAAGGGGAAAAAATCAAAAATTGAAGTGTTTTTCTAAAATCGCCGATTTTAAAGGACTATTTTATGAAAATGAAGGTAAAATTACTACACGAGCAAAAATTTATCGGAAAAACGTGTTTTAAACGGGAAAAATCACTCATTTTTGAATAAGGTAAATCGTCCACTTTTGGCCACGATACCATCTTTGGCCGGGTTTCTCATCAATTTGCAAGCAAATAAGGACTGGGTAATACTGGGGATGTGATCTTTGCACTATGAAATTAGTGAACACTGCCGTGTGTATGGTGTGTTGTATTTTCAAGTTTACGTTACCCACTCTTTTTAAAAAAATTGATCTGTAGCGGACTAGGAAACTTCAGTGGTTTCTTATCAAAACTCTTAAGAATCCAACAATTGAAAAGATCGTCATACGAACACTTCAAGGCAGCAATTGCACTAGGCAATGCATTTTTCTACTTATTCATAGTATTATAGTAACGGATTTTGATTTAAAAAATTCGTTTTTACTCTGTTTTTCATTAATTAAGAGACATGGCCAAGTGAGGGTCTCGAATTTAATGATATCACCATCTTTGACCAGCAATCTGTCCAAAGATGGGTACAGTGCTATTCCATTTTTGGCCACCCTTTGTTATGAACGAGTTAGATAAGCTGAAAATTTCTCATAAAATTCGCAGATTCTTCGTCATGTCACCATTAAAGTGTCGCACAAAAAATAAGAAGAGACAGACCAATAATTTTTTAAGCAATTTACGAATAAGAAATGACGCGCCAGAAATGTGAGATTTGTTTTTATGAATAATATGAATATTAAATGCAACTTATTATGTTGGAAACACTATTTTTTCACGAAGAAATACATCTACTATCTTCTATTTGCACTCTTCCACTACTTTCCAGGCTTATTTCAGCTTAAACGTTTAAAAATTCTGTTCTATAAATGAAATTCAAAACAACCTTTGTACACATACGCAAGAATCCCATTAGAACCAACAACTCTTTTTGGGCGTATTGCGTAAGTTAAAGTATCTTCGATATCCTTCTCATTGAAAGAATTCAGAAAAATTAAATTGTATGCATTCTCAGGGATATAAATAGATATGGCAGAAGGTTCAGAGAAGGCCTCTTCTTTTTTTCTCTAATTTGCTCTCAATCCAAGCCCTGGAATCTGCCCTTTCGAGCATTACTTCAGAGACATCGGGGAGGCTGTTAGGGCTGTCTTAGCCCTCTTTCCTCCTGGCAGAAAAAGGGACCTACTTCGTAATCAGGCGAGTTGCTACGTGAACTCGAACCTGGGACCTCCGGATTCCGAGACCAACGCGCTATCCACTCGGCCAACCAGACTCCTTGAAGAAGACCTGAGAGAAGGTATCCGTGAAAAATCTGTAGGTACACCTATACATAAAATCGGGTGTGGTGATTTTAGCCGACGACCAAAAAGGGCGTCATCACGACGAGCATAGGAACTTTCGCGACTGGAAAATCACTTCCACGACTAAATCGTGGATTCCCGACAGGAAAAGACTTACCCCGACAAAAAAAGGTTCTGAACGACGAAATAATTTATTGACCGACTAATAAAAAAATTCACGACAAGATATTACTTCAAAGTACAAAATAAAACTATGAACGCCGAAATTTTCAAGCCAAAAAGCGACATTACAACGACGAAAAATTTTGTAAAAAAATGATTAAGAACGTGCAACTTCATCATTGTTCGTCGTTCATTCAACCTATATGAACTAAAAATGCTCGTCGTGCTGACGCCCTTTTTGGTCGGGCAAAAAATTACTTCCCTTCATTCACTGGGTCAAAAAAAGAGGAAAAGTCTGGTTTCTTTCCTCCGTGAGAAGAACCTATTCCTGTCCTTAAGCCAGAATAAGAAAATCACCATTTTTCTTTGTATAACTTTCCATGGGGGGAAAAAAAAAATTCTGTCCTACAAAAAAATAATAATATTATTGTAAAAAAAAAAACAAAAAAAACAGTGAGTAAAAGAAAACTGTGCGCTACTGCCTCAGCTGTTTAAGTTCAACCTTACTTTGATTAAGTGTAACGTCAAATTTTTTTACTTTTGTTTTCGTTAATACTCGTATTTTTTACAATTGTTTTAGTAAATGTTGAAGTCTATGTATAATATTGATTTTTGGAATTGCCCAAAAAATTCTTGGTATTGCCCATTAAGACCCCTAAAAAAAAAGATTAAAATGCTATGAAATTGTAATCCAAAATAAAGTAAGCCAAAAAGGAAAAAGGAAAAGAATATCGCCAAAGTCATTTATGAATAAAAAGTGGGTACCTACTTAGTTTTTCTCTTTGAATATAAAAATAAATAAAATAAAATAAACGCCTCCTCTCTCTGTCAATAACGAATGAAAATTGTTTTGTTTTTTTATGCAAAAAACTTTGCCCTTTGACCGAAAATTAAAAAAATTATGCACAATAAAAAGTTTTACTCCCCCCCCCAAAAAAAAAGTGTAAAATAGTCATTCATTCTACATGGTGTATTCTACGCGTAGAATAAAAAAATCTACGCCAGTTTATTCTACGGCACAACCCTGATGCGGAATGAACGAGAAAGGAATCAGTGATACTAAAATAAATCTTCAAAAAATGTATAGTGATCCCTGATCTTACTGGGGTAATTAGCATATTCTCTCGGGGGGGGGGAGCAAATGCCTACGGCAGGAGGCAGATACGGGCCTTTGTTTCGATAAGTCTTGCAAAAATTCTCAATAATGTCGGACTAGGTGATATAGGTCTCTAGTTTTCGATTTTATGTTTATTGGGTAGCCTTTTTGAAAACAGTATAATGGCTGCCCAACCCCAGGACTTAGGCATCATCTTCGAGTCTAAACTTCATTATTTAATTTTTGAATAAAGTCTCTGCAATTTTTTAATAATTCTTGTGAAATGGCGACCCCCAGCCCCGACTGCCAACACGATGGAAAGTAAAGGGGGACACCATCACGACCAAGGGAAAATTATAACCGGAATTAACTCGGCAAAACCTAGCCCCGGGACATACAATAATAAATTAAAAATAAGGATGCCAGGTACCATGTAGTCAAACACGGTGGTACCGCCGCGAAATAAAATGATATGTTCCAAGTTCATATCTCACTAAGACTACTCACATTATGTCGAACTAAAAATCAGAATACGTGTAACCTGCTGATTATAAAATCAAAACTACTAAACCAACCCCCGGGAAGGATCACGGCTAGAATTATTCTTTGATTGTCGGACTTCTGCCTTCGGTGTTTTAAAAACCGGCCTTGGCCGAACAAAAAATTAAAAATTGCAAGTAAAATAAAATAAAATAATAAAAATATAAAGAAAAAGAAAACTTCACGGCTAGGAGTACGTCAACCTCACGACTTACGTACTGCTCTAGTTATCATTCATCATCATCCGGAGGGGACTGGATTTCGCGGGGAGACTAAATAATTGTTAAATTCGAAAAGAAAAATATGCGGGAAGGTGTAGTCAATCGGCCCAGTTAATTTGCATGGCCCCCGGAGATCGGCGCTAACGTAGGGGAGAAAATGTGTGATCCAGATACGAATAATGGTCACAACCGACGTATCCACATGATGGGTCATCATCCCTCCCCCATACCGTTGTCACGCTGGACGACCAGAACTAACGCGGGGCCATATGGGCCAATGACGCGCACAATTCGTCCACCAAGGTGGCCAGTGAGATCGTGACGTGACGTCTCCCTGTTTCCACACATAGACAGATTTGTAAAGTGAGAAACCCTCACCGACAATGGTATAGATACGGTCGGTGGTACTTCAATTTCAATGCGGCTCCCTCTGATGTTACATTCGCCTTGTGAAAGAAATCTTTCGTAAACTTACGACGATTTGCCCATCTAAAATGGGTTCGCGGAGGTATTGCAACTTTGCCCATAATTTAACTGCTTACTCAATTCACGAAAAGACAAAGGAAAAGAAAATGCGTGATTTTTTTTTTGATGATTGCGTGTTGCGATGTCAGACCCGAGTCCCCTCGAATGGAGATGCATAAAAGATATTGCTCACCCGAGATCTGAAGACTCCCTTAGCCACCAACAGCGAAAATACTTAATACTAGCGGTACATTACCCTCTGCACTCTACCATAGCATAAAATATCGAAAAGAAAAAAAAGAAAAATCGCGAACGTAATATGAAACATTGAAAACGGTTCGATTTTCACTCTCGAAAGTGCAAATAGTAACCAGGTTAAAGACGAACTCCCCAGAAGGTTTTTGCTGGATCTCCAACTACGACATCGGTTTGTACCGTCATCCCTACCTCAGCAGCCTTATCTTTATTTAGTTTTCCACCGTGTGTCATTGTTATTTGTGAAAAGTGCATTTGGGAAGACCCCCAGCTTGAACCGGACTCACTGATTGGCGATTCCTCGTCTTTTTCAACATCGAACTCCGTAGCTGATCCAGGCTGGACTTAAATTTCATGTCTCGAACAGCATCAGCTCGGGATCGATGTACTGAGCATAATAGAAGGTGGATTTCTCGTTAATTTTTCGAAAAGAGACAAAGAGACTCATAAAAAAAGCCCGTAAATCATTTGAAACAAATGTTGAAAGCAGGATCGGTGAGAACCCCGAAAAATTTTGGAGTCATGTTAATGAAAAGAGGAAATCAAATTTGGTAACAAGTACATATAGGTATAAAGGAGAAGATTTGCGCACTCCTGTTGATATTGCTGCTGCATTTGCTCATCATTTCTCTTCGGTCTTCAGTGTCCCTGTAAGTACATCTGAATTAAAAACCTATGAAGACAATAATCTCTCAGTTCGACTAGATGTAGTCACTGCTGCGGAAGTTAGGGAAGCTTTGTCACAACTGAAACCTAAACGGACTCTAGGACCCGATGGAATTCCACCTTACATATTCAGAGCATGCGCCGAGTATTTTACCAGACCTCTGACACATATATTCATCACAGTGATTCGAGCTGCTGAATTCCCGAAGGCTTGGAAAATATCGTCGGTAACACCTATCCCAAAAGGGGTAGACAAGGCTGATGTCAGTAACCATAGGCCTATATCAATTATTCCTGTCGCTGCCAAAATTTTCGAATCAGTACTACACAAAAGAATCTATGAACAAGTTCGTAATCAAATTACAAATAACCAGCATGGTTTTATGGAAGGGAGGTCAGTAGCCACCAATTTAGTTACTTTTGTAGATTACACATCTCACGCTCTCGATCTAAATACACAAGTGGATACAATATATTATACAGACTTTCAAAAAGCGTTTGACAAAGTGGATCACGAACTATTTGTACAAAAATTAAGTACAATGGGTTTCACAAACAACCTGGTAAAATTATTTAGATCTTATCTAACAAACAGACAGCAGTATGTTATTTACAAAGGGTCAAAATCTGGAAACTTCGATTGCACATCAGGAATTCCACAAGGCTCCAACCTTGGTCCCCTTTTGTTTACGTTATTTATAAATGATATCACAGATGGAATAAAATATTCGACAGCTCTACTATATGCGGATGATTTAAAACTCTACAAGCAGATTAGCACTGTACATGATTCCCACCTTTTACAGTTAGATCTTGATGTAATCGTTCAATGGAGCGTGAAAAATAACTTACCTTTCAATGTACAAAAATGCTATAGTATCACATACACACGAAAAATAAATCCAATAAAATTTAACTACAAAATGGAAGGTGTGGAAATCAAAGAAGTTAGCTATACTAGGGACTTGGGTGTTTTACTAGACTCCAGATTAACATTCAAGAATCACATAAGTAATATAGTTAATGATGCTCGTAGAATGCTGGGGTTTGTTATCCGTAATTCACTGAACTTCAAAAAAATAGAAACTATACAAACCCTATACTACTCCCTGGTTAGAACGCATCTAGAATACGCATCAGTTGTCTGGAACCCGGCAACAATTACTACTATAAAGGAGATAGAAAAAATACAGAAAAGATTCCTGAGATATCTGTATTACAGACAGTTCTCGTATTATTCATACTCTATCACATATACAGAGTTACTTCAAGGATATGAGATGAAAAGTCTTCAGGGTCGGAGGAACATAACTTCCCTAATGTTCTTGTACAAAATACTCCATAATAAAATAAGTGAACCTACTTTATTGGAGAGAATTAAAATACGAGTACCCACTTACAGGGCTAGGAAATCAAACCTATTTGAAATACAACATTCACGAACCAATCACTGCACAAATGCTCCTTTTAGTAGAATAATGAAATTGTACAACAATTTGAGCAGAATGCAGCAGCACCTCGATATACTAGGTACCAACAATTATACGAGATTCAGGCAACACGTTACAGAATTGTGCGATTAACACGGCGTACAGGAAAATACTTAGCAAATGTGCTTGGGTGGACTCCACTTGGGGGTTCTTCTGCAGTTCGGAAGGTGGGCCTTCAGTGGGGAGATGCGGCGCTACAACCGGTGGATGAACGAAACTGCTTTTTTTCTTCTTTTTTTTTCATTTTTATTTTCTATTATCATTTTTATTTTCTATTATCATTTGTCAAATTATTTCACACACCCTCTACATAATTGGCCCACGGGCTGTGAAGAGGGTGCCAAAATAAATAAATAAATATTATTATTATTAATTGAATTCGTATAACGGGTCATTTACTTATCAGGGCATTGAAAAAATACACGACATGATCTGCCTTCCCCTTTGTATTCGTAATTGCACAATTCTGAAATATACAGACCCTACAAGATTTTACCAGTTCATGCCCGGCTCGTGGAAACATGCACGAAATAGTACCGGCTATTCTCTCGAGGAATTCGCGACATCTTTTCGTCGTCCATCTAATTCCCTCGTGCTTTGGCGGGGTGCTGCCCCCTGTGGTTAAGGTGGTGGATTCAGTCCCGTGGGAGGCTTGGGAAGTCGGGGGTATGGTGGATAATTTTGCTACAAAGGTACAGTGATTTTACAATAATGTCACAGAAATTTTTACAACAATGTTACAGCAATTTTCATCAAATATTGCCCATTTAAGTAGTTCCAGAACTCGGTTGATGGTTAACAATTAGGTTACCCAGGAATCATTAAAACTATGCAAATGTTCGGTCTACAGGACCAATTTTCTTCCCTTGATTCAAAAATGATCGTAAAGTTCTGAGCATATCTACATCAAATGAACGCGACAGTTTAATTTAATAATGTTCAAACGCACTGGACTTTTAACAACTGCTTTTTGAGCCCTTTAATACTCCAAAACTGGTATCGTCCGCCATTAATTTTTGTCTAACTGAAAGAAAAGGCTAGCTACAAGATGGCTTTCAGATTTACATCCGCAGCGTAAAGTTGAAATTAGGTTTTAAGAAGATAATACCGCTGAAAATGGAATCGTAGCAGACAAAAGAAATGGATATGAAAAATGCCATCAGTCGGGTTATGTGTACCATAAAGCTATCGGAAAAGTCAGCTAAAAGGAAATTTCGAGCGCTTGAGGATGCGTTAAAATGTTTGAATTAAAGATAGTGGATACGAGTATAAGGCCGGATACAAAGGAGTTGGTATTTGTTGTCGCGAAGAGTGGACTGGAGGGCGAAGACGAGTAATAAATAATGGTAGCAGTCGAGGACGGCGGGAAATAGGATGGAACTTTTGTGCTGGTTAGGAGAAAAACATTTGAACATTAATTTTACCTAATATTGTTTTCTTTTTCGTCCGCTTGCCTAACAGCAGAGCGTTAAGAAATTCTTTACCGTAATTGCATCCACCACAGACATAAATCTTTTCGAAAAGAAAACAAATTTTATCAGATTATAAAATCTCAACAAAATTAAAACTGCCCCGACCCCGCTGCGGAAGCGACAAAAATTATCTATAAAGCAGTAGTGCCGAATCCGTTCGTCTCATCTGATGCTCGTATACACGCTTGTAGAATAATTCGTGGCGGTTGTTTTTCATTTAGCCGAATTATTTCCAAGTTTCGAGATTCAAGGATCTTCCACGAAGCGTCACAATCCAAAAACGTCCGTCCAGCGTCCTTCTTATGGTGCTCGTTCGCTTCTAATTCCGGGTAGAGGAAATGAAAATTAACTCGTCGAAGTAACGTTCGCTTCGGTCGCCGTTATTTCAATCTTCGACCGAATATTTTTTGTTTCATAAAAAGAGTAATATACAATCGTGTAAATCAAAAGAAAATTATTCCGTTCCGAAACATTTCGCCGGCAGCTTTACGACCATTTGATTGCCTCGACTGACTGAATAAATTCGCTTTTGTGTTATAACAACACACCTACAAACATGGAGCAATCAGACAGGTCTTTTTTCCAGCAAAATTCAGCCATACATTACGAGAATGAATGTACGGAGCACTCGCGGTTACAAAAACCTCCATCATAAATATAGGTTACGTAAAATGGGTTGGAAAATTTCACCCTTCAATGTAGCGAAAACAAAACTCTAATTGCCATCATACAGGAATTATCCTCAAATTTACAGCCTTTTATTCGTAGTTCCCTCTCGTTTAACGTGTTTCAAAATGATGTAACATCGCAAAAGCGTTGAGCTTTTTAACGAGATAAACGAAAACCGGAATCACGTGCATGTATCATAAGCCGAAACAACGATCACTTCAAGCACACGTGGCAATTAGGTACCGTTTTGAGTGAGCAATGAAATACGGCTAATGAAATCCTCAAATTATTCGTACACGTCGGTACATGCTTTTCGAATCCTAACTGGCCGAGGAACACGGCCGTTTCGGAAATTCGAGTGTATAATGGTTGAGTTAGTGCAGGAGGAAAGTGATAAGAGTAATTGAGATTTTTGTCAAAAACAAATTTACTCTCGCCACGTGAAATATATTCCCGTTTGTACCCCGCGCATTGGAGAGACCAGGGGGATGCGAAACCGGGCAAAGTATGACAACCTCCGGCTCTTACCGGTATATACTGACCTACTATATTTGTAATTTCTGCTGGAACGGAGGATGGAAGGAAAGAATTGAGTAGGTCGGCAAAGATTCCGGTATTTTCAACAGATAATCAAGTATGTCAAATTTAGGAGTTATTTGGAAGTGAAAGAACTTGCACAATATAGGGAGAAATGGGGAGATGTGTCAAACCGGTCGCAAAACTGATAATCTTATCATCATCATGTGCATTCTCATAGGTGTTTTCTTTTGACCAATGCTTTAGAAAAAAGGTTCTCAAACAGCTTTGAACTTTGTACTTTACTTTCTTTGGATACTCACACATCTACCTTGGTCTTTTTTGTTATCAGTAGGATCACGATTAGGCTTCTCTATACTTTTTATCCCTCGAAATTTTCCCCCTGTTTTGACCCAGGCCTATTTGGGGCGTTTCTGGAATAGGGAGTGCGGTGTCCCGAGACCAATTTGGCATGCGCGCGCATCGCCATGCGCCCCTTTATCATCGATCCCTCGAAATTGGATGGTGATGGTATCAAACTCAATTGAGCCAACTTATTTAAGCCCACGGCTTAGATAACCCGCGAAAGGGGTCAGCTAGTAATCTGTACAAGGTACCGAAGGGTAATATAGCCACCCGCAGCAAGCATATCTCTGTAGTGCTCACTTTTTTTTTTTTTTTTTTTTTTTTTTTAATTCAAGAAGTTAAGTCTGGAATGTGTAGTACAGTCTATCTACTTTCAAAATATCTGTTTGATTGTTTGTGAAACTAAATTCTCCGTCATCTATGGCCGGGATAAAAAAAAACCTAGGTGACCAAATTGAAAGAATTTTCTAGAAATATGACCATACTTATTTCCCCATTTGTTTAGAACGGAAAAATTGCAAAACTCAATAAATTAACTTATTTCTCTTCGATATTTAACTTATTTGGTGCGTTCTGTACATGTTGAGGGACAAAGGATTCAATTTTACAAAATTGCTGTCTTTGTTATTATAGGGCAAGGAAATGTCAAAATTTCTATCATAGTCTGATTTGTACACGAGAAATAAACGAAGTCCAATATTTCTTTGCGACTTACAGACAGTGAAGATGAACATTTTTTTGAGTAAGTTGAATTAGACTCGCAACCTGAAAAGCAAAGAGAAGTTGAATCCAGAAACGAAAGAATTTAATTGACTTACTTACTTATCAGAATGTTTACAACAAGAACTGATTGCTTATATCTTTTCTTAAGCTTTGAAAAACTTATAAATTATGAAGAGAACATATTCAATTTCTCTTAAATACTAAATAACAAGTACGTATATAGACATAAGTTGATCGTTATTTCTTTTTAAATCCTTGAAAATTGAAAAAAAAATCATAGATCCTCCTACATTTTGTTTCCATTGGTTTTCTTTTTGTTTTTCTCCGTTTTAAACCTTAAAAAATAAAAATAGAAAATGACATCAAACTTTGTCGTAAACTTCTTAAAATATGAAAACAGCAGGGACGTACAGAAGTGTTTTTCCGAGGGGGGGGGAAGGGAGGAAGTGTGAAAGTCTCAACTGTTTCAACTCAAAATTCCCAAGTATAAAAGTAAAAAAAAAAAAAAAAAAAAAGAAGCTTTTGACTTGTTGGATTTTCCCAACTCTACCGGAATTTTCCAACTCTGGCTCACTAAAATGGTAAATTTTCCTAACTGCTGACTGCTGAGTAAAAGATTTCCTCCAGGAGCGGAGGGAGGATTCCCCTCCCCTATCGGTGCGTCCCTGAAAAACAACTTTGGTATTTAAGAAATTAACTCATTACATTTCCTCCAATTTTTCGAACGATTGAAATGCAATCAACCACATGGCCATATTAAACGAAAAGACAGGTTCGCGACTTTTCTTTACTAAATTTCATTTTTCTTGTGGAATATGAACGAATAACCTGTGGGTGATGCACATAGTCGGAAAGCTCATAAAATTACTCTTCACACGACATAAAAGTTTTTATACTTGCACTAAAATTATGCGGAGTGACGGCACTTCGAAGTTGTCACTTTTCTTAATTTCACCAAAACTGTTACCACACTATTTGGAAAAAAGTTCTATAGAACAGTTAGAAACAGTCAAGTCAGGTTCGAAACTTTGGTAATGTAGATAGCGCTACAACCGCCTCCTAGCAGTGCAGCCACATTTCAAAACTATCCCATAGGTGCTGGATATCTGATAAGGTGGCCATATTAACCAGGTGGCCAAATTACCCTTCGATACCTTAATATAAAACAAAATCGGGTTATTTATACCATTTATAACTCAAGAACCATTGATGTGATACTCGAAAGGGTAGTTTCCGAGGCCGGGGGTGCGGTGTCTTAAGGACTACATTGGCATGCGTGCATCGCCATATGTTCCACCACACCATCTATGGAAAGAAACCAAAAAACTCACGAACGATGGACAAATTTTTAGAGTCGGCTACGAGCAGCCGAGTCTATTGCAATCGAAATTATTTTCTTCTCTTCTCATTTCCAGTCCAGTTCAGTTTCGTTCAGTGGCGCATCATTCCAGATGTATTGATTTGAGCGAATCTGAGTGGCAGTTCAGTTCAATAGCACTTTATGTCCGAGAAATCAGTTAGTTGAAAATAATAAGAATAATAAATTATAAGCAACAATTTCGATTCCTCTGGCAATTATACTTTTTTTTTCTCTCTTCATTTTTTTCCCCTCTTCTTTAGTAAGCTCATTGATCTTGATCTTCATATCATTACTGTACGCACGGTCTGTACGAGCGTTATTTTCATTTTTCAATGTACAAAAAGCAGAGCAAGTACAGAGTCAAGTGGAGCCAAGCCATTCGTCCCTTACTTTCTTACTAGAGGAAGTAATTTACACGAGCAAAGCGAGGAAATTAACTGAATTTAGAAGAGCTAAGTGTGTTGTTTGTTAATGTAAGAAATTGGTTCTCATAATGTAGAATTTCTTTGAATTTGACCAAGTACATACAACTCTCTGTGGTACTCTTGTCAGTAAATTTTCCAAGGAATAATGCGATGTGAATTATGTTTCATAAATGAAGTAAAAGCATTAATGGTAATTCTGGTATTCTGTTTCAGGTTTCGAGCGATGAAGTCTACCTTCTTGTGGTTGTCTAATGCTACAACAAAGTCTACAAATTTATCAAGCAATAAAATCGGAATCAAATGTAGCTTGCTGTTGAATATTGTGAAGATATTCATTCTGAGGATGTATAAGTTGCGATAAATCATTTTTCTGTTTTTTGATCATTCTGTGTCAATACTGAAGCTGAAGTACATAGTTACAACCAACAAATGTATCCCAGATGTCCTCAAGACTAGATTCTAGGTAACAAATGTTGATAGTATTGGTGATCATCTTTTGGTTATGCCTATTCAAATTGTAAGCTTCGTTCGAATTGAAATAAAATTCCTTCTTTGTCTTTAGCGTATTAAGAATTACAATTTCCTGAGACGCCACTTGAATTAATTGATGTTGGAATTGATTGCAGACTGCAGAGTTCCTTCCTATTGTTGATAAGAACGGTAGAGCTGCGTGACTGCAGTCTACAGCTTGCAATTTAAAGGTATGTTGCCGACCCTCTTCGAGTAGCATAGTTACTTTTCATGATCTATGATTTGTTGGATTCGTCTCCGCCTAGAATAACAGAATAGCTATTAAAACATCCGAAAAATTCAAGAAAAACAAATATATCAAGAAAATTCATTTTCCCATACATTTTGTATATAGAACGGTTTTTTAGCATTTTATATGCTTTTACTACTGGGTATACTTGAGCAAAACCTTAACGAAAAACCTATGGAAAAACTAACGCTTCCCCGACACGCTCCCCGACACACGAATTCAGTGGTTGACATTTCCATGGAAATTTATTTTAGCATTTTATATGCTTTTACTACTGGATACACTTGAGCGAAAAACCTAATGAAAAACCTAACGCTCCCCCGACACGAATTCAGTGGTTGACATTTACAGTCTGCAGCCGTTTTCTTGCTGCGCGACTGCAGTCTGCGTTGACATTTACATGGAAATTTATTTCAGAACTTTATATGATTTTACTACTGCGGGTATATTTGAGCGAAAAACCTAACTCTCCCGCGACACGCTCCCCCGAGACGAATTCAGTGGTTGATATTTACAATCTGCAGTCATGTTGTTGCTGCGCGACTGCCATCTGCAGCCGTATTGTTGATAGAAATCTCCACCCCCCCCCCCATTCACGAAGCCATTTTATTAGGGTACGAAAGCATATAAAATGTTACACTACGTGTGTCTCTGTAGGAAACACGTATTTTTGGGTAGCTGACTGACTGGTTAATCGATTGACCTGACTGACCTGACTGATTGACTTGACTGACTGATTTCTCTGGTGGTAAATTTTCCATGGAATTTAATTGAGTTGAAAATTTGTAATCATTGAAATCTATTGATGATAAACTCAATTTCCCTTCTAATTTCCAGTTCAGTTTAGAAGTGCATATTGCGTGAAGCCAATCCGTATGACTTAGCTCTTCATGGTCACAAGTCAGTTCACAATTCAGTTCAGTGGTCCATATTTCCATGGAAATTTTTCGATAGAGAGTGCTACGAAGATTTTATATAATTGAGTGGTTTCTCATAAATTTTCCTGTAGAAATGTGTTGCTATATTATTTTTTTTTTATTTATTCAGTTTTTCACTTTTCTGAAATATCCTATTTTCGCTTATCCATGGAAATTCGGTTTTCGTTCTAGTATACCCGTGGCTGAAAGAAAAATAAATTTCCATGGAAATGTCAATCACTGAATTGAACTGTCACCATGAAGAGCTAAATCGGACTGGCTTCGTGTCAGGGGGAGCGTTGCAGTTTTCGCTCAAGTATACCTAGTTGTAAAAGCCATATAAAATTCTAAAACCTCGTGAAATTGTCCTGATAAGCCGTGATCAGTGTTGACGAGTCTTAGAGGAGTTTGGCTGATTTCAACAAGTTTTAATATAAAATCAGTTATAGAAGATCTCCTACTATAATTTATAAAAGTGTAAGTTTGTCTGTGTATTTGTTTGTTTGTTTGTTCCAGTTTGGTGGGTGAACCATGAGAGCTGGGGGGTTCCTACTTTCTGGATGTGTTCTTATGAACTCTGGAAAGGTTTCAGTCCCTTATTAGAAGGGAAGCCACAAACTTTTTCCCCTCTGGACTCCTATTTTTTTTCCCCAACTGGGACCTTTCGGAAGCATTTAAATTGAATTTCTTCGCATCATGTTAAAATTTTGTGCCTGTAACTGTGTCCCTATCGAAATTATTAGTATTTGTAGGTTGAAAATCTGAAAATTTCAAAACAAGCTCAAAATGCCTTAGTATTACATTTAAGATTTAAATCTAATTTTACGTGACAATAATACACTTGGATATTGTTTCGCACTCATTCATGTACCACACGGCCCATTTTCAGCCACATATCTCTCAAATTTCTGCTTTTGGAAATTATGATCAGCATTTCTTCCAAACAGAAATCAGTTGTTATTGTTTGATTGTACGGAAAACGTGCCGTGTGTTTCATGTATCAAAATATGAAATAAACATGAAATAATTACAGTTATAAATATGGTTCACTGCCATAAGTGGGTATTACTAATCAAACTTCCAATTTGGGCTCAAGTTTACTTACACATCCCAAAAAAACATGTATCTACCCTCTATTAAGTAAGTATCGACACGAAAGACGTTTAAGTACTTATGAGTTTAGGGTACTTTCACGATACCGTTACTACCTTCAGAAACAAAGTATGTTTCGTTATGTATGTTTAGCGAGATTGAACTGAGAGCTAGATTTAGCGAGAATATTAAACGAATGCGAATATGGAGTCACTGCCTTGCCGGACAATTTGTTAATAAATCGATGGCAAAAGACGAGCAAAAGGGAAAGAGAAGTCTGGAAACCAAATGTGAGGGAAATTGTGTATCAAATAACTAACGTGTCTCACTTAAAACCAATTCACTTAAGCCCACGGTTTAGATGCCCCACGAAGGGGGTCCGCACCTCATCCACATGATATTCTCATTCACCTTTCATCAAATTTTCTTTATCACGTTCGAATTACGAAGTCAGATTTTTTCGCGCTCTAACCTTCCAACGATAGCACTCAAAATTTCTTTTACATTCAACACCCCTCCTTATTCATAATAATATGCGAGCAACATGAAATTTCGCTAGATCCCGAGTGTGAAATAAAACTGTACCGCAAAAATTCGTTTTTCTCCAAAAGCGGCTGTGATCAGCAAATATATTTCCCTTTTCATATTATATCTCGTAAGATAGACCGAAAGCGTAGACCACCACAGTCGGGGTTTTCGCTGTAGGTCGGGTAAAATATGGCGGAAAAGAATGAAAAAACACGGATACAAGAACTTACATTACACTGTTCAGTAACACTTGCCGAGCTGTCAGTTGGTAACCCGTAGCATGTACGGATTCCTGCTGACCAATGGCAAAAATGAAATAAAAGTTCGCCGGAAAAATTCTTTTTGTTTCCACAATTATCATGGGAATACGCTTCATATTATTTCATCTTGTGCTACACGCACGGGTAGAAGTACTTCTCTCTGTGCAGAAAACTGATGGTGGTTTGTATCTAGCTATATACTGGATACTTTGGTGTATTTATATGAAAATGAGCGCGGTTCGTTGAGCATGCAGTCAGCAGTTCTATTTTCATGGCACGCGTTTCGTTCGAATTTGCAAATTGCAAGGTATACGAAATTGTACTAAATTAGGAACCGTAAATGTACTTCTTGGAAACCGCCATTGATAAATGAATTTGTGAACGCAATTCTAGATTGGATCTTCACCACGAGCATTTTGGAACTCACCTGAGTTTCTTTATGGGCATGCTGGGCGTTGTCTAACGTTACAAGTTTTATAACAATCGATTTTGAAGCTTCTATTTCTTCGTTTTGAAATCAGATTTTGGAATTCAATTTTCGTTAACCCATTTTTGAGTCAAAATTACTTTATCAGGAAACCGCGGGTGGGAGAAGTCGGGATAAAACAATTCCCCATAAAATACATGTTTTTTTTTTAATTTCAGGGGGGGGGCTCATTCATTGTGTATAACTTTTCGTTGCTCGGGGGAAGGGAGAGAAAAAGGGGTTTTTAATTTAATGAGGGGATGATGTGAGAGCTTTGGTTGCCACCCTAAACTGCATTTTTCTAGTCAGATGTTCAAAATATGTCTTTAGTATGGAAAGCAAGAATTTCAGTGTTCTTTATACAACGAACTTGCGACCAAAGTATAATGGCCAATGCTTATATTGAGTGTCTAGTGCACCCTCTCAAAACATTCCATTGGAAAAATACTAAATTTTTTTTTCAACTCTGTGATGTTAAATCGATTCCTAAGTCTAAGGATCACTCCATGACGCTGTAACCAATCTGTGATTTATTGTAAGAAAAGCTCCGTCTCTGCTTCGCAAGATTGGTTCCGCCACCATGCACATATTCACTGTGAACACTGCCAGTTTTCTGTCAGCATCAGGGCTGTAGTCATGGGGGTGGGGATATAGGGGCGTCCCCAGTCATCTTACAGAATCGGAAAATTGGCAGTTTCAAGAGCTCAGTTAGTGAATTCACGCATCTCAATAAATTTGCGAGTTCCCGTTCATGCGGCCATAACAAAACACAAAACCAGTTATTCTGTGACTAATTATTTACATCAATGAGCTCACAAATTAACATACGGTAACATGAAATACTTTAGTGAACGTCATTTGTGTGGACTTCTTGGTAGCAATTCCGGTTTAAGAGGAATTTCGAACTTATGGCTGCAAAATTTCTACAAGGGATGGGCAGTCACATAAGAAAGCTTGTTAAGAATTTATTTATTTAGTTATCTATTTAATATCAATTCCCTTCCTACGGCAAAAAGTGACCAGATTAGGAAGGAACAGAGTACGTCGTCATCGTCATCCTCGTCGCGTCTTTTGTTACAAAAGATTGTGTGTATGTTCTTCTCGGACTTGCATTTTAGATTCTACGGGTCCTGGCACACAGGATGATCTCCCTTAGGTTCTTACAAAGGGAGTCTCCCACCCCAGGATGGAACAGAGTGTGGAAGAGCCGTGTGACTCTGCTCATAGACATATAACTTGAATACAAAAATATAAATATTCGAAACCAAAACATAGTTGGAATTGAGACTCACAGAATAAAAATTTTTGGGGTACATCTATCCCCCAACCAACCGATATCGGCAGAAACCAGAGATCTTCAACTCTTGGCATCCACTGCACCAGCTTGCATCGTTACAGGGGATCTCAACTGCCGCATGGAGGACTTAACTAGCCTTCCTATGCGGTCAAGGGACCACTGCTTGCCCGATCTGGTGAATACTACAGGCCTCACTAGGTGGAATAACAACACCCCAACCTGTGTCCACCAAGGGAGGGAAACAATAAACGACTACACTTTTACAAAAGAAGTAAACATTTCGGCTTAAGAAGTACAGAAAAATTTTGAATCCCTCTAAAATCACTATATAATCATCTTTGGAATGCCAGAGTTGGCAATTTAGGTAAGAAGGAAATTGTTATAAAATCCATAGATATAAAAGCAGCAGAAAAACTTCTGGAAGAAAACCCAGTCAATTTGCAGAATATAGAAACAATGGCTGACTGTGAAGCTGAGGCGGAAAGAGTTACAAACCTCCTCTCGGCGGCAGTCAGGCACTCAACAAAAACAAAAACTGTGAAAAAGAAAACTTACTGGTGGACGCAGGACATTGAGCTTGCATGCCAAGAGCTGAAGAAACTGCGACGCAAGACACATAGAGTCAGGAATGACACTACAGGAGTTGCATTGCAGGACCGCTACAAAGTAAAGAGGAAGCAGTTGACACATCTTATCAAGAACGCCAAGAAGAAAGCCTGGCGGGACTTTGTCACAGTGGACTCAGCCTGGGGAAAACCCTACAAGACACAGGTTAAAAAATTTGCCTTCTGCATTCCGGCAATTAGTGAAGATTCACTTCTACTTGCCAAATTCGGAAAACATGACAAAAAACCGATCTCATTAGGCTTCGATTCCATTGTGAGGAGCTCCCCACCAGGAACCTATGTAACTAACAATGAAGTAACTAATGTGCTGAAAAAATCTAGAAATCGCTCAGTCCCAGGTCTGGATGAGATCAATTACAAAATACTGAAAATTTACAACAAATCAAATCGAAATACTTTGGCAATTCTTTTTACAGGGTGCCTTCAAACCTGCACCTTCCCCGACTGCTGGAAACCGGGGAAGGTTGCGTGGCTTCTGAAGGAAAATAAAGACCCCAATGAGGTTAAATCGTACAGACCAATCACCCTCCTGTCTGTACTAGAAAAAACTTTGGAACGACTAATTGTTAATAGAATTAATCAGCACATTAGCAATAATAATATTCTGTCTATAAGACAATTTGGCTTCCGTCAAAAATGTAGCACAGTTGATGCAGTGCATAGCTTCCTGGACCAGGTAGGCATTAAAATCATTTCTCTCCTTTTAACTTCCTAGGTTATAGATGATTTGTATAAGTGATATTTGTATGGATATTCTTAGAAAGTCACCGACACAGCTGCTGAGAGAAGCATGACTCACTTCAATCACTTTCTCTGGACCTCGAAGTAACATGTTAATTCCGTCTTGATAATTAACCGAATTCAACTGCACGAAGAAAATAACGTACATTCTTAAACTTACGATGCTTAATTAAGGTCTTGCATTGAATATAGCTGAAGACAGAATATACGCGAATAAAGTAAACTAAAATATATTTCGATCGTAGGGCTGGTAGCAGCTCAAATTAAACGAGTGGCAACTCTTTCGCGCTGTTGTTGAAACTTTAATAGAATCTTAATACAAAATTCCTTTCAAATAACCTCTCAAACAATATTCGCTACCTGATTGTACAAATTTTAATTAATGTTATTACCTCAACATGGTATGCTAAACCCGACTCATTAACTATGGAAGTAACCACATTAACCTTGTCTCACCTGGAGCCGAGCTTTTACCGTCAATTTCATCCCTACTCGAGCAGTCTTTTTATCGTGCAAATCAGGAGGCAGGTATCTCATATCTCTCTTCACCAGAGCCACGTACTCTGAACCCACCCAAGCCGACCATGCGCCCCAAGTTTCACTATTTTGAGGTATATCCTTACACGTGTTCTCGGCATAACGAACAAGTCTTTTATTGCGGCTGTAAATTTTACGAGTTTGTCTCGAAAATCACGTAAAATATTTTATGGCCACGCATACCGTCCGCGCATAGTTCACTCGTTCTCGCAGCCGGCCAAAATTTATATACCGGCTACACAAATCAAAATATTAACCGGGTACCCGGGAATAAAAAATACAAGAGTTGTTTGGTGTTGTTACGAGGCGGTAAAATTTTTAAGACGTGCTCAGTGAAAAATACCTACGTCGACATCCGACAGCAAATTTTTCAGAATATTCTAGAATACGTCCGGAAGATACATACACAGAGGTTACAATAAATTTAGCAACGCATTCGGCTTTCTACAAAGAAACGATTTCATCCCTTGATACTTGCAGCCGAGTGTTATACAAGATGTTGCACGAAATGCACCCATCTGGATACCTACGGACCGCGAAATCGAATCGAAATCCGACGAAAGACGGGTCCAATGTTTGTACAAGTAGTTAAACGTTGATTTTGACTGAAAAAATTTCCGTTTCCAAGGAACGTGGGTCACCAGTTTTTGAATTTCAAGTGGAGAGGTATCGAACAAAACGTCGAAATAGGTCGCTTTTGGTCGCTGGTTTCGAATATCGCATCAGAGTTTTGATCCGGACCCAGCCATTGCCATTAAATTTGAGAAGATGTGCATAATTGACTTTTGGCTTGATGAATTCAACAAAGCATGAATGTAGGTGTTCTCTAAGTCGTTAATTATGAATATTGTGTCAAGTTTTCTCTCAGAAGCCGCCTAAGCATTGTACGTAGTTTATGGTGATTGAGTTAGAAATCAACTCGTAATATCAAATCGTGAAATTCAAGCCGTCCTGACTTATTATTTTTGAACAGCGAAATTCTACGTACACCTGGCTGCGTTGAGTGTTTTTCAAATTTCAAATTTTACTCCTTCTCAGCTTGGTACACTTCAGTATTTCGGAGGCTCTTTGATTTTGACAGCATTAAAAGCGATGAAATGCTGCAAACAGAGGATCCCTATAGTTCATGAGAACAAAGAGTTAGGGCTCCAAATGATAAAATTGCGGAGGCCACACACAACATGAACACTCCTTTGTTCAGTGGAACATTTTTGAAATTTTTCTATAACATTGAAAGGGGACGGGGTGTTTGTAACCCCCTTCTTATCATCATGAGGAGACTTTGATTATTTTCTTCCGTGATTAAACAAAATAATGATGAAGACGACATAAAAATAATAATAAGTTGTACTTCGAATTCGAATGTAGCAACAACATGGCTGGAGTGTTAATATAATTGCATAACAGCAACGCCGTGAGTTGTCCATAAATATACAAATTATCTCGAGATGCTAATGAAATTGCATACTCAAAACGCCGTAAATCTACCATGCTGTTTCAGTTTGTTCGAAATGTTAATTGAAATTGAAAAGTGATCAATATAACACACATCTAATTATGTATTTGTGGAATTAAATAATGTCAGTTTTTCAAGTTTTAGCATTTTGCCAATCGATGAACAACTGGCGTAATTTTGCTAACTGACCAGAATTGGGGATCCCCCTGTAGCATGGTAAATTTAAGGGCTAGTTTTTTTGAATTAAAAGTCTCGATCTAGGAGCTTGGGATCTGAAGGAACGTTGGTTTTCAAGTATCATGGTACAAGCAGTCGCACATTTTCGACATTCACTTAGAATCCGAACTGCATGGTGACGTTTGTGAAACGCAAAAGATTTCTAGAACATATAGCTATATCATTCGTACTTAACAGGGGACCGACACCCCTTTCTACTAAAGTTTATGATCTAGAAAAAGAGCGCGGAGTAGAAATACCCTTTAGTTTCGATTTTTGTAATTCAATATTCCGCGTCAAAAAGTAGTCCTTTTTATTTGATTTATTTATATTTTTTTCTTTTCCTCCCCACTTTTTTCAAAATCATGTGAACAGCCCATACGCAAAAATCATGCAGAGGCTCAGTACCCTTGTTAGTGCATGTGCGGGGAGTACTTCAAAATTTAAGTTCCTGAGAGACCTCAGTTTGGGACGCAGAGAATCGTCACCAGATCCGTGATATCTAAAAGCGATTGTTCCGAAGAGCTTAGAAACTGCAGTTCTTAATTCGAGATTAGTGAAGCCCAAATTTTTAAACTGAATTTTTCCTTGAGAGAGGGGGACTCCCTTGTAAGTTATTTTTGGAATTCCCATTTGGTTAGTCGAATATTTTTGGACGTTTGGTGATTTTTTCCAAATCGTCGGTAGCGTGGGAAACCACCTGCTAGATTTTGTTTGGTGCTTACCAGAACAAAATTATCATTTCCAGCCATGGTTATTGATGATTTTGATTATTCTAAATTTGAGGAGAGAGAAGATACTACTCCATGATCTTGTGTTACATTCCTATTGTCATCATTCGAATAATTGTTGAATTTGAACACATAACTGAGGGTATCTTTTATTTTTTATCGCATACGAATGGTAGACGTATTGTGAAGTAAGAGCCGCTGGCTCCATGTTAATTTACAAACCCGTTGAGTACCCCCATTGCCCGGTATTTTATTTCATGATTTTGCAGCTTCCACGGGGTTGGTACGAGAAGGCTGATGAGTGAAGAGCGAGAAGAATCATCGGTAGGTGCTGTGACAGTTGCGGGCATCAGATTGAGCTGTGAGTACAGTTTTAAGAGTGCGGTGAAAATTTTCTATTAGACCGTTAGCCTGGGTGTGATATAAACTCGTGTGTATTCGACGGATTCCGAAATATTGTAGAAGGTTGTGCATTAGTTCAGACTCGAACTGTCGACCCTGATCAGTAGTGATGTTGACCGGAGCTCCGAAGGGGGAAATCCACCTCTCGACAAATGCCTTAGCAACTGTATGAGCTCGCATGTCAGAAAGGGGTACTATTTCCGGCCAACGAAATAGCTTGGTCAATCATGGTTAAACAGTAAGAACAGCCATTAGAAATTGGACGTTCACCAATAAGATCGAGCTATTCGTGTTTGAGACGTTCTCCGTTTGAAGGATTGGAGTGAGAGGTGAGATGGTGTGACGAGTGACTTTACATCTTTGGCACTGAGCACAAGTGCGTACCCAGTCACCAATATCTTTTTTGAAGCTCGGCCAGACGAAACGAGATGAAAGAAGGCGTCGAGTCTTCTGTAGTCCAGGGTGAGCTAAATTATGATACTGACCGAAGATGCGATGACGTAGAAGTTGAGGTACGATGAATGGTCTTTTATGGCCTGAGTATATTTCATAGTTATTGACAACGAATTTTTTCATTTTGAGAGACGTTGATGGAGTCTGTAATAAGTTTTTAATTCCGTGTCTGCAGATTGAGCGAGATCAAGTTCTTATGTAGTGACAAGGATGGCGTCAGAGATCGCTTTGACGCGGGAAAATGCGTCGGCAGTCTCATTACAGTCACCCCTGATGAAGCGAATGTTGGTCGTGTACTGTCCAATGAAGTCCAGATGTCGAAACTGTCTAGGTGTAGCTTTGTCAGGCTTTTGAGAGAAGGCAAATATGATAGATTTGGGATCAGTGAGTACAGTGAATTCACGTCCTTCGACAAGATTTCGGAAGAATTTGATTGCAGAGTAGATGGCAAGAAGTTCTCTGTTGTAAGTCGAGTAAGCTTGCTGATTATAGGAGTGAGTTTAGAGGAGTAGAATCCTAACGGCTCTTGTTCACCATCTGAGCGAACTTGATACAAAGTCGTGCCGACAACAGTACTCGAGGCGTTGGTGCAGAGGTGAAGAGGAGAGTTATTATCAGGATAGGTAAGAGAAGTAGCGTCATAAGCTCTGTTTGCATATATCAAAGGCTTGTCAAAGTTTGTCAGTCCACTGTATAGGTGTCTTGTCGGTCTTCTTTCTGTTGTGAAGGAGGTTGGTTAGGGGAACTTGGAGTTCGGTCGTATGTTTGAGGAAGCAATGGAAAAATGGAGGATTCCAAGGAAGAGTCTTAAGGAGGAAATATCTTGTGGTAGAGGGTACGAGGATAAGGATTCGACTTTGGATTTGAGCGGAAAAATACCAGAAGCGGAAATTTCATGACCGAGAAAAGTGAGATAGGATTGGCTGAAAACTGATTTTGAAGCGTTGATAGTGATGTTGTACAGCTGATTCCGCTGAATTGGGACACATTGGGCGAAGCCATTTTGTCCCAGTTAAACGGCTGTCCTAATAAACCAAAATTATCAATTTTTTTTGTACAAATAGGATATGTGTATAATATACAATAATACAGATCGTATAATGGATATATAATGACATCACTGCAAAAAACGATCTAATTTGCTTTGGTGCAAATTTTTGAAGGTCTGACGCCGGATAAAATCAGCACAAACATCACATTCTGCTACTGGACTTTCTTCATTGCCCTCCTGTATAAAATAAAGTCTTAACTGTTCCACACATTTCTTGACACATTAAGAAACTTTTCTAATTTGCGCACTGGAGTGTCAGGTGGTCTCTCCTTGATTTTATTCAAAATATCAATTTTCTGTTGAAGAGTTAAATCGTTACGTTTTCGCGACATTTTGCTTTGAAATCACTTGATATACTGACAAATAGAACATATGCACACATACCATTTGATAAAATCAAAATAATTTGACAAGTCTATGCATGAATGTGCATTAAAGTAGTCTTATTGCTTCAGATTTTTGTTTCCATTTTGTATTTTCAGGCAATAATATGTCCCCAATAAGTGGAACCTTGTCCCAACTAAGAGAATGAAAAATGCATTAGATGGGTACATTTGATTTTGTACTCTGGCTTTTGTCCCTAATATATGACTGTCCCAATTAAACGGCGTCCCAATTAAGTGGAATTATCGCACAAGACCTTTTCAATGAAACGCTGAAATGTCTGAGCAGAGTTACGCAAACCGAATGGCAATCTTAAAAATTCAAATAAACCGAAAAAAGTGATGACAGCTGTTTTTTTATCACCTCATTATTAACAAGTTACTGATAAAATGCACGGACAAGGTTCAGGCGTGAGTAGATGGAAGTGCCAGCTAATGGAAGAGCGAAGTCGTGAATGTAAGGAACAGGATAAGAATTGTGAATGGTGGCGGCGTTGATTGCGCAGTAGTCACTAACACAGCGCCACGTGCCATCAGATATTCTCACGATGTGAAGAGGGCTTGCCCAAGGTTTGGAATTGGGTAGACAGATGCCCAGATTAACTATGTTTTAAAATTCTGTCTTGGCTAGTACAAGTTGAGTTGGAGATAAGCGATGAGGTCAAGCGGCAATAGGAAGGCCCTTTGTGATGATACGGTGTTGGATTGAATGCTGGGCAGGAGGGAGATTTAAATCTGAAGGAAGAGTAAGTCGAGGATATAAGTTGATTGTGGAATGGAGAGGAGGTAGGAGGCAATGAAGAAATTCCGAGTGTTGGACTATCTTCAGAGCGACATTTGGAATGTAAGCTGGTGAGGCCGCCAATTAGAATGCGTTTACGGATGTCTGGAATGAGGCCGTAATGATGCAGCAGATCCGCACCAATTATGGGTCCATTGACCTTGGCGACCACAAATTCCCATG
This sequence comes from Acanthococcus lagerstroemiae, assembly GCA_031841125.1. Taxonomy (NCBI): domain Eukaryota; kingdom Metazoa; phylum Arthropoda; class Insecta; order Hemiptera; family Eriococcidae; genus Acanthococcus; species Acanthococcus lagerstroemiae. The sequence goes on along the minus strand of CM063106.1, from coordinate 73,854,643 downwards.
TTATTGGACACCAAAGACTTAAAATTAAAGTTAAGTTCCAGTGATTGTAGGTAGGGATTGGTGTGCCATTGGCCGCATAGAGCACCAAATGGAATGGTTCAGCCTTGGAAGAGCGAGGCAGGAGGATCAAAATTGCAGCGCCTGTATTGACAAGGAAGCGTAATTTAGAAATTTTATCAAAAGCCAGAAGGCGGCGTGAAGATTGTTGTTTGTCAGTTGCCGCTGAAACTGATGCTGAATTTTTTTTTTTTTTTTTTTTTTGAAAGACAGTCTGCCATGAAACACGGATTACCACCGTCAGTGTCTTAAATTGTACGCGCATTTTCGCCGAACTTGTAATGGTAGAAACAGTCTTGCGAGCGAGTTGAATGAGAAGGAAGAGACTTACGAGTGGAATGGGAAGCACTGGACTCAGGGTTGGAACTTGGCCTAGGGAGCTGCGTCATTTGCTCAGTCAAAAAATCGAGGAGTTGCTGAGTTGTATCTGCTGAATGTGGTTGGACAGTAGCGAGCGAATGAGGTAGCATGCAGTGGTGAGCCATTTCCATCTCGCGCATCCTATTGGTTGGATTCTGGGAGAATAGAAAAACAATCACTGACCTGAGAAAATGTAGCTGGGACTTACTGAGTCCATCTGCTTGAACAGTGCAGACAACATCAAAGCACTTTGTGGCGCCATCGCGATTTTCAACTTTTTAAGATGAAGTTTTTGAGAATTGCATGAGAATTTCTGTTCGTAATCACTTAGACACTTTCACATATCACATCAAGGTCACCAGATGCGGCTTTTACAGGATTAGTACAAGAAGTATAGTTGGGGCCGCAACTAAATAAGTCATATGAAATAATAAGGGCGCATGTATTCGATGATAGCAAGAAACAGAGAGCTACCACGTATAAATTGTGACTGTACCGAATGCCGAAACCGAACTCGATACCTGAAACTAATGATCCAGCCTGGCCATCAAAGGAATGAAGAATCCGAGGACAACAAAGGAAAAAGGTCAATGGGCAAGAAGGAGAATGTAGTATTGAAAAGATCACGCACTGGATGAAGGTATAGAAATGCAGGAGACAAAGACGTTTGGATCGAGCAAAGCAGAACGTGGTCAGGCTAGACGACTGGACGACATATACGTATACAAAAATATACTGTGGCAAATAATCCCGAACGTTCGAGATAAGAGAAGAAAAATCGACACGTTTTGAACAGCAGAATAGAAGTTTGATAAAGAAAGCGATATGGAGTTTCGCTAATAATGCCGGGATATATAAAGGCCGCTGGCCTTCGCCGTATAGTCTAGTGTGTTTAATGGAAAACTGTGCGTTCTCAAAGCGATCTAGCTACTGTGTTTTGTGCGTTTATATTAGTGTGATATTAAAAGTTCTTAACACGTGTTTTCATGCGTTCTTCGGTGCGAATCTCGTTACAGTACATTAGAAAGGCGAGGATCGCCGCAATTTATTATTGATTTTATTAATTAAAATATATCTAGTCTTGTGCTGATTGACATGATTCTCATAATTTCAGTGAGGTGAACTTGGAATAACTTCATCTTTTCTATTTATTTTTTCGACGGTGCATGGACGTACCACCATAAGGGTATTTTGATTTATGTTACATGACATCTCTGTACTTTTTCAAAGTTAATTTTCTCTTTGGTGGACTTCTATTCATACAGGGACATGGAGAGTGGTTTTCCAAGTATTTACGTCCATCCGGATGGCTCAAGCCTCCAGCACTGCTTCACTAGTGAAGTACAATGGGGACACGGGTCATCGTGGTCTCGCCCAGACTCCCGTGGGGCTTGGTGGTGGTCTGTGGTTAAACACCCATAAGTATGATGGTAGTAGGCTGAACGCTCGTCATTACAAGTGATTAGCTCCCTTCGTCGGCAATCTACTATCGACGATTCCATACAGGTGAGATCCTTAGAAGGAGCTCTTTCTTCTTGGGATCGTATTCCGAAATTTTGGGTGGGACATCTGGCTTTTCCGGAAATTACGCTACACGCCCATCGGTAATTTTCTTGTAGAGGGTCGTGTCTTCTGAAAATTCGTGAAGCAATCAAGATTTAAGCTTTCGGGAACTGTTAGTTCGCAGAGTTCGTATAGTAGCTGAATTCACGAGAGTATTATTCGATAATAACCAATAACGCTTCAAATATAATAGGCCTCTGAATTTAGCAGAGCCTACATATTTGAACAATGACAGACACCTCGGCACTACCGCACTGGCGTTTCAATGTTAGGTACCTATCTATACCTTTATTGCGGATTAAACAAAGCGTTTTTTTTTGTTTTTTTTGTTCTTTTTCGAAACACAATAAACGGTGGGATGGCGAGTAAATTCGATAAAATTTTATGCCGCGTAATTTCAATAGCAATAACAATTCGGTTTCATGCTACGTAATAACAGTTTTGTTACGGTTTCCTCTAATGGTAATATTCGGCGAAGTCAAAAGATAAAAGTGGTAATTCGTTTAATTCGCTCGGTGTTGCGTTGACGGGCGCAAAGGAAACATTCGTAAGTAAACGAACGAAATGGCGAGCTCGTTACGATAGATATCGCATGCTCGATTTCTTTAAAATTCCAGCTTCATCGGGTCGATCGACTTTACATTAAGTTAATTGTTTTAAATTCTTCGAATTCGTTCGAGGCGATGCAGTTACGCAGCGCAAAAATCGCACGGCCCGGACGAAGGTAAAGTCTTCTTAACTCCCGAGAAGGAAAAACGGGCATTACGATCTACTTTTTCTCGTTTCCCGGTACGATAACGTCGTACATTTTGCGTAGAAGTTACCTACGTCTAATATACGTTGAGAGTTAATGAGCCGAATGCAATAGTCGTGGAATGATCGTTTTTAATGTAGCTAACTTTTCTGCACCATTTTAGTCGTACTCAGGCTAACGAAATAAACGGAAGAGTGATCTGAGTAAGCGACCTGTGGTATTAAATGGTACACATATGGTATGTATCACTTTTCCGTGTCTGTTCACTGTAAACATACGGCGCAGAAACTGTTCACGAAATCTAACAAGTAATTTTTTCCTCGTGTTATGAGAAAGCTACAGTCACGCCCCGTTATGTATACCTACGGTTTAATTTGTTTTTCAAGCGAGCGAAAGTAAAAACTAATGTGGGCCGCAGATAAGTCGAGCGAGTTGATACAATCATATGAATTACATCCCTGAAACCGCTATTCCTGTACTTTATACAATTCGTTCACAGCGATATCAGATAACTGGAGAGAATTCGCTTTTCTACTGGCGAGTAAGATAGAAAATTCAGCAGCAAGATCGAAAATTCAGTAGTGCTGAGAATGAAATATGTGCAGTCTCCATATCAGACCGAAGTTTAAAGCACAAATTGATTGCAAAAGGACATCTAGGACTGTGAATATTTGTACTTATGACTGTACATAGTGGTGCGACTAGGGAGACTTGGACCAATGAGTCCTCTTCCTCAATTGCCAGGACTTTCTTAAAAATAATATACACAAAAGGTAAGGTGTCCTATAAATACGCACTTGATGGTTTGGAGATTGTAGCTTCTCAAGGTGCCCAACAAAAGAAATGTATATTTATATCTCACATACCGTAAATTGGGGCTATTTTACACATTTTCCTATTTTTTTATTTGAGTTTTTTCACTGGGGTAAGTGGACGAATGTTATCGAAAGCTATCATTAGTGGTATCATTGGAAAGTGAACCATGTAAGGGAAACATCCATTACAAAAATAATTACCTTGGGCTCGTGGATCGGTAGTTATGGCGTCTGAAATTCGATTGGTAAAGTTAAACAGCTCTGGGGCTACTTTACACTTGACACAAAATACACGCACAATTGTGGCAGAACGTATACGTATTCTCTGAACAGAAATATTGAGAAAAGGAAACTTCTCCATTGGGGGGGGGGGGTGAATCTAAAATTTGCCAACTAAAATGCAATGACCGCAAATTGAAAATTTCTTTCTAGGCCCGTATTCCGTGCGGCTATAAGGCTATAACCTTCATTTAGTTTACATACCGTGATAACAGGGTAGAACAACTGTTTACTTGGTCAGTTTCTGCGCAGCACGATGCAAGCATTTAACGAACGTCTCTTGTACCTGCATACCTGCACATCCGGTTCGCCATTTGTTCAAAAAATTTTCTTCTTCTTCTCCTCACTCATTTTCCTTTCTCCTCCATTCGTCAGCCTGGCAGGACATTGTAGCAGTCCAGTTACAGTTCAGTCACAGTTTATATGCTAACCCTCACAAGATTTACTTTAACTGTCGGTCCATCAATACACGCACCTTTTCTATACCGTCTCGTTTTTTTGACTTTGCTGCGATCCGAACTACACTTCTCTCCCGTGCAAATTCTCGACAAACCCGCACTCCCCTTGGACAGCTATACACTGATGATTTGATGATTCCACCGCCTTTCCAGTTTTCATGACAATATTGGGACACTTAAGCCAGCAGTTTCTGAAGTATCCTCGTCACGTACCTTTGGATGTCAGTTACTGATTCGAAATGTGTTCTTCAACGATTTGTTCGACCTGGGGGAACGAAGAAAAGTCATATGGTGACATATCCGGATGTTTTTTAATGTAAAGAATTGCGTTATGTTGAAGGCATAATGACACGGCGCTTCTTCAGGATAAAGAATTCACGTGTTTGCGACTCCTGAGCGAACTTTAATGGCTCTTCTTCGTAACCATTCGAGCAATTTGACGTAACATTGTTGGTTTACAGTCTGCCTTGGTGGAAGACTGGTTGTAGTGTTCTTCCTGTTACAGCTTCTCGATCGTCTTCTTCAGGTACAATTGTGTCTTCGGATCTCTCTAGTCACCCCCGAGAAACGAGGGCACTCCAGCAGAACATGTTCGACGATCTCATCCCTAGTACCATTACAATGGCAGGCTCCATTCTCCAGGTACTTAATTCTTTTTCTGAACCACCTAAAACATCAATGCCCACTCAGGGCCTGGGATGTATAGAAGTCCACGTCCGGGGTATCAAATGCCACGACTGGAATGAGGCGGTAGGTCCAACGGTCAGAGGAGCACTTGTCTCACAATGTCTGCCACAGTCGCCTGATCTTGCTGTCCAGGTGTGCATGGATGTCTGATTCAGCTGAGGGCTTTCGGAACTCACACCAAGAGGTATCCCAGCCTTTCTTTGTGGCCGGAAGCATCGACCTTGTCACAATGTCCAGTGCCATTGGCGGCTGGCCTGTTATAGTACAGGACCCCAGGTAGGAGGTGGTTCTGTACAGCCGACCAATGCACGTGGTCATTCTTCTGTGAAGTCGGTCTATCCTTTGTCGGGTTTCCTTATTCCGCAGCACTTTACTGTAGCAGGTGGCAGAGTAACAAAAGTAGGCCCCGATCGTTCCGTTCAGCGTAATCTTTCTTGCTGCCGTGGGAATAGTTGGCAGAAGTACGATACATGAGCTCGCGTATGCATGGCCCTGCGTGGTCAGTCAGCCAGTCAGCCAGCCAGTCATTCTATCAGTCAGTCAGTCAGCAGAAGCAAAACGCGCAAAATGTAACGTTTTTTCCATTTGGGTGCCGAAGTAAAGACATGAAAATGTCAATAAGAAAAAAGTCAGTCAGTCAGTCAAGTCAGCTAGGCTGCCAGCCAACCTAGCCAGCCCAACGCTATTTTCGTCACGTTTCAGAGTGACACTTTTTTGACATTTTCATGTCTTTACTTTGGCACATAACGGAGAAAAAGCGGTACTTTTTGGGGTGACGAAAAATAGCGTCACGAAAATCGCGCTGGCTAGGCTGGTGGCTGGGTAGGCTGGGTAGGCTGGCTGGCTAGGTTGGCTAGCTGGCAATGGAAAAAAGCATTACTCTGGAGCGTGACAAAAATAGCGTTATGGGCTGGCTAGACTGGCTGACTGGCTAACTGGTTAACTGGTTAACTGACTGACTTCTTTCTTATTGACGTTTCGATGTCTTTACTTCGGCACTCAAAGGGAAAAAAGCGTTATTATGACTTGACTGACTCGACTGACTGACTGACTGACTGTATCTTACCCTACATAAGAAAAATTTCCATGGAAACATATATAAAAACAACACGGCTAGAGACTATAGAAATGTCAACAACTGAACTGAAATATCACCATGAAGAGCTAAATCATAGGGACTGTCTTCGTCTCGGGGGTGCGTGTCGGGGGTATTGTCGCTATAGTGGTGTTGCTCTAGCGACGTGGCTATGCTGGACAACCAATGGACATACGCTCAGCTGAAATAATTAAAAACAGGTTACTTTCTAACAAGAATCACTGAATTAGCATTTGCGCAGACGCACCGTTTTATTTAGCGCAAAGGTTAAGCGTCCCTTTTACTATCTGGCAATGTAGCAGAGAAAAGACCTCTCTACAGCTGTGACAATTCAGAGAATTCGTTGAGATATGTATAAAAATAAGACCTCACAACCACCGCCGAATATGAAAAAATTTGTGTATTCATATACTGGTGACTTGAACTCGCAACGGCTGTAAGAATGTATATATTTGAAATCTTGTTTTTTCAAGGTTTCCTTTTACTGACAAGGTTCTACAGTGAAGTTCCGGTCAGTCTTGCATCTTGATCTGAATTTCTGTTAATTTGGTATGCATTTTTTCATGGGCCTCCCTTAGGCGGTTAAAATCACAGGACCTCCACTTATTCGCAAAATGCGTACAGATGTGTTTGTGCGTGAAGAAACCTGAAAACAGAATATTACCAAATTCACTCACACTCTACTGAAAATGGGAAATTAGTGTCGTACGCTTTCTTCTATAATGGAATGTCATGAAAAGTTTACCCTCCCACCAATATCGCCATCAGACCAAAAGTAATACCTGATTTTGTATTTAAAAATTAGCTAAAAGTTTTGTGAACTTTGAATACTTAAGAATGTACTCCGGTGCACTATTAATAACACATAGGGCTAGTTGTACAATAGAGAGTTATCACGTGATAGTTAAATTGCTGTTTCGACCAATAAACTCGCCGAATTCGGCGAGTTAACGTCGAGTTCACGATAACTTACAACTGTACAACTGGAACATAAAGTTACAAGTGATTAATGTATATCAGTATGTTTGGATGATAATTGCGCATGTTTCGTCAACATTTCGAGTAGACAGCGCTAGTGATTGCAGAGAAAATTCACCTGTGACGTTTTAGAATATGTCGCAAATTACAATATGTGCCTATACACTGTTCACTGTTCTGTGCGTCTTTGCGACTATCTCTGCCCAACATCATCTGATAACTAATTTCTTCCTCAATTTATTGGTAATTTTCCTGCGCTATATACCGTTGTTTGTTTTTTTTGCAATGACTGTAATTTCTAGTGATTCTGTTCACTAATTTTCATCGACCCAAATGGAGGCGACACAACGGCGATAAGAAATTAAATATTCTTTCTACTTTATCGAGTCGAACACTCAAGGGTGGTTCAAGAATCGAGATTGCGAACCTCTCTTCCCTTGCACGCTGCGCAGATTAATATTAACGTGGTCGTTTGGGGAAATTCGTTTGAAAAATCAAGGTCAAGGATTGTCTTCTTATGGGCTCGTAACTCGTATACCAGACCAATCTGCGCTTTAATTAATTTACTTGCCACGATGTGCCGTCTATTCGCGTCTCGCAGCGCCGTATCTTCACGTAGAAATATTTCGTCGTGGGCCGGCGAAGTCCCACAGTTGCTTTCTTAATCAGTAACTGGTCATCGAGTTAAAGGGATTACGCTCGGACGAAAACTGAAAATGTTTCAACTATTTCGAAGCTGTCGCCGCTACTATCAGACTCGAAATAAATTCCGTAACGTTTTCATTCCAACAACGAGCGATTCTCCTGAGACGGGACTTTGGGAAATGTTTATCCGCCATTACAAGCTTTTGTTATATTTTCTCGTTATCGACATTATCCTTCGAATACGTACTCGCTATGCGTACATTATTTATACATCGCGCGGTCTTTTCGTTTTACGACGCCATGTTAGATTTTAGCGCTCTATCGAGTATACACGGTTGTGACCACGCGTGAATTAATGCCTTCTCGTTTTGGCCGCAATCGTTAAGACGCGCAGCTTCGCACCAACTCCCGGTGTTGCATAACAGAAATCTTCTTCAGACGCCGAAAAAGTGCGAGACATTTCGGTTACGCACACTGGCTTTGTGGAAGAAAATAAAGAAGAATAACATTTGACCGCGAAAAGAGACTACCTGCACGTACAACAATTTACAAGACGATGGTTGACAGGTACAGGGCAAGTCGTGAAGCTAAGGAGAAATGGAGAGCTGAAAATGCTCCGAAATTGAAGAACGGCAAGAAAAACATGATTCTTTCAACGTCCATAAAAAGGTCAAGGAGGTTGTGTCATACAAGTACCTTGAAAGACACTTACAACGAAATAATAATGGTGTGGCGAATAATCCCGATCATTCGAGATATGCGAAGAAAGATCGACACGTTTCGAGCAGCAGAATAGAAGTTCGATAACGAAAGCGATAAGGAGTATCGCCGATAATATAAAGGCCGCTGGCCGTCGCCGTACAGTCTAGTTTTATGTGCGATAAATTGTGCCTTTTCATGCGATCTAGCTACTGCGTTTTGTGCGTTTGTATTAGTGTGACATTAAAAGTTCTTAGTACGCGTTTACGTGCGTTTTTCGGTGCGAATTACGTTACAATAGGAATAGAAGATAAGCTCAAACACCGGCGAGATTACGTGCAGAAACTGTTTCACGATGACCGAACGAAACCAACAATAGAAGTGGATGATACACTGGCGGAGGATCGGCCACCGATAACTCCGAGCCGAAGTGATCAACGCCATTAAAATGGTCAGAAGAATAAGAAAGCATCCAGTCTGGATCAAATACACGTGCAAGTACTGAAGATAATGGCGGAAAGAGATGCGGAGGGAATAACTGAACTGACGAAGTTATTTAACAGGGTGTCTCTTTTGCAATGACCCCCTTCCACCAGGTAAGTAGGCAACCTAACCCGACAATATGTGGAAATGTTTGCATACTTTTACTTTGGAACGGGTTAAGTTATGGTCAAATTTTGAACAGTTTTCTCTCTATGAATTTTTTCTTCTTCTCACGAATGGAGATAGACAGAAAAATGATACCAACAGGTAATGGTAAAGGGCAGTTGTGGTAACCATAGGAGAAAAAAAATGTACCACATCGGTTCTACAGGGTGTTCATAAAATCAATTTTAATACAAATTATATCAGAAAATTTTCACATTTTTTCAATTTTCCGTGAAACTTGCCCTCTCAAACTACTGTATTTTTATTTGCAATAGATTGTACATTAAATTTCCCATAAAGAAGGACATTAACAATTTTCCTGTATCTCGATTAGAACCGCGTAAAATGGGGTTCAAGATATCCCCGTTGATTAACTTTTAACACAGATGCACAGACCTTGTGAAGATCGTCAGCTACTTAAACCAATTCACAGAGTTCTATCGTTTATGTTGCTTATTCACCTTCCTCTTTTCATCTATTTACCCCATATTTGAAATTGAGACCGATGCAATGGGGAGTTTAATATGGGTATTCAATAATTGATTCTAAAGGTCGCTAAACTCAGTTTTGGTAACATATTGGCCATATTTCTCGAACTGTGGCGCACACCGATAGCAAGGAGGTGCAAGATGATAGTTATTATGTAAGAAGAAGAATAAATTAAAGATACCAAACTTTTCAAAATTTGACCATTACTCATCCCCTTCAAAAGTAAGAGTATGTAAGCATATATACAAATTGTCGGGGTAGGTTGTCTACTTACCATTCAGAAAGGGGGTCATTGCAGAAGAGACTCCTTACATATGGCCTAGGACGAATACCAAAAGATTGGCTAATATCAACCTTTGTCACGCTGCCCAAAAAAGTAATGACTGAAAAATGAGACGACCAGGGGCGCAACCAGAACTTTTTTTTAGGTCGGGGCTAGAATTTAGAAGAACCTGGACTGACTGACTCAACACTTTTCATTCACCGGAAAGTACCACGCTCCTTGTGTCAGCCTGTATTCCCTTGCGAGCATCACGTACCTTATACCCCAGCCTGCGAGCACCACGCTCTACTGCTAGTGCATCATCTTGCAGACGAGTCTGCAACCACGGGAGAGCATTTTCATATCTGCTTTGCGGACTGCACCGACATGAGAATATCGTCGTCTGCTACGCTCCGCAGAGCACTTTGTGCTCCATATTTTTTAGCGCGCTCATTTTTTGGACGCTACGTTTGCTAGACGATGACATTCTCATGTCGGCACAGTCCGCAAAGCAGACATGAAAATGTTCTCCCGTGGTTCCAGACTCGTCTGCAAGATAATGCATTAGCAGAGCGCAGTGCTCGCAGGCTGGTACAAGGAACGTGATGCTCGCAAGGGAATGCAGACTGATACAAGGAGTATGGTACTCGTAGGCAAATGAAGAGTTTTGAGTCAGTCAGTCAGTCTTCTTCTTCTTCTTCTTATTATTATTATTATCATTATTATTATTAGTATTATTTTTGTAACGCTCCAAAATAACGCTTTTTTTCGTTGTATGCCTGAGTAAAGACATAAGAATGTCAAAAACTTAGGCAGGGCTGAATGCTCAAATTGGTACCCGCCTATTATTTTCATGAGCTGTATATTTGTATGAATCTACGACGCAACATAACCGCATCAGGCCATCGGCATCAATTTTTTTTCAAGGCAGTGTTGGCACTAGGGGGTGCTGCTTGCTATCAATTTACTTACGCAGTACTGTCGAGACATGAATGTCAATGTTTAGGCCTGCTTCATCGACTACCACAAGGCATTCGATACGGTCAAACACGATAAGGTGGTAGAAATTCTCGCTAGCATCGGCATAGACAAAAGTGCTATACGCATCATCACAGAACTCTACTGGACACAAACTATCGAAGTTAGGAGTAGAAAATACACTCTCAGAAGCGACGGAAATCAAACGCGGCTCCCGGTAGGGATGCGTATTGTCCCGCTCTTATTCAATATATACGCGGAATGGTCATCAGTGGAGTACTAATAAACAATATCCGCTACGCAGATGACACAGTGATCCTGGCTGACAATTAAACAGACCTACAAACCATTATGGAAACTGTGGTGGCCTAGTGGCTCGAGGAGAAGGCTATTACTTAACATCTCAAAAACACGTTACAGCAGAAATACGAGTTGACGGCGAAAGCGTTGAGCAGGTGACCTGGTTTAGATACCTCGGTACAGTGTTGAACGAGCGCTGCGATATAAGCCAAGAAATTCGCTCGAGGACTGGGCAATCAAGAAGTGCACTCCTGAGCATGAAAAATTTGTTCAGGAGATCAGAGCTGAGCCTAGAATTATGATTACGAATGCTGAGATGCTATATGCTGTTAATACTGATGTATGGCTGTGAGAGTTGGACATTAAATCCCGGCGTGGAAAAGAAAGTAGAGGTGCTCGAAATGTATTGCTACCACAGAATGCTGCGTATCTTGTGGACACAAAAGATAAGCAACATGGAAATCTTGAACCGGAGGAACAAAGATGTTGGAGTTCTGTCAGTCCAATTTTGAATAAAAATGTTCCTCTCTCCTCACCGCATTCAGGAGACATATATGAAGGAAGGTCGGAGATTTCCGTTGGTATATCTTGCCTTCGGTTCGTAGATGGCATCATTTGGAACAATTTTATCTTTTACAAAAGCTGATTTTCCTTCAAACTTATGTTTCAGTGCTAACATGTCCCCTAGATGGCAAATTAACAGAGCGGGAATATTAAAATCAGTTTTCAGAATAATTGCCTTTTGATGGTCACATCTAATTTTTGAAGAAGGTTCGTTTCTTGTCAGACTGAACAAGACTAAAAACTACTAAAGAGACTGAGAAGACTGAGCTTTTTCAATATTATTTTCAGTACTTTCAGTCTCATCAATCGGTTCAGTCTTCTTCTCATTTTTTTCAGTCATGTCAGTTTTCTTCGACTGTTATCTTTTCAATTACCATCTAGGTTTTCCAATCATATGTGTTTTTCTAATCTTTTCAGTCCATTCATCATTTAGTGGTCCAGTCTTGTACATTTTCAGAGTGACATGTCCGTAATCTTTTCCACTTTCTCTTTTTCAGGTTCCAGTTTATTCTTCTTCTTATAACTAAGTTTCGATACCGAACTGGAAAATATTTCGCATCATTGGAGAGTCTTGCCTTTATTTCTACACATAACAGACTCAGTATTTCAACTGAGGTCATATCAACGTAGTTTATAAGGGCCAAAAGGCTTCTACAATATCTACTCGGCACCACATGTATACACAGATTTCGCATTACGCTGTAAGGGAATTTGATGCAGTAAGAGAGATTAATTTGAATTATTTTTTCCCTTGTAGGTTCCGTTAATTCGAGCCGATGCGGGATTAACTCATTCTCGTTGGATAAGTGAGCTGACATTTGAGAACACGAGAGTATTAGAATTGAATACAGCAACCGACAAGTTTTTAGGAAGGTTGATGATGACATTCCTACCAGGATATAAATTAAGATCGCGGATGGAATGAATGAAATTCTAGAAATTTTACGCTTCTCAAACGTGAAGGCTTAGTACGAATACAATTTTCAGAAAGAGGTCACGTAGCAAAAAGCTCGAATTTATTTACATGTAGATACCTGCAAAGATGTTGGTATATGTTACATTTATTGCAGAAGTATAATTAAAATAGATGTTTCCTATTTTAATATTTGTTTTAGTAGTGACGTAGCATAGTCTCTATCAAAGGAATATCTTTGAATGTAAACTTGGAATAAATTTGAAATATCTCACAGCCAATCAGATCCATATGATCAAGGAGTGAATGAGAGCTTCGCCTCCCCGTACGCTGACGATTCTTTCACTGGAAGAAATGCACCAATTTTGGCAGCAGTATAACAATATAAACATGAGAAAAGATTGATTGTATACTATACCTCTGTTTAAAGTATAAGTAACGGGTCATTTTTAATGAATGATGGACTTGAAACTTTCAAGTTTTATATTAACTGCGAAAATCGCTTTCAGATAGTTTTTACGCAGGATTTGCCACTGGTTAGTGTTTGTATCGGGGTAGAAAATCTCAACGAATATGGTTTGGAAGTATTGTGTCTCCAGTAGAAGTATACGTAAAGCATACTCTTTGGCGTTGCCGATTTCCCTCACCGTAGACTGCAATCTCACTACCAACAGCACCGCTAGATGGATGGGTCACATGGGCTGATTCAGCAACTTGGATTATGAGGCGATTGTGGCAGATGGAGAATCTTCAGCTTCCAACTGCCGTTAAGCATGCATTGATATCTAGAGATCAATAATACACGGACTAATACCAAACATATAGTTCAGATAACCAATAACCGAGACCAATAGCAGCTATCTCAAAAAGCCTGAGAACGACGGCCCCAAAGATGAAGAGCCTGGAAGAGGACGAGATCGGTTCCAAACATTAATAAAAAAATGTCTGCCAAATTTGAGCAAAATCAGTACTGTATAACCCATTCATCAAGGGGATTCATCTTCTTAGATAAGCTAACATTGACTTTTGGCATCTGAGCTTCAATCGAATGGATAGCCCACTTTCCCACTTATATGAGTCTAAGAGTGATTTTTGTTTCCCAAATTTAGATGTTTATGATCTTTGAATATTCTGGACTCATTTCTCACTTCCCCCTCAGTCTCCACGAGGGGCTTAGCTTAATTATTTCAATTTTGTTCCAATTCCACATTATTCACGTCTGAATAAGTTTTTTTTTTTTTAGGTCGCTAAGTTCATTTTTGGAATTCTTTCTTCCCTCCACCTTACCCATTTCCACACAGAGCTGATTTTGACACTGAAATAACTAAAGATCAGTCTCCTATAGAACTCAAAAGGTAAGAGGGAAAGCGGAAAGAACTCCGAAAAGTAACTCAGCGACCCAAAACACTTTTATTCAGACATAAAGAACAGAGAAATTGGAATAATTAAATATTAGCTCCGTGTGGAGTTCAAAGAGTATATAGGAGAGGGAAAGAATTCCAAAAATGAACTTAGTGACCTAAAAGAATCCTTATCCAGACTTGAATAATGTGAAATTATAACAAAATTGAAATAATTGAAACTGGGGGAGGGGGTCTGGTTGGCCGAGTGGATAGCGCTTTGGTCTCGGAATCCGGTGGTCCCGGGTTTGAGCCCACGTAGCTACTCGCTACATTTCGACCTAGGTCGGTTTTTCGGCAAGAAGAGAAGAGGGCTAAGGCAGCCCTAACAGTTTCTCCGATCTCTGAGGTAATGCTCGAAATGACGGATTCCAGAGCTCGGGTTGAGAGCAAAAAATGAAAAAAAAGAAGGCTCATATAGGTGGAACCATCCTTCAATTTTCAGAATCAATGTTAATTTCGATAAGAAAATCAACCCCCTTGAGATACGGGTTATCCTCACCAATTTTGATCATAATTAGCAGTCAATTTTTTCTTATGTTTGAACCGATTTCGTAGGCATGCCAACCGTAAAATTCTTCTTTTTTTTCACCAAGAGTAACTGAGGATTACCCTAATGCTTATTTTTGACATAATACACAGAAATTCCCCCAGTCCTCCGGGCTACAGGCTGTGTGCAATTAATTGTAAAGACTTTGAGATTTTCTCGATTTTAAAATCCATATTTTTCCACTGTTGCTATGTGACCGAGTGGTTAACGTTCCCGATTCGCAATCCTCACGTCTCGGGTTCAAATCCCACCGACGCCGGAAAGATAGTGCTATTCGAATACCCCTGCTAACATCCTATCAATCACCACGACATCAGTATCAATCGAGGTGGAAAGATAATGCGTCTTGTATCCACCCCCCCCCGCCAGTTCGAACTACAATAGTAGATTTCATATTTCACGTCGATTCGCTGAAGATGGTGGTTTTTTAATGAAATATCAAAGGTTTTTCATCAGGTATTGTCTAGACATCAGCACCGATACACACTTTTCATGAAATGCAGCCGGATTTCAATTTAGATTATCGCGAAATTCAGGCTATCTGGCCCGGCTAGTCCGCAGAGAAAGCTGGTCACCTGTTGGGCAGCGGGACCCGGTGGTCACAGATCATAAGGTCCTTTCGTAAAGTAGGCCAAAAGAGGGCGCAGCATCACTTTTGACTGGAATCTGTTTCGGAAGGAAGCGGAGTCAGAGCCAGTGCGAGGGGTTGTCCTCCCCACGTCATTTTTCATTCGGCAACTGTGGCAAAATTTGGGAAATTGATATTTCTTTTACCCACTGATTCATCAATTTATCCAACAAAAAGGTTTTTTTTTTGGTTTTTTTGTATATTGTGCTTTGATATGTACTTGGGAATTTTGATTGAGAAGGTGAGAAGTTGGGAAAATTCGACAAGTCTAGTTTTTTTTTTTGCTTTGATACTTGGGAATTTTGAGTTGAATCAGTTGGGACTTTCACACTTTCCCGTCCCCCCAGAAAAAATTCTTTGACGCGTCCCTAAACGGAGCATGGGAGGAATGCAGATGATATTGGTTTCCTGAGGGTGCATATTATTAATTATGCCGGGTGATTACCTATCGAAAGTTAGGTTTGCAAACCGAAAGAATACTTACAATTGAGGAACCCACTTCTAAAGTGACCTAACTGCAACATTATGATTTCATGAGTTTTTGTTTTCAACGTGCTGTCTTACCGCGCTAAGGGTATGCTTTGCAAAAACAAAAACGGCAAATTTTTCTTGAAGGTTGAACTTATTGATACCTACCTTAAAAAATCCGTTACCTACTTTACTGTTTTGCTTAATTTTCTCAAAACTAAAATTTTGCAGTTAGGTCACTTTGGAAGTGGGTTCCTCAACTGTAAAAAAGTGTTTTTTTCCCTTTAATTTCTATTCAGTGTCTTATGCTTACATAGCCGCATACTCGGCATTGCCAATCGACTTGCCTGGTAACTGATTCGCAATAAAGCGGGAGGACAGATACAAGACTGCATTGTTCCACCCCTGCACTAGGTGTTGGAAACGTGATGAGAATAATGATCGAAGAATTAAGGGAAGCAAAATGCCGCCGTTTTACAAAAAAAAAAAAAAAAAAAAAAATACATTAGCTAAAAGGGAGAACTAGATTCTAGGACGACAAGTGTATCATATTTCAAGATGATGGGCATGTGCTCAATCTGGTGTGCTAAATCCTGAAGTGAACACTTGTGTATCGTTATTTTTTGGTGTTTATAATTTCTTGTACGGTGGAGTAGACCGAAGACAAATTAACAGATTTGGTACGCGAGGTGAGAGATCGTCCTGTCCTATGGGATCCTCACCACCCTGAGAAGAAGTCCCGTTAAAAGAAACTTTTTGGGTCTCACTTGTCTCCTTTCTTGTGAGGATACAATTATGATTGTCGCAGCAATAACAGCGTCTTCATCATAACTCATTCTCAAACAATAATAATACCACTAAACACGACAACTTAATTCAGCCTCAAAAGGAGCACTACATCGGCAGGGGCGAAACTATAGGGGTGTGGGACTTGAAACTACCCCCCCTCCACCCAGCTCGAATAATTTGGCAGTCGGCAAATTTTGAAACTGTTCATTTGAATTTTTCATTTTTTATGAATTTTTGTTTGCTTGTTTATTTATTTATTTTTTTCAATTGAAAAATATTCCGATGAAAAATCGAAAATTTTTTAATTTTTTAAACATTTTGTCGAACTTTTAGTTTTCAAAAAATATTTGTCGGCAAATGTTTTTCTCCACCTCCCCAAACTGAAGGTCAAATTTCGTTTCTGAAAATAGAGTATCCTGGACTCCTGTCAGAGACTAGTCAAAAGGCGAAGGTTTCAAGCTGAGTATCGAAAGCGTTCTGAAAGGTTAAAACAAAGTTGAAATGTGGAAGACATTTCGAAAATCTGAAAGTCTGTAGCAAACGTTGAATTTCGAATTTCAGTGACCATTCTGTTTTTACTATAGATGCCCTGTTTAACCTAGAGCCTGAAATTTGAGAAAGTTGAACATTTTATTAAAATCTTAAAGTTGAAAGCAAAAGACTTATTTTCCAATGTCGCAAGCTGAATCCGATTGCAAATGTTCTATTATTTAATTTACGGGTTTTGGTCTGGTGAATACCTATATAGGAGGGAAATTTAGCCTGGAACAAAAGTCAAAACTCCATGTGTTTTTTCCATACTTATCCGATCACAGATAGACTTTGGAGCTCAAGTTTACGGACTAGCTCCACCAAAAACCCTCAAAATGCTCGACACAATCCAAAACTCAGCCCTTCGAACAGTATCAGGAGCCCTCCGCACTAGTCCATCCATCAGTCATTGTGCAGAAATGGCCGAACCTCCCCTACCTTACCACAGAATGATCCTCTGCTCCAAATACTTGCTCAAAATATCCCAAAATCCCAACTCACCACTTTCCACTGACGTGGTCAATGATCCACCTCAATCAAACCACGGTTTCCCCTAATCCGATCGACCTGAAACTTTGTAGGTTTATTTTATTTTATTTTATTTGAACCAATTTAGGATACGAATTAGAGGAAACTCAAAAAAAAATATCACCAAGAGTAAATAAGGACCACCTTAATGGTAAAGGAAGTTGTGTGTTTCTCTCAAGTATTCCTATCATTCTTCTAGCTTACCCTCCCAGACTAGGGTATGCTCGCATGTGCGAGAAATTGAGTGCTTGGGGGATAAGGTTCCAATCTGCATTTGCAGGGACGAAACTATGGGAGGATGAAACACACCCAATAATTTGCCAGTTGGTAAATTTTGAATCTGTTCATTTGAATTTTCCATTTTCTAAGAACGTTTGTGTTTTGTTTTTTTTCAATTAAAAGATATTGTGATTGAAAAATCGTCAAAGATTCATATTTAAAAAGATTTTGTCTGCGAATTTTTTGTTTTCAACAAATATTTGTCGGCAAAGTTTTCTTCTCTACCCCCCCCCCCTCCCTCCCAAACTGAAAGTCAAGTTTTGCCTCTGTACATCGGGCACGACGAAATATTTTTCACAGTCCCGTGTTTTTTCGCCATGATTTCGTGAAATAGTAGAAAATGAAATTTCATGAAAATGGTGAGAATTGTGTAGAGGAGTGTTTCACATTTCATTTTCTTTTTCTTGAAACACCTTGAAACGCTACATGAAATAGGAACTGTGATAAGTGCGTAGCCGGCATAAGAATAAGAAAAAAAAGTTCAACCATTTTTGTATTTTGTCGACTGACTTTGAAATGACGATTTACTGGTATAATAATTTTTCATAAACGCATGAAAATTAAATAATAAAAATTGGCCAGTTTGCATTTGTTTAACTGACGTTCAAAGTGTCGATTCAGTGACACCAAAATTTTTCATCCAAGCAAAGATGAAAAATCAACCAAATTATTCGTACCTATTTTCTTGCTTTGCCGACTGCTATCCACAATGCCGAGTAAATTGTTGACTTTGCCGAAAAATGACGGCTCCAAAGATTCGTGGGAGTATCACACCCCTGTTGATCCGCCCTTCGGGTTTATTTGAGATTCACCTTTTTGGTAAAATGAAGAAATTGTTGAAATTTGTAAGTAATAGGAAATTTCAGGTGCATCCGTCTATTTGCAAATAAGTTGTAGCAGAAAACAGGTGTCCTATATCTTTGACGGGTATATTACGTATAATATTCACACTGCGAGCAGCTTTTCCAAATCAGTTGAAAGTTAATTTACGAGTATACCAAATGAATTAAAAATTTCAGACGTAAAAATAACAATTAAACTGTCGAGTTAAAATTATCAATCTATGGTTTGATGTAACATAGAATTTATAATTGAATTTCTCGATTGAAATTTGAGAAAATCCCTTCATTCATCACGTTCTTATGTGGCAACGCGTCGCTTCGGTTGCGTTTGTAATCAACTGCAGATAAAAAGCGACCTAGATAATATATCAATTCGCTAATCTGGAAACAATACACCCTCCTGGTAAGCGTTATTTGCTTCGCATTACAATAAGCTATCGGTGTTATCGCTTTGTCTAGTATGCGCAAAAGCCATCACATCGGTGCTTACAATTGCATAATTAAATACGTACCTATACCGTATACGGCCTCGAATCCCTTTATTACGTTAGCTTATTATTTCAAGTCGAATGCGGGGGATTAGGGTAGCAAGCTCGTGCCGAAAGTTGTGCGACCACATCCAGCTAACAAGAGAAAATGGGAGCAATAGATCGACGACGTACCTGCATATCACGGTAACAAGAAATAGATAACGCAGTTCTCGAGAAAAGATTGTACGCAGTTGGTAAATTTCATCTCGAGTAACTTGTACAATATACCCCAACATCAAAAACTTACAGTCTTACAGACCTGCGAATACGGGTATTGCGAAAGATGCTCGCGTTTAATAAATCACTGCCTTACATTTTCCACGCGTGAACTTAGACCGGCTTCAACGGATGCTTAAATTCTCGGTGCTGGCGATTCTAAAACATGGATTTAGAATAGAGATGTGCCACGAATACAGTCGGAGTTGGACATAGTCAGGCAACACTCCCGGGCAATGTCGTACCTCGCAGCTCAAATACAGTTGACTTTGTACCCCCCCCCCCCCCATTCCTCACCAGCAGGCACACAGACTCACTCATATCGGTATTTGTATAAATACGCGGATTTGAGCACATTACCGACTGGAGCGGAAATTGAATACATGAATACCACGAAGCTCAGCTCGTTGATCTGAGTTCGGAGATGCGACCTAATCTGATTGACACTCCAATTTTCTCGTCTTTCTCCATACAACACATATAAACGGACCCTCCTCCAAAAACTTATTATGCGCTCAGCTGATACGAGATGTGGATCCTTAATGACTTTTTTCAGGTTGGGGAACAGAAAAAGCTCACAATGGGCTAGATCTCGTGAATAGGAGTTTCTTGGGTCGCTAAGTTCATTTTGACACGGGTAGGTATGTCTAATGGTTTGCCAAATTCTGTAGAAAACGCTTCGCGAAGAACACTCCGCAAAAAAAGTTTCGCAGAAAACATTCCGCAAAAAAACGTTACCAACGCGTTGTAGTTGCGTATTCCTCTTTGTGCGGTCATTCGTTCAATCATGTTTCGCGCGGCCAACAGAGATAATGCAGAGCAATGCCAAGAATGGATGACTATAGTCTGTTCAACTAGTTCAAGGAGAGAATAAAGAAAGGAATAATGAGCATGATGGGTGCCTTGCGAGAGAGGGAAGGGGTAGTTGTTCACACTAGATGGGCAAGCGCGTTAGTTTCATTGCTTGAGCAATTGCGCTTTGCTCTGACTTGAACTGGAAGTACGAATGCAGGTGCGTTTAATTTTTTACACTTCACATAATGAATAAATGTACATTCATTCATTAATAAATTGTGCAATACAGGTGTTGGTATGGTGAAGTCTGCCTTTTAAAAAGTCGTCGTTACACGCGGTCCCCTAGATAACATATCCATGTCACAATGTCCTCCCCTGCAGCAGTCGGACTCTTTCTGTCGTCTTGAAAATTTTCCCCCTCCTTTCTCCCTTTTGAGCTCAACTGCTTGCTAATCTTCAATTATTCCAATTTTTCCGTTCTTTATGTCTGAATAAAGATTTTTTGAATCGCTTAGTTCATTCTTGGAGTAATTTTCCCTTTCCTTTTTACCCTTTGGGTTTCAAAAGAGACTGATTCTTGTTATTTCAGTGTCAAAATCAGCCCCTTGTAGAGTCCGATTGGTGAAATGGGGGAGACAAAAACTCCAAAACTGAACTTATCGGCCCAAAAACCTTTTTTCCCTGTCCCGCCGACTTTTTGGGCTCCACAGAAGACTAATCTTCAGTTATTTCAGCGTCACAATTAGCCTCCTGTGGAGACGGATGGGTAAGGTGGAGAGTAGAACTCCAGAAATGAACTTAGTAACTCAAAAACCTTTATTCTGACATGAATGATGCAAAAATAGGAGCAAAATCGAAATAATTGAAACCAGGCCCCTCGTAGAGACTAAAGGGGTAATGTTTGATGGAGCATTTAGCGATTCACGCATACCAAAGTGGCTCCCCCCAGATACCGCACTTCTGGCCCCGGAAAAATGGAAGGGAAAAGGATGCCAGGAGGTAACCCTGTCAGGGGGAGAAGGAGAAAGGGGATACTCCGGATCCGGACTTTCAAGGGGGCCCGGTAATTTTGAGAGGACTGATTTTCAAATATACTATACATCAAATCAGCAATCATTCCGTACACTATGAAAAAAACCTCTTATCCCGTAGCTTATAATTTTTTCCCATTTGACAACAGAACAAATTGAACTGGAAGGAGAGGGGGCCCATGGAAATCTCCCCAGGTCTTTTAGATTATTCAGCGATCACTGTATTCGCTTCGGCAATACTTATACTAGAATTTAAAGAATACAGAGAAACCTACGTAAAGATGACACGCAAAATTGTGAAGCGTTCCACATTTCTTCCCCTCTGGTCGACTATAGATTCCGAAGCCAGGGGTGCGGTGTCTGGAGAGTCACTTTTGCCCGCGTGCATCGCCATACGCTCCACCAAACATACTCGGT
The DNA here is from genome assembly GCA_031841125.1 of Acanthococcus lagerstroemiae. NCBI lineage: Eukaryota > Metazoa > Arthropoda > Insecta > Hemiptera > Eriococcidae > Acanthococcus > Acanthococcus lagerstroemiae. The sequence continues at coordinate 73,833,094 of CM063106.1, read as the reverse complement.
GATCAAGAATACTCAAATTTAGACAGGAAAATAATACTTAGAGTCATATTGATGAGGTGCCCCTAATTAATGTTACAATATTATTTCGCGTAAGAAATTAAGCTGCTTTTAAAAACGGGTTATCCTAAACTGATTCTGCTCAAATTTTGCAGATTTTTTTTTTAAAGCTGATCTAGAGAGTAACCTGACCAAAAATCAATAGCTGAAAAATAAAGACCTCCTTAAAAAGCATAATGTATTACACATTGGCATCAGTGTTGTTCTACTATGTCACATCAAATTCGAATATTTATTTTTCCAAAACTTATTTGGTTGGTATTAACCCCATTATTGTGAGGTTTAGGGTTCAATGTATGGATTAAAGGTTATGATCACTAGTAAGGCGCCAAATGGTATTATTACTAAGAGAAACTTCTCTGACCTAACAAACTCTATTTTCAGACTATTTTCGGATTTACATTTATTTTATGTGAACTTTGTCCAAAACTGGTGAGGAAGGGATCGTTCAGAACATCAGAACAGCCCTAATATGCCTGAAGTATTAAGTGTAATGCCACCCATACGGGTCATTCTCCATGAATTAAGAACAATTAGCTACCAGTAAAATTTTGAGTCATAACTTTTGAATTTTGAATTTTATTTTTATTTTTTGAGGGAAAGGGGATGTATTTTGGGTTATAAAATAACATCTGAAACAAATTCCACAAATTGAATTCATCAGAGAGGACAATTACACTACACAACAACATAAAAAACAATGGAATGAGATTATATCATGATTTTAGCTACATTTTGGGTGCTCAGTACAATGTCGTTAAACATTTTTCTCAAGAACTTCTCGTTTTTCAAATTCAAAATTCAAATTTTATTAATTTTTTCACGTTTTATTCCTTTTTGTCGTCCATGAATGGCTACACTGATACTGATAACAATATTGAATTCGCGTAATTGTTTGATCGGTATCATCTTGGTGATGCTAAAATTCGCATTTAAAGTAGAGGAGAGAGGGGGGAAAATAAACTACGAAAAAATTAATACCGATATCAAATTCCTTGTTAAAAATACATATTTATAGAATCATATATTCTCATGCCATTGCATTTTTTAAAATCTCAAATTGTAGTGTAGTGTTATTATTATCTTCTGAATGGAAAAAGCATGGTGAGGTGTCCATTTTCACAATGCTACCATTTCGTTTCAATACCTGTTATAGTTTTTTAAATTTCTATTTCAACTTCTCTCCCCCCCCCCCAATTAATAAGTTCAATTTGCTATTAGTGACCTCACTTTTCCAGAAGAAGGCTGGCGTAAAGTTTTGTTACCCGAGTTTTCAGTCCATTGTCGTGATCAGTCTTTAACTGATGCAGAAATATGTGCCTTATATACATTTTTCCGCACAACAAATGGCAATACTGGTACAGTTCTGATCTCTGAACGCGATATAGATTACAGAACATAGTCATTGGTGTACGTGATAACACTTTTTAAAAATTCCATAAAAAAGGGAATTCCTGAAGCTGTTTTGTCCGTAATCGGAAATATCAGGGCTTCCGCCATAGACAAGGTGTTTACCGTCGTGGACAGACGTTATTTTCCACTCCCCCAAAATGTTGATGCTACTGCTCTGCAAACTTAATGAACTTATTGCGTATTCTGTACTACACATAAACTATGTATTAATGGGGGGGGGGGAGAGGTCGAGCACAAGAAAGAAGTGTTGCCTCAATATTCTCAGTTTCTGGATAATGACCCATATAAGAGTAGAGCACACCCCTAGTGGCAAGTGAGGATACCTATGGCGGCCAACTAATGCAACTGTGTAAATTCGGAATTTGCATTTTTGCTCTGCACTTCAGCTGTACGTACATCTTCGAACACAAATTTATTCAATGCCGAAACCGGTGCATGAATGCGAAATACAAAGGTTGGCACGCCATGCCTTTCTTGCACCTCGGATATAGGGAACAAAGAAACGATTTCGACAGACGCGGAATTTCGAAATTCACTTACTGCAAGACTTCGACTATTCTTTGAAATTCTTTCGCAACCGCACCTGCGGGGTTCTAAATACGTCTATACACACCTCTAACTTCTTGTCTCCCGAGAAATTCCTTCGACTTTTCCGCGTACGATTATTCGAAAACACGCCGAAAATGAGTACCGGCTGCACACGTGACTCAAATGTATTTCATTTTCGGTTAAACGAACGCAATTTTTTATTAAATTTAATATTTTGAAAGTTTGGAAACCAGAAATGTGACACGTAATACCAAATGTAAGAAATATTTATAGCGAGCCGTTCCGTGAATACAAAATACGGTCGCGATATTCAGAACATGTAACATAATCGTAATAAATAATGTCTGTGCTTGCTTTGTCGCTTTTTACTGGGTATACAGCCACTAAATTGACCCGCGCTTTTACAATTTTCATCCACCGAGGAAGGACGACGAAGACGATTTTCGGATACGCGTGTTCTCCTCGTATTTTTAACTAGAAACTTTCCTTCTTCCCATTTGACTCAAATTCGCTTATTTGTGTCATTGTCTTTACTTCGCCGACCATACTCCGAATACACGACCAACTTTCGCATTTCTGCGGAAAACAGAACCAATTTAGAAAGTACAGCCGGCTCTGCTCTGTAAAACGCGACCGGCATTTCAAAAACAGGAAAATATGAATTCCGACTCTCGGAGATCAGGGTGATTCCTTCGTGTTGCTTCTGGTTTTCAGACTTCATTCTTCTTTTCAACATTCGGTAGCTTAGCACGGTGTCTCAGGTGTCTTATCTAAAATTATTTAATATTATGTTTCATTATTGATGATGAAAATTGATTGCAAATTCAAGGTAGTTTTTGAAGCTGAACCAGCAAATCTGGAATAATTGGTATCATAATGAGAGGACCGGGATACCCATCTCTGTTCCAGTTGTAAGGGTAGGACAAATACTCGTTATAGTTTACGAATGGATTACCTATCAAAGATGAAAAACTTATCTTCGTCATCTCTGTGAATTTTCGTACTTACACGATTTATATATTTTTCGTAAGCTCATAACCGATACAGAACTTTTGCACTTTTGGTATTAATGTTTGTACCCTTTTTTTTTCCTCGAGAGTTTGCTCTAAGCTCCATTCTTCAACTTTACGGTCCAGTAGATAGAGCACCAAAATTTTGTCAAAAATACAAAAATATGACACAGAGATGAAACTTGTCAGGATTGTTCCACACCCAAGGATCCTAAGCTAACTAAAAGAGCCACAGGAAGAAAGGGGGAGTAAATTCGGGTTTTGTACAATACCTTGCTTCTTTTATGGGTCATTCTCCAGAAAATGAGAATGTTTCGGTACCAGCGAATTTTAAACCTTAACATTCTACTCATTTATTTATTTCTTTTGGAGGGAAGGGGTAATTTTTGAGTTACCCAATAACTCCCGCAACGAACTCCGCCTATCCAATTCATCAGACAAGACAATTACTGTCTTTCAAATGGAAAGAGCATAGGAAGGTGTCAATTTCCATGGATGTTACTATCTTGTCTCGTTACCTATTAAACTTCTTTAAATTTGTATTCAAGTGGTTTTTCCCCAAGAAAGCTGTTTTATTATTATTATTATTATTCAGAAGGATTGGGAGTACGAATATAAATGCCAAGAAGTTTAATTTGCTCTCAAGGACTTCATATTTTTAGGAAGACCGCGTAAACGTAAAGTCTTGTTATCAGAGTTTTTTCAGTCCATTGTCGTGGTCAATCTTTAACTGCTCCAATGATAGTGACTTATGCATTTTTCAGCACACCAGTGGCAATACTAGTACAGTTTGATCCCGGAACACGATTCAGGGGTTAGGTCGTGGTCACTGGTGCATGTGATCGCACATTTTTCGAAAATTTCCTAGGAAAAGAAATTTGTGAAGTTATTTTCTCCATATTCGTGGATATCAGTCTACCGTCGTGGACAATAGTCGTCCTCTCCCTAAATTTCGATCCTGCTGCTCTGTAAACTTATTGACTATTGTTTACTACATATAAACTAAGCATTATGGAAAAAAAAAAAAAAAAAAAAAAAAAGAGTCTGACCAACACGTAACTCATCAGGGGTATTAGCATAAAAAAAAAAGGGGACGCATGACTAGAAGTTAAAATACGAGTGGAGGGTCGATGTATAAGTTTCTGAAGTCGCTAAGTTCAATCCCTGGGGTGTTGTTTACATCCAACCCCTTTGACAGATAATAAAAAGGGTGGTTAGTGGGAGGTCAAATGTTAGGAATTTTTCCACGATGATATTTGATAGTTTGGGGTTTCGATTTTTTTAAACTTAATTCTTAGAATAATTCCTACATCTTACTTCTTAGGGTATCATTAGAACTACAGGGTTCTAGCATTGGTAAATCTTCTGAGAAACTATTCAGTTTACAGGTTTCGAGGACGTGAAGTTCAGTTCTAGGGGTAGCTCTTAATCCAACACCCTAGGGTATGATGAAAAGGGTGGGGTCAAATGTCAGTCATACGATTTTTAATTGAGGCCACTGAATTCAATTCTGAAAATAATCATTATGCATATGATCCCCTGAGATACAACTGAAGGCAGCAGCGGTAAAGTCTTTTTTTTTTTTTTTTTTTTTTCAACATCAAAAAATTATAAACTTGGTACCGTAAAACGGGACTGCTTTGTGACACTTTTTCCTTTAAATTTCAATTATTTCAGACTTGCATGAAGGAAAGTAGTCATTCAAGTACATAAAATAAAAGCTTAAACCATGGTGAATTGATTCGTCTGCAAATAAAGATGCGAATATTGAAGGAAAAGGCTGTAGGTAGGTTTTTGTCCGTCACAATCTTACCTCACTGGGTGGGGTAACTTTGTGACACCCCACTTTTTGTCCTTCAAAGCAATTAAAAACGCGTCCCTATCATAAAATAAGACCTGATAAGAAAAGTTCGTGTATTACAAACTTTTCAGTATTGATAATATCACCGGCATAATAAACTTTGTCCAGAAATCAAATCTATAGGTATTAATATACATCGCCTAACGTAATGTTAACCCTACCGCCGAGATCATAGCCTTCTGGCATTAAATAGGTGTCTTGTTAAGGGGGTGGGGGGGGGTACTTATACGAGCAAAAATTCTCTCTTGATACAAGTGTAAATGATAATTTTTTGTAATATAACATCATTCGATGCAGGGATTGAAAATATTGGGCGACAACCAAGCTGTTTTGGGGCTGGATCAGAACAATCCTTATATATTTTCAGCTCCTAGTGTTTTACTCTACGTAGGCCCCATTCTAAATGTTCAGAATTGAATTTTCGTTAAGGACACAAATATAACGTATCATAGAGTTCCTCTCCAAATACTTATTTTCTTCTTAAACGGATCTCGGCCTCAAGATTTCAACCATGATATTCTTTCGACCACAGAACCTCCGCTCAAACGTAAATGGCTACAAAAATTTTATATTTTGAAGTTCAAAGAATATTTGTCGTCTTCCCTGTGTAATCGAAAGTTGGAACCTATTCTTCAGAAAGCCATTATCACTCATTTCACACTTTGATCATTTAATACTTGTACAGAGATGTACCATGTTTTGTTCACTCGTTCATAGGGATAGGCAAAAACCGGGAATTTATTTTCATTCCTAAATAGATTCCCTCCCTGGAAATTTTAGGTGGAAAAATTAGGAACATTCGGGCATTTTCCTAAATTCCTTATTTGAACGCTGTGAAACAAAAACTCCCAAGGGATATTTGTTGACAAAATGAGCTAGTAGTATCGTTGGAAACAGTGTAAAAAGTAGAATTTCTTAAAATTGGGCCCCCGTCTCCGATACAAAAAAGTGTATCCACGTTGAAAAAAGCCTATCAGTAAACGCCATATGTCTCGAAACCGGCATTATTCATAAGCCTTAAATGTTATGTTTTCTCAAAAAACAAATTTTGTCGCTAGGGAGCTTTTCGTTTAACAGCGTCCATTTTTCAGGAAAGGGCTCCTTCGAAGACCTGAAACGACCAGGAATCGTCTGGTCTTCGATCCATATTTTTGATTGCAAAATGACTAAATGAGATTAAAACGAAGGTACCTAAACCAAGAAGTGATAATTTGATATAGCTAAATCTTAAAAATCAAAATACTCAACTCATCACAAGCTGAATCACAACTCATTTCAAATTTCCAGACGCTCCATGACATGAATATGATAATTGTGACCTATCGCAAGAAAAAGGCCCTTAGTGGCATCGAAATATACTAAAGAAGAGGCCCTTAGTTCAGTGTTACTAAGGACTCTTTTCTTGTGACAGGCTACAATTGATAAAATCTAGGGCAGTTTATGATTGGTTGATACTGTTAGCTGTTACAGTGCTACTAAGTACTGACTGCGATCTGTGCCTGCGAACTGGTCTACAATAAATTCCCAGTCTTCTCTGAGGGTAACTTCCAGAGCCGGATTAAGGCATGCTGCTGCCCTGTTCGAATTCATTTTTGCCGCCTTCCAAATATTGAGAAAAAGTTTGCCTCTGGCCTTCTGGCGCGCCGGCCAAAGGCCAAAAAGTCGGTACTGCTTTCGCGAAGTTTTTTTTTTCTTTGTCGCGTTGAAAATTTTGCCACCCTGAAAATTTTGTCGCCCTCAAAATTCTGCCACCCTGTTCGACCGAACAAGTCGAACATGCGTAAACCCGGCGCTGGTAACTTCTCACCCAAAATTTCTTTCCTTCCCAGTTTTTTTTTTCCTCTTTTCGGAAATATTCCTACCGCCCATCATTACCCGTTCACATTCTGCTGACATACCTTGGTAACCGATTCCCCCTATAGAGAGCATGTTAATCCTGTTCGTTGGCTAACGCATTGTAAAGGCTGCGCGGCAGATTTGTCACAAAGTTACCCACCAGCCACAAAGTAACCCCATTTTACAGTAAATAGGCACTGTTCTAAATAATCGAAAACTCTTTTGTTTAGGCTTCTTCAAATGGTACCTAATGAGTCATATATGAAAATCACATGAGAATCGTATTCAGCGAATTGAAAAATTGATAATAGGGCCCTCAGTACATACAAATGCTACAAATAAAATTTTCGCAAAAAATATCTCGGTATTCAAACTTGCAGAGTGCAGGGCTATCTGAAACCTTACGGAGTTGTCACAATTTTGCCACACGTATCATATGAAGTAATATTTACTGAGTTTAGTAACCGTCATTGCTACAAGTGGGGCATTTCGTCAATCAGGTAGTCAGGTAATATTTACAAAGCCGGCGAATAATATCTCAAGGTTGGTCGGATAGAAAATCTCCAAAAATGGTCAGGGTGGGTACAAGACTTCCCAGCAACCTGTGATTACAGCTCTGAAGGTCTGTTATGTTAATCCCTGCATTCCCCAGAACAAAGATCATTTTTTGAACAAATTTTTCGAACAGCGAATTAAGTAGTTTTACACCCTTTTTTCTCAAATTCTTCCATCAAATACACTCTCTTCAAGACTTCCTCAGTACGCCACTGTTCCATTTCCTGTGTAAAAAAACAAATCATCAATTTTTATTTCGTGCGTTAAGATGAATCTACAACGTGTTTTAGGACACAAATTGCCTGAGGAATGGAGAACGAGCAGCCACTTGACTCGGCTGTAATATCTTCAATTTATTTTAGTAGAAGAGTGCAAAAGAGAACTCATCAGTTCGAATAATAGTCCTACACGAATTTCACGTCCGCAGTGCCCGCAATGGGACCTGACATAACAGAGGACTTATCTTAACTGGGCCCGAATGAGAAACATCTGGAGACTTTGTTCGTACTGGAGCATATTTTCTTATCTAGACGAGTTTAACGCCGAGTGTGTTACCACTCAGTCTCGGTTCCAATCTGCACGCGGCCTTCATTTGTCCTAGCGAAATAGATTCTCTCGTTTCCTTTTAAAACGAAAACACTTCATTCCGGGATTCGGTAGTTTATCAAGATCTCACGGGACTATAAGAAAGCAATCAGGCGAGTCGTTTTGTTGGTAAAAACCCCGGTATTCTCTTGTTAAAGTTGGAACATAGTCGATGGCGTTTCTGTATTAAGGCTTCAAAATTCCGCAGCTCCAACACCGATCCGTTTCCATTTTACGACGCGTATTTTCGAAGCAGCGAAAAAATCATCGTACGACGTATCTCTGGGGGTACGATGGTTTACTTCTCCAATGACAAAAGTTAACGAATTGGGGTTTTATACCCGACAACAGCGGGTGTGATATTCAATGAAAGTCGATTTAAACTATCCGGTCGCCAGGGACGAACTGCAAATATCTGCGCCACTTTTCTGCAAATCTAATTTACTTACTGACGGTGTCCACAATGTGGCCTGTCCTCGGGTAGCTCGCGATACATCGGAGACAAAGACGATATGGGAAAATGGAAAAGCAGTTCGAACTTCTGGATCGGAAAGGGGATCGCAGTGGTTACACACGTATACCCCGTTGACCAATGTTCATTCATTTCGGAAACACCGAAGTCCGTGTTCGAATGTAATTGGATATCTGGGATTTGAAATGTGTTAGAACTAATGAAGAAAAATTAATTAAGAATCTCACACGTGTCGGTGTAGCGTAATTGTAAAAATGTGTAACTTTATCGGAGTTTTGTACGAGAGAGAAAGGTATAGTCCGGACTGAAGCGAGGGCATACGAACTTAAAAGAAACGGCGGAGTGTAGAGCACGCGTGTGAATTGAGGAATCGATCGTACATACAGATCTTCCTAAGGATGCTAAATATATATGTAAGAACTTATTTTTGTCAATATCCGTATTCTGGGCTCCCCGTGGCACTGGCCAATACCACGAAGCTACGAACTCGACCAGCTGAAGGAATGGTATTTTTTCCTCGAGGGTGTGAACAATAGAGATGATGCAACGACAGGCTGAGCCCACTCCCACATAGGCACCCACAATTGCGGAGGCTATAGAATCGTATGGTCAGTCTGATTCTTCGGTGGTTGTGCGCATTCGGGTTCTTGAGTAGTGTATATGTGACCATCTATGTTTAAACCTACCTTGTGTGTCAAAACCGGTTTTCTTTGGAATTGCGATTAAAGTGCCCGCCCCTCTCCCATGGTTCCTTAATTGTCTGGTTATTGTTACCCAATCCACTTGGAACTCACAGCAAATAATTGAGCTATGTTCACACTAACTATTCAGCTCGGTTTGAACCTAAAAATCACAGTTTGTTTCACGTAAGTGGCTTTTGACCCACTAGGGGGGTTCTAACATATTTGTAGATACGAGGACTGATCAAAAAGTACCCGGACAATCGTCACTCCGTCGCTACTAATTCACATATTATGTTGTCCAATGAGGTGGGGATAGAGAGGCAAAACTTTCCTTTATCGAACGAGCTACGGACGAACCGGATATAACTGCGGTTTACACATCAGTACAGGCGCGATTGAGTGGGAGGTTGTTTATGCACTTTTTCGATGCTCGGGAGTTTTTCGGAGCTCGCGAAAACAAATTGAATTTCGAGCTCCCTTATGATAAGGGAACTTCGCAAAACAACAACGTGCTGCTGGTACCACACTCGCTCTACTCACCTGACCTCGCACAGTGTGATTTTTGGTTTTTCCCGCGCCTAAAAACGTGTTTGAAAGGAGACCGTTTCGAGGTTTCGACACAGTGGAGTCAATTCAAGAAAACACGCGAGCCACAATGCGCGACACTCAAGCGAGTGAATTTGCCCAGTGTTTCCGAAAATGGACGACAATATGGAAGAAGTGTATTGTTCAGAAGGGGGAGTACTTCAAAGCTGGTACAAATGTTTTGTTAAATTTACCTCGTAAGCTTTAAAAATAAAATTTTGTTGAATATTTTTTATGTTTTTATTTTTTTGTGCATCGAAAAGCTCCGTTGAGGAACATTTTTCAAAAACCCGTAATTTGGGAACCACTGCAGCCAGGGGGTTCAACCGTGCTCGTTTCAGAGAGAAAGGTCACCGATTTTATATCCTCTACTAACGAACTCGCTAGGTTCTATAGAAAAGACGCTACGGCAATTGAAGGGTAAAGAATCGAAACTCAAATTTGCCATTTTACTTCCAGGGCGTAAACAGGCAAAATACTGTACACGGGTGAAGGAATATATTTGCTGCGCTTGTGAATGTGCGATATGTATAACATACTCCACATCCACAGGCACAGCAGAGATATTCCCGCATCCGTGTTCAATATTTTGCCTATTTGCGCTTTTGAAGTAAAATGGCAAATGTGAGTTCTGATTTTTTACCCCTCATTTGTCCATGTACATTTTGATCAGTCCTCGTGTGTTATCGGGGTGTTTTATAACTTCTCATAAAATGGGACAAGTCCCACATGAAAGAACTCGTCTCCTACATTTCCCAAAACCCAAAAAGTGAAAATTGATTTTTTGACACACTAGATGGGTTTTAACATACAGAGTCAATATTCTTGTATCACGATTTTGTGCTTTTCATTGGCAGAACTTTTGGCAAGTGTACTCACCTTTTAATTCGGTCACTTTTTGAGTATTCGCATTCGATAGGTAACGTAGAATTACGTTAGTCGGTACTTAGTATATGTTAGGTCAGGGATCGATTGACACTACTTTCTTGTGGACCCGACAGTATACTCGGAAAGTAGTACTGAAGGGGGAGTACTATGTAGAGTTTGGGGAAGTCAGGCCCAGGCGACAATGTGCTTCCTCTGCTGATCTTCCGATTTTGAAGCTGTCTTAGGTGTATATTGAAGGGGGATACCAAGTGCCTCCTTTACGAAGCGGAATCTTCAGAACGACTCATCTCTGAAGGGTCTACACGGTGTGGAGAATGAGCGCAGATCCCCATCGTTGGTCTGGCGGCATGCTAGATCGGGGACAGGCAATCCTGGATTCGTCCAAACTCTCTCTGAATTTATGTTGGTGGTAGAGGAAGTAGTCAAGAAACTAAATACTCAATCGTGTCGTCTTCTTCTGGATTACAGATAAATAGCATCCACCACGTGAGACAGGGTCCACCTACGCCACAGCGTGACCATATTAGGCTTAAGAATTTTGTACACGTACTTTTAATAACTCCCGTCCTTTTCCCTCGGTTTCATTTCTTCAAGATATTGTCGCAATTCGTGTTAGATCAGCAGTTTCTCTTCCACACCATACACGAAATTAAAGTATTTTATATTATATCCCCTGCTCCCCATGTTTACACATATTTCCACATAAATTGTAACTAACTGTCATTATAACTGTAACTCAACTGATGTCCTCCCTGACTGATTAAAGGAAAAAATGGGGAATGAGTTATGAGAATAAGAAGAAAAAGAACGTGATTTTGAAAATATCATATATTGAATGTGCAGGAATGTGGAGACAAAAGACGTTTCTCAGACACTCGCATCATGCTACGCAAGAATTAGCCAGGCAGGACGTTAGTATGTAACACTATGTACGAAAAAGGTCGACAACGTTAGAAAGTCAATCGCGGTGGAAAATATCGCAAATGAGTAATCGTTCGAAAACGAGCAAGTTAAATGCTTCTTATTGGGTGTTTCCCTCTATCAACCCGAACTCTTTTTTTCACTTGGTTCTTAAATTTTTCTTCAAATTTTGGGTGATTATTGGGTACTCTCTAAGCTAAGGTATTAAATTTACCAACTGGTCAACCGTACATATTTTGGGGGTTACGAGCAGGGGTTCGAAACGGAATTATTCGTTTACATGGTCACTTATAGGAAATTGAAAAGAATTGTTTTGTTTCCTTCATTTCATTTCCCGCTTGCAGCAATGTAAACGGAATATTATTTCAAACCCGAGGTCAGGGGAAGTTGAAATGTGTTTTGGCAATTTTTGTAAAACTTATTGGTTCAGCTGCTCGTAACGGAACAACAAGAAACAATAAAAAGAATGTGGTTCTCACCATTAGTTAGGACATGAAATGGGTTTTTTTTTTCCATACGCAGTACATTTAATTATGCAAATCATTAGAATAAGTTTGTAAATCAAATTAAAGCGACGTGCCGGGAAACACGTTACACGCATTCGGTCGACGGACAACAGGAATGAGTAAAATACAGGCATGGGCAAAATCCGGGAACTCCAAGATTTAAATCCAGAATCCTGGTAGAAAAAGGATTTGAATTCAAAGGCTCAAATTCTTTTTAGAAAGGAATTCCAAATCCAAAATCTTAAAGGGGAATATATAATAACACAGGAAGGTAAAAAATGTGCACAGGAAAACAGTACACAGGAAAATAAGGAGAAATCCCACACATTTCAAATGAAAATCACGAGATCTGTCACACACAGCATTTATAGGTGTATGAACAAGATTTTTTTTTCACAGGAGAATAATGAAATATTTTTTATTTATTCATTTTTATTTTTTTATTTCCAAAGACGTGACACATTTCAAAACATTATTAGCGAGTACCATGGCTGAGTAGATGTTTTTCCTCATGTTCAGGAGTGAGAAAAACGAAATGATGGAGTCGGCGAAAGAAGCCGAAGATGCTATTACTTCCCGGAAAATATGGAGTTTTAATTTGGATAATTTTTCAATTGTCATAAACATTAATTTTCTGACAATTCACGGGCGTTTTAAATATGGTTCGTGATTTTCATACTGGATGTCGCGATTTTTTTTCTCGGGATTATTTTTCTGTCTACAGTTTATTCGTCACTTTCCCTGTTCATGTTTTTTTTTTTTTTTTTAATACCGGGAAATTTTTTCTTGCTGTATATAAATTTTTTCTTGCTGTATATAAATTTTTCCTGTGGAAAGAGTTTATTGCTCCTGTGAATATCATTTTTCATTCCTGTAGTGATAAATGCATGCCAATCTTAAGTCCTCTCGATTTTCAGAAAAATTGGGATTTTAAATTCAAAATCCAATAATCTGAATTTTGACTTCTAAATTTCAGTAACTCAGCAGTAAGCACCCACGCAATCTCGAATCTACCATTGGCTGAGGACGTTTGTATACAATTTCTGTTGTCTGTAGCTCAGTGCTTAAATGCTAATTATTGTAATCAGTGAAAGAGAGAAATTTTTAGAACTTTGCGTTCAGCGTTCTAACTTATTCTTATTCGCGTTCACAGAATACGACAACAAATGGATGTAAAACTATCAATATGTAAGGTTTGATTTTCAAGATATCAATAAGTTAATGGTAAATTGTTAAAATTGATGAAATTAGGATTTTTAGAATGTTTGCCACAGCACAGCCTTGCAAGCACCCACATTTAGATTTGGATATTTTTAATAATTTTTGGAATCATCAAAATCCAAATCCTTTGCTAATAATTAGAAGTTGAATTCGAAATCCTTTTTGAAAAAGGATTCGAAATCCAAAATCAGGATTTTTGGAATGTTGGATTCAAAATGCCTGAGGATTTGAATCCTGGCCAACCGTGGTAAAATATTCCGCAAGGAACGAATTTGCGCACACAACTGCAAACGAGAGCGAATATCATGATGCAGCAATGGCTGTGATGACGTCATCGTTGCAACATTCTCGGTGTTGAGTCATCCATACTGGGTGTCAGTTGGTCGAAACATGACGCACAATTTTGGTTGACGACCAGCAATAAGACTTATCCATGTCAGAAACTAAGTTGAATGTGACAATTTTCAAAGTATTCAAAATATTCAAGACTTTATTGTAATTAAATTAAAAGAAATTACAGGGAAGTAATGAGGCAGCCTCCACAAATATGTGTGAGTGAACGATTGGTGGATTTCGTACCTTCGGTGGTTCCCCTCCAATCATCTAAAAATAAGAAAATTTGAAGACTTAAGACCTAGCTGCAAAAGAATCCGCACAATATGTAATTACACATTACCTAGTTTCAGCAACAGCTGTTTAGTAAGAATACGAAACTTACCTACTTTCCATCAATAATTAAGTACTTATGGCCTATATAAAGTTAATGTACATGTTATATGCCTATCTATACCTAAACCTTCTCAAATCTTTTCACGATTCGAATTTCGAGTAGATTAGATGGTATTAACAAAAGGTTACGTGGGCTGGTATGTATCTCGTTTACGGTTCTCACATGAGTTGAAATGAGCAGATTAAAGTTCTGGAACAATTTTATTTTTATGGCTTCTGTATCGTCCGACCTGTAGGCTATTCGCTATATAAGTTGAACGAAAACGTTTTTGTGACTGTCGTTTCTATTCCTATACAATACAGAAGTCTAATTTCAACGCGTAATTACTCATGACTTCGTTGGAACCGAGTCAAATTACTTTTTTGTTTGAAGTAGATACAGCGATGAGTAGTGTATACGTGATGAGCAGTGCATATGCGTTAATACTCATTGCGGTAGCCAGTGACATTGTCCTTAATGAAAGCAAAACATTCACATAGGTGAGAAGGTGGACTCTGTAGCTTCATATCGAAACTTCCATAGTTATATGAAATAGCTCCGTTTCTCACCGGGTTACGTAACCTACATACGAGTACTATGACCCCGATAAACGTGCATGTTAGGATGAAAAATTCAGCCATCGACACGACATTGTCCTTAATTGAAACAAAACACCTACGTAGGTATCCCTGGATCCCGGCTTCGTCGAGTGAGAAACTACTTACTTCGGCTTTGGGTAGGATGAACGAGCGCAAAACAAATACGGACATTCGTGGCTATCCAAAACCACACACGTAATAAGGCGATACGAGGCGGCAAATGTCAATACACCAACTCTGACGAGGGTTCGACCGCAGAACACGAGACCGATATTGTACTCGTGTATATACGCTGTATTTTCATTAATAGCTCATCGATAAACCGAGTGGAGTATAAGTATGGAAGAAAATAGCGACAATTTTGTAACTCTCGTTGAATTGAGAAAAAGAGTGAAACGATTGAGAAAAAAATGTCGAAAATAAAACTAGGAACGTACCACGGCCTGGGTGCCGCGTTACCCCGAACATTTCGTCATTGTCACTCGGTGCCCTCTTTTAATCAAATAGAAATATATTGAATATTCAGAAATTGATTAAAATATAAATGAAATTTCCTGCTACCAGTTAGAGAAATCTTATTAATGCAAATTTTATTCGCTTTGCATTTTCAAAAACTCGAGAACGTCGTTCACGCTCTCGTGCAATTCGTCGGAGAATACGAAAATAGCGAATATTCTAGATTATTCCTCTTTATCAGTACTTATGTAAGAGGAATTCTGCCGAGAAATCAGTTTCGCTCGCAGAGGTTGTGCCTCAAATACATGAAGAGAAAAAATCGAATTTTTAAAGGTCTCGCACCCTAAATTTGTTTTCTGTACAGTAAAAACAATTTTGAAGAATTTTGGTCTCTGAAATTTCCGATTTACATACATCGTGATCAAAAAAATCTATAGAAATACCACTGATAATCGAATGCAATTAATGTAATTTGTGATAATTCCCTGTGACAACAAATCAGCATCGATTTGGTATAGGAAAATCAATTTTACCACTTACAAAAAACAGTGCACAAGATAGGTATATAAAGGGAAGGAACATTGAATTTGCATGAAATATTTCCTAATTTATTATTTTATATTGATAATTTTCCCGATTTCCCGAAATCTTGATAAGAAAATATAAAGATTGACTACTCGACTTGCAGATACATTGGTACGTGGATATGTCTTATGGCTATCGATCATGTTCCGCGGATTTTAGTCGACGCACATCAGGACCAAGCGAAATGAATACGACAGTGAATGCCATGATATAACATCGTCTTTATAACATTCTCGGCATCCGTCAGCATATTTGGTGTTGTCGGTCTGTCAGTAAAATGTGACATATATTTTTCTTTGAGGGCTAGCGAAAAGACATATTCATGTCACAAAATTAAAGAAACAGTCCGAGCACTGCGCAAAAGGACATTGTTGGATAATATGTTGTCCAGGCGTCCACGTTGAAGTGCATATCCACATTCCAATGCCTTCTCTCGTCTTCTATTCTCGGCATCGCTCGGCATTCCCCGTGTCGGCCGGTAAAAACCTGATGGAACAAATGACCGCGTAAAGAGGAATATACAACTACATCGCGATGGTAACGTATTTCTGCGGAACGTTTTTCGCGGAGCATTTTTTACGGAGCGTTTTCTGTGGAATTTTTCCGTTTTACAAGGTGAGCCCAATAACATATTTACTACTGTGCTAAAGTGTGTTTGAGCACTGAGCGGCAAAACTTTGAAGGTGGAAAAATTCAGGGAGAAAAGTGGGGAACGAATAATATGAGGATAATATTTGTTTCACGCATATTTTTGGGAACCTCAAAAGAAAACTGGCACACAGCGGCAAATAAGGTGAATCCAGCCTAACCCCCTTTGAGGTTTTCCTGGAGAGATCCCATTGGTGAACATGATTTTTTATAGAAAATTCAGTAAAGAAAAACAAAATGATTTGTGCCTGCAGGTAGCGAGTTATGCAACATGAACAACATACAAATTCGAAAACGATTTTTTTGAATTTGTACAATAACCTTGGGTAAACTTGAGGAAAATAGACAAAATTTTCCGGAAAATTGCAAATACTTTAAGAACGGTGAGAGATGAAGAAAGAATGACATTTGGTAAGAAACCTTTACTGTGGAAGTGCTAATTTATCATTTCCTACATTCTGAGACCAACTTTCCCGCAGCCACTAGAGGGACTTCTCTTGGGGAGATTCTGCTAAAGAAAATGATTTTTACTGCGGACAAGGGCAAGTTTTCTTACACGGTAAAGACTGCAAAATGTGCGCTTATAATATTCGCTAAAAACATCAAAAATGTGCAAAAAAAAATTCCTAAAATTTCCAATATTTATTTTCGAACTAGGCAACAGGGGTATCAAAACGCAGAATTTTTCAGTTAAATCTAATAAAACACACTCCTGATCCATAAAAAATGAATAACCAAAATAAATACAATAATTTAGGTACGGGCATTAATAACCTAAGTTATGCGGATGATACGATAGTCATAGCTGATTCGATAGAGAGGCTGCAGAGGCTGCTGGATAAAATAAATGAAGGGAGATAAGCTGCTTGGCTGAAAATGAACGGAGGCAAGACGAAGCTGATGGTGGTAAGCAGAGATGACTTCCCGCTTGCACAGCTGACTATGGATGGGGAGAAGGTTGAAAGCGTCAGTCAGTTCAAATACCTAGGCACGATGGTGAACGACAAATTACATCCGGATAGCGAAGTCAGATGCCGCATAGAACAGACTAGGCAGGCATATCAAAAACTGCACAAATTACTCCGCGATCCCTGCCTAAGCTTTGATCTGAGATAAAGGCTGGTTAAAAGCTATGTTTGGTCGGCGCTTTTATATAGAGTCGAAACTTGGACGCTTAAGACGGAAGCAATCAACAGGCTGGAAAATGAGGCGAGTCTCCTGGACAGTAGAACGCAGGCATGACGACATACTGCGAGAAGCTGGAGTAAAAAGGACACTATTTACGAACATCAAATTCTGGAAAATTGGCTACCTTGGACACGTATTGAGAGGCGAAAAGTATGAACTGCTACGCCTAATAATAGAAGGAAAATTGAGGGAAAACGAGGAATCGGCAAGAAACCGCTATCGCGGCTTCGTAGCATTCGTCAGTGGACCTGAATACGCGAAGCTGGGGAGCTATGCAGAGCGATGGAGGAAGGCAGATTTCGTATAATGTGATGATAATTGGCCACCAAAGCACTAGGTACACGGCACTTGGAGAAGAAGAATTTAGCGGTTTTAAACTTGCAGCACGTAGCATGCATTTCAGTCAGTGTATGCGGTAAAAATAAGAAAAATTGCCAAATATGCACAAATATGCGCTAAAATGCACGATTTTATGGGAAAATATGCACATATTTTTCAAATATATAGAGAAATTTGCGCTACCAGATTGGGCTCATTTCACTCGGAATTCATGAATCGTAAAGATAATGTGGATATGCGGAGAAATAATCAATAGGAAAAATATGACAATTCATAAAAAAACTTTTCTTACAGAGTACATATTTGTACAAATTGGTAATTGGTGCCTACTGGTGGCATGTTATGACGTCATTATGCCCCCAGACCCTGTGGGGAGGCTTCTGGGGGAGGTGTTGCTGAAGAAAATGATTTTTACGGAGGATAATTTTGTACAAATTATTAACTGATACCTGTTGGTGGCAGGTTATGAGGTCAACATGCTTCCAGCCTCTGGGGGAGGTGCTGTAAATTGAAATGATTTGTACAGAGGTAGCAACGTGCAAATTGATAATTTGTACCTATCCGGTCACACGGCTGGATTTATTTGATTGGCTTGGCGTCTGTGTGCTAACTTTTTTCGCCCTCCAAAATATACGAGAAACCAGTGTTATCCCCATATATTATTTATTTTCTCCTTTTCCCCTGAATTTTGCCACTCCGTGTTTAAGCTCACTTTGGCCCAATAGTAAATCAGCCATGGTTGCGGGCAGGTCAGTATCATAACCAATTACTGAACATTTGCCATTGGGTCGGAGTGAACTTAAATACAGAGCGGCAAAATTCTGGAAACAAGGAGAAAACGAATAATATAGGAATAACTTTGTTTTCTCGTATATTTTGGAGGGCGGAGAAAGTTAGCACACAGCCGCCAATCAAATAAATCCAGCCTTGTGACCAAATAGGTACAAATTATCACTTTGCACAACTGCTCCCATTATAGAAATCATTTTTACCTTCAGCACCTCCCCAAGAGAAGACCTAAGGGACTGAGGGTATGTTGACATCATAGCCTGCCAGCAACGCGTACCCATTACTAATTTGTACAAATTATGTCCTCTGTAAAAATCATATTCTTCAACAACACCTTCCCAAGAGAAATCCCCAGTAACTCGGCGCAAGTTGATTTCAAAATGTAGGAAATTGAGGAGTTTTTACGCAGAACGCAGTAAGTGCCATTGACTAGAAGTTGCAATAAATGAAAAAATCTGTTTCACAGTAAAAATTTGCTCTATCATTATGGTTAACATCCCATTGGGAAGGTAAAGACTAGCAGATCACGAATCTAATGAAAGTTCCTTGCTGAAATCTTCTGTGAAGGTATTGTGGGGGAGGAATATACGCCACTGTGGAATAATTGCGTTTTGCGCAAATTTAGAAAAAACAACAAAAAACACAGGTAGGGCACCTAGAACACCCAGGCATAGCCATACGCCATTTTTAGTCGTATAAAGTCCGTATAGTGAATCTAGTACCGCTAGCGGCAACCGGCAAGTGGCGCGTAGTAAATTCCGAATCATCGGGCATGGAGACTGAATACTGCATCCGTCCATACTAGGGTGCACTCACGGGTGTTTCCAAGTGCCTTATTATAGGTGGCGCACTGAAATGATAGCTCATGACCTCCCCTCTCACGGCAGGCATACGGCTTGGTCCTTAGATATGTTCAAGATGTGTTCAGTCTGTGTTTCTACCGACAGTCTATGGAAATGCATGGATTGACTGTGTTTTGACATTCACTTTAATATTTTTACTGCGTTTTGCATCAAAACTGATTTTCGATAGCATATTACAGGTTGTGGAAGTGGGTTTTCGTGCAAACTAACTAGTGCACTCGAATCCTTGTTGAAAATTTCATAAGAATCAACTTTGCGTTTCTTGGTGACTGTGCTGAGTCTGTCTTTCACGTCAAGTTCTTCGCATATCGACGTATTCATCCTCTTCTTGGTCTATTTGATTCTCAGCATACGTCTATATAGCAGTACATCTCGAACGCCTCATGTCGCTGTACGTCGGCGTTTTTCACTGTCCAGCACTCTGCTGCATACAAAAAGATTCGAAAAATCAGGGACTTGATTATTTTCAGCTTGGTGTGTTTTGCGACATTCGACTGAGCTTTCCTACTGCTGTTTTTGCGATTGCCGCTCTTTTTCTTATTTGTCCTTCGAAGCCACCTCTGTTGGACACCATGGAGCCCAAGTATGTGAAGTCTTGCACTACTTCTATTCCATTCACATCTGTGATCTCTGGTTGGTTGATTCGTGCAGTCAGAAGATCATAATTTTAGTGCTAACTCTACTTCCTTCAGTAGTTCCCTTAGTTCTTCTATCGTTGTGACTAGCAGAGTGGTATAGTCTGTATATCTGAGGTCAGATATTCGTTTACCTCCTAGCGATAATCCTCCTTCCCATCTATCTAGGGCTTCTCTCATAACCCACTCTCCATAGGTGTTGAAAAGGATAGGGCTGAGTACGCATCCCTGTCGTACTCCTTCGGCGGTTTTGAAGTGCTGCGTGAGTTCTCCTTCTACTCTCACTTGAGCAGAGCTGTCTTTGTATAGGCTCTTAATCTGAGCAATCAGGTGCTTTGGTACTCCTAGTTTTCCTAAACAACTCCAGAATATCCGCCAGTTTTCTTTATCGAACACCTTCTCGTAGTTGATGAAGCATAAATACCCTGGCTTGTTAAACTCCCGAGCTTTTTCTATCACCTGGCGAATATTGAGAACTTGCTCTCTCGTGCCTCTGCTAGGGACAAAACCAGCTGTTTTGTCGGTATCTATGAGAGGATGTACGTTCGTGTGTAGCCAGCCGAGCCAAGCTTGACTCAAAGCTCTTCCAGAACGCAACCAAACGCACAGGTTTCGTCGCGTTGAACATGATAGTGTGTTTTTGTGTTTGTAATTAACACGGAGGCGGAGTGTAAATCGTACAATGCGTGCACAATGGAAAAGAAGCGTTAGATGCAACGCACACCTCGCTGGCCTATCTATACAAATATACATGTACAAGGATTGCCGAACGCCGAACAGTATATATCTCCCGTGAATTTATTATATACTTAAGCGTAAGCGTCGTAAGTGTCAATATCCAATACGCAAAATCCCACAAGTTTCCCGGCTAACTAAAGGGAATCAAGGGTAACTAAAGGGGAACAAAGGTAATCTGAGGGTAACCGAGGGTAACAAATAGGTAACGTTTCCGCTGCGGGTAACTAGAGGGTAGGTAACTAATTACGTAGTATCCCGCCAGATACCCGAATAATTAAAGGAGAACAAGGGTAATTTGAGGGTAATCTGAGGATAACCTGAGGGTAACAAATAGGTAACTTTTCCACGGATAACTGGGTAACTAGAGCGTAACTGATAGCGCATCGGGTACAGTCGCTGTTTTGCCCAATGTTTCATTACCTTTTATTTGTTACTAGTTGAAGTTGATATTGTATATGAAAACTTCTTTTTTCGGGAATTTTCAAGGTAAGCGGTGCTTATCTTGCTTGCCTGGAATGCACGCCACTGGTTGGTGCGTATTTGTTAAGCTCTCATTCTCAGCATCATCATGCGTTCATTAATCGTGTCGTAGCCGATGACGGAGTCCGTCCATCTTCTCGCTATCTCTCAAACTGCCCTAAATGGTCCTGAATACGGTCATCAGACTTTGGTTTCTAAAGAGGAAACAACTAAGCACTCTACCACTAAGAGATTAGGTCCAACTCTTTGCGCCAGAAATTCGAATTATACGCAGTTTATACGGTACGTGCGGTTGCGGCTGAATGTTGTAAACGAATTAAATTTTAATTCGCCTTTTTTGTCTTCCTTTATCCGCCGTAAAAGTTTCACGTATTTAATTTGTCCTGCAAAACTAGCTTCATTTCGCATTCAGCGTGATTCAGATGTATCTATTTCTCAAACTTTTACAATTTACATGCGTCCGAGCTGGAAACGACTCCGTTGTATTCGTTTTTATCCCGGTAATTTATTTGCCCGCGGATGCTGGGAGTGAGAAAAAGACGTCGACCGCGGCCGCCGAATATGCGCAGCCTTCTCGGATATGACGCGAAAAGTTGTGTGCGAGCAATAACTAGTACCGCGAAACCGCGGCCAATTTTTAAATATATCAACTCGTTGTGGAATTGTACGCCCCCAAAGAACTGCGGTTTCGAGTGGGAATATGCGTTCTCAAAACTTTCAGGGTTCGGGTAAAGCAGACGTCTGCGACTGCTTCAAGGATCGAGTTCTAATTCTTTTATAGAATCTGGAAAGAAGCAACTTGATAAAAGGCTTCTGCGTAACGCCTTGATGTACTGCACGAACGCTAATCTAAACATTCATCCTTCGAGCTAAGTCTGCTCGGACTCTGATTAATGTGTCCGACTTTGTTGAACGAGTTCAAATTAATCCGCGGTCGCCGGAAAATCCATAGTTTTCAGAAAGCCGCACCTTCAACGAGAATGGGAGAAGGTATTACGGCGAACGTTAATTCCTGCAGCCACGTGCGGATATGTCGAAACTCATCTTCGCCTTAGGTCTTTTCTTACAATAGACCCACCTCGGTCGAGTCGGCTCGAACCATGAAATTTGTCACATTTTATTATTCTTTCCTCGTACGCACGAACGAAGATCAAATGAAATTATTTTTCTTGTACGATATACTCGGCCGCACTGCCGGTTAACTCGGGCCTTTTAATGCGACAGACCCGTAATTAAAACGTAGTAAATAGCTAATCTTCTCGGTTTTTGTATTCCGCCGGCAACCAAGTAAAATGCTTTCCTTGCTAAAACAAAACTCGAATTCGGCTACTTTTACGAATTCGTGTCTGATGAAGTACAAATAATCTCTGATTAAGAAATCTTTTCGCTGACATACACTTTTGGGCTGAGAGATGTTTTCAGACATGGTTACTTGAAAACTTATTTTAATAGGATTTGCGGCGACCCTTTCCTCTCCAATGTACATTTCTGTATATGGGTAATTCTCCAAAAAATGAACAATTCATGTAAATAGGCTGTAACTCTGCCACTTATTATCAGAATGCTATGCGCAATATATCAAAATTGAGGAAATGAACTCTTCTGATGGAGACAATGGGAAAAGCTCTCCCTAGTTCAGCAGAACATCATTAGAAAATCGAAAATGCACCTGAAATGTCCATCAGCGTGGGTGTCAACCTGGCCTAGTTCCGTTTTTTTTTGCTTGCTGGAAGGGTTTAATACATCATTTTCAGGAACTACTGTTTCCCATTGTTGAAGAGGTAAGTTGAGGCAACACGGTACAGGTCTTACAATCTTTTTCTAACCAAGTTAAGTAACCTTTAGAATACCTCAAATTTGTGTGTAGGAAGAGATATGTCCTTCAACGTGGATAATTTTCAAACCTCTCTGTAGGGTTCCACTATAAGCATAAACATCTCTCAAATGCGCATATAACTTCCTCATAACTTCCTCTAGAAGGCTGTGTAAGAACTTCTGTGAAATAATGATAATTTGTATGCTAAAATACTCATTTATTGCTGAGATCCTGGTTTCTAAAAAAAAAAAGTGTCCTTCATCGTGGACATCAACGGCCATATTGAATTTATAGCTCCGAATTTGTAAAAACGTAATAATATAACTAATGTTGGCCACATTACATTTAGCAACATGTATCAAATATTTTCCGCATATTTACCCAATGGGAAAAGGAAAAAGGCGATTTTGTCCTTAAACGTGGACATAAAATATTATTCAACGTGGCTACTCACGTATTTCTTGTATCCACGCTGAAGGACGTGAATCTTTCGACACTTAGAAGCAGTCTGTAGAAACAGCCTTTAAATCTTCTTCGTGCAGAGACTACTTTCCTAGATGAATTTTTGGTACTTCATAAAACCGTGATCCGTGAGATTGTAACCCACGGTGCCGCTGTGTGATCGTACAGCCTCATCTTATCACACTATGCAAACATGAAAAATTTGTCTTTCAACGTGGACAACATTTTTTTTTACAACCCTCCAAAATCAAATTTAAGCCCGGCCGGTACCGGAATATGATTTCTCAATACCCCTAGTATCGATTTCAACGAAAAAAATTTGAAAAGTGAACCTCATTTTTTTTTGGTTTTTGTCCACGTTGAATTGTCCATTTTTCGGAGAATCACCCATAAATTGTCCAGCTTGGCTACTTTCTGTGTAACGCAAGGCGGCCGTCTAAGGAAGTCTTTTGCATCTGCATTCCTGTACTTCTTGTATGTGATTCTTTTCTAAACCACGCTCTTATATTTCTCCTATTATTCTCGTAACTCGGGTGTATCCGTATCGGTTCCCAAACGTCCGTATTGGTTCCCACATACCAAGGGGACCATGGCCGTATCGGTTCCCATGCGATGAGGGAGCCGTGGACGTTTCGTGTCCCGTTCAACAGATTTTTTCTTCCCATTTTACAGACTTAGGAATGTCTATAGTTTCGATGTTCTTAGGAAACTGCAGGCATGGTTAAAAATGATATTGCTCTGACGCTTGACATTGCGTACCGTCAGTCAGAATTCAGAAACGATTCAATGAAATTTAAGAAACTGGAGGTACCAACTTGTAAGAAACTTTATTACGTACTCCCTTCCTGAAATCCGGCCATTCGAAAAATCATCCATCAGCCCCTGAATCAAGTTGCACACCTTTTGCTGATTTGCCGTCCTTTGTCGCGCATTCCTGCTGCGGAGCTTGAGGTGCGTGTCAGTTTGAATCTGTTTCAATATTTCCATGAAATTGAAGATTTGGGTGAAGAGATTCGCAGCAGTTTGTTGTGCGCGGCCCAGAACTAGAAAAATTGGCCCACATTGTAAGAGGGAAATTGGAACCGTCAAGGTAATTGTCGCAAATGTAGTTGCAAAATTTGGTTATGGCTTTCCCGTTAGGTTTTAAAGCGAACAGATCGAAAGCAAGGCAGTCCTCAACCTGATCAGGAGGACGCATAAGTAAACCAAAGAATTTTTTCGACAATCTTCCTGCCTCTGACTTTACGTTCTTTAATTCTTTCTATAACCCGAGTTCTTGGATCTTCCTCCACCACGACTGGCCCAAGCGAAACCTGCATCCTCTAATTTTCACCAGAGACCAAAAAGACGTTAGCGCTTTGTAAATCGCATGCTCGAAATTGACGAAAACAGTTTTCACGTTTGAAACTAGGGGTGCACACTGATCCAAAATAACTTTGTAGGATTGAGCTGATTTGTCAAGCATAAGGCTAAAAACAACGGGAATGTAGTGGTTTTCCTGGGTGATGATCAACGTGAACATTTGCGTGAACAACTTGGGGGTACTCTTCAAAGTCCCGTCTACGAATACCATTGAGGCCTGCTTCAGTGCATCAAGATTTGTTTGACTCGTAAATATAATTACGTTATTTACTTCAACCTCATGAAAAAAAGTCTT
This sequence comes from Acanthococcus lagerstroemiae, assembly GCA_031841125.1. Classification (NCBI taxonomy): domain Eukaryota; kingdom Metazoa; phylum Arthropoda; class Insecta; order Hemiptera; family Eriococcidae; genus Acanthococcus; species Acanthococcus lagerstroemiae. The sequence goes on along the minus strand of CM063106.1, from coordinate 73,807,988 downwards.
CGCCTTGAGTAGTCTGAAGAGAGAATTTAGGGACACTTTCCCTAACCCAGAGCCTTCCCCTAGTCTTTTTGAGTTCAACGTGCCACTTGGTCCGAGGTCTACCTGATGATGTCACACCTTCCCAGGGATGCCAGTCCGTCACCCTTCTGCCCGAACTTTCCCTCTCTTCTCCGGCTGCATGTTCCGCATAATCAAATTGTAGCTTTTTCATGATATACCTAAATATTTTGCTCCGGTTCTCATTCGTACCCCAGTATTCCTCAGTCTGTCTTTCTTATTATACTTAGAATTGATCTTTCCATAGCAATTTGAGCTCTTGCCATTTTCAGGTTTTTTGCTACAGTGGTTGCCCACGTCTGCGCCCCGCGTAAGTAAAAACCAGTGGTGTACATCCCTCCAGAATTTCGATTTTAGTTTTAAGTGGCATTTTACTTTGAAATACCTGTTTTAACGATCAGAAATTTCTCCAGTCCTTTGCTCTCCTTCTATTCAATTCCTTCTCCATATTATCCTCAAATGATATCAACTGTTCTAAATAAACTGCGCTCTTCTCTACTTTGATTACCTCTGCTTCCGCTTTCGATTTCCGGGGGTTTCAGCTTGCTTGTAATCAACACCGTTTTAGTTGCATTGATTTTTAGCCCTACTTTTCGACCTTCCTGTTCCAACTCGTTGGCCATTAGTTGCAGTTCCTCCCCATCCTGAGCTATTAAGGCGACGTCGTCTGCAAACCTCAAATTGCTGAACATTTTTTATTGGGTCAAAGTGAACTTTCATACAGAGCGGCAAAATTCAGGGAACAAGGAGAAAACGAATAATATGGGAATAACTTTGTTTTCTCGTATATTTTGGAGGGCGGAGAAAGTTAGCATACAGCCGCCAATCAAATAAATACAGCCTTGTGACCGGATGGGTACAAATTATCAATTTGCACATTGCTTCCTCTGTACAAATCATTTCAATTTATAGCACCTCCCCGAGAGAAGCCCCAAGCGGCTAGGGGCATGTTGACCTCATAACCTGCCACCAACAGGTACCAATTAACAATTTGTACAAATATTTCCTCTGTAAAAATCATTTTCTTCAGCAACACCTCCCCACAGGTGCTGGGGTATATTGACGTTATAACATGCCACCAGTAGGCACCAATTACCAATTTGTACAAGTATGTCCTCTGTAGGGCAAATTTTTTTATGAATTTGCATATTTTTCCTATTGATTATTTTTGCGCATATCCGCATTATCTTTACGATTCATGAATTCCAAGTGAAATGAGCCCAATTCGGTAGCGCATATTTCTCTATATATTTGAAAAAAAAAATGCATATTTTCCCATAAAATCGTGCATTTTAGCGCATATTTGTGCATATTTGGCAATTTTTCTTATTTTTACCTCATACCCTGACTGAAATACATGCTACGTGCTGCAAGTTTGAAACAGGTTTAATTTATGGACGGTAGCGCTGTCAAGTTCCCTAGCACTGCTAGCTTCAACTAGCAAGGTCCTAAATTCTTCTTCTCCAAGTGCCGTGCACCTAGTGCGTTGGTGGCCAATTAAGGTACCTGTACCCAATAACGCCACCTACTCACATCTTGGTAGGTATTATACGTACCAGGCCGAAACTTCGTCCAGGTACGCCAAATGCGTTATCAATTCGTGTGACTTGATGTAGTAGAAAATCTCACTCGTTTAAAGCCAAAAAAAGTGATTTGAAGATTTATCATTGTGTTTTCGAATGAACACTGTCATACGCAAAACGAAATTTTGATTTTAAAATAAATTCTCAAGAAGTTCTTTTATTATATATCGAACTGAGACACCTTTTTTTACATTCTGACCTTTTATAGAACAATCAAAACACTTATTACTCGAAGTTATATTTGCGAGAAAATATCACCAGTACGTGATCCTAATAACGCCAACTGTTGATTTTGGTTCTTAGAATGGCAAACAAGCGGCGTAAATGGACTGAACGTGAATTATTAAATGCACTCGTCAATTAAGCATTTTTATATAATAAATTCGTCGATGTTTTCATAAGTTTCAATAAAACGTAATTTTTTTCACTAATTTTCCGAGTTCAATGTAATTTTTTGAAGGAAAATAAATTTGGCCACTGTTGGTGGGGCAAATTATTCTCTGGCCCTTTAGTTTTGCTTTTCCTTAATTTATACCGCCAAATTACTTTAAAATTCCCCATTTAAAAAAAAACAAACAAACAAACAAACAAACAAACAAACTGAGTTGGCGTTATTAGGAACGTACAATTGGGGGGGGGGGGGTCCAAATGCCGCCACCCAACTTTGAGAGCTTACAGCTCGGTACTAAAATCAAATATCAGATAAGTGAAAGTGAACAGTCTTAATTGAGCTCTTCCTCTATCACCCCATTCAATCAAAACACCCAAAAGTTGTATACGCAGCACACCAAAACGATTTTCCCTTAGCATGGCGTTAATTGGGCCGGGTAGCTCATAACATTATACGGAATCTTCCTTCCTCCATCGCTCTGCATAGCTTCCGCGAATGTTACGCAGCCTCAACAGCGGTTTCCTACCGATTCCTCGTTTTCCCTCGATTTTTCCCTCCATTATTAGGCGTAGCAGTTCATACTTTTCGCCTCTCAATACGTGTCCAAGGTAGCCGATTTTCCAGAATTTGATGTTCGTAAATAGTGTCCTTTCTACTCCAGCTTCTCGCAGTATGTCGTCATTCCTGCGTTCTTCTGTCTAGGAGACTCGCATCATTTTCCAGCCTGTTGATTGCTTCCGTCTTAAGCGTCCAAGTTTCGACTCTATATAAAAGCGCCGACCAAACATAGCTTTTAACCAGCCTTTATCTCAGATCAAAGCTTAGGCAGGGATCTCGGAGTAATTTGTGCAGTTTTTGATATGCCTGCCTAGTCTGTTCTATGCGGCATCTGACTTCGCTATCCGGATGTAATTTGTCGTTCACCATCGTGCCTAGGTATTTGAACTGACTGACGCTTTCAACCTTCTCCCCATCCATAGTCAGCTGTGCAAGCGGGAAGTCATCTCTGCTTACCACCATCAGCTTCGTCTTGCCTCCGTTCATTTTCAGCCAAGCAGCTTATCTCCCTTCATTTATTTTATCCAGCAGCCTCTGCAGCCTCTCTATCGAATCAGCTATGACTATCGTATCATCCGCATAGCTTAGGTTATTAATGCCCGTACCTAAATTATTGTATTTATTTTGGTTATTCATTTTTTATGGATCAGGAGTGTGTTTTATTAGATTTAACTGAAAAAATTCTGCGTTTTGATACCCCTGTTGCCTAGTTCGAAAATAAATATTGGAAATTTTAGGATTTTTTTTTTGCACATTTTTGATGTTTTTAGCGAATATTTTAAGTGCACATTTTGCAGTCTTTACCGTGTAAAAAAACTTGCCCTTGTCCGCAGTAAAATTCATTTTCTTTAGCAGAATCTCCCCAAGAGAAGTCCCTCTAGTGGCTGCGGGAAAGTTGGTCTCAGAATGTAGGAAATGGTAAATTAGCACTTCCTCAGTAAAGGTTTCTTACCAAATGTCATTCTTTCTTCATCTCTCACCGTTCTTAAAGTATTTGCAATTTTCCAGAAAATTTTGTCTATTTTCCTCAAGTTTACCCAAGTTATTGTACAAATTCAAAAAAAGCGTTTTCGAATTTGCATGTTGTTCATGTTGCATAACTCGCTACCTGCAGACACAAATCATTTTGTTTTTCTTCACTGAATTTTCTATAAAAAATCATGTTCACCAATGGGATCTCTCCAGGAAAACCTCAAGGGGGGCTAGGTTGGATTCACCTTACTTGCCGCTGTGTGTCAGTTTTCTTTTGCCGTTCCCAAAAATATGAGTGAAACAAATTTTATCCTCATATTATTCGTTCCCCACTTTTCTCCCTGAATTTTGCTACCTTCAAAGTTTTGCCGCTCAGTGCTCAAACACACTTTAGCACAGTAGTAAATATGTTATTGGGCTCACCTTGTAAAACAGAAAAATTCCACAGAAAACGCTCCGTAAAAAATGCTCCGCGAAAAACGTTCCGCAGAAATACATTACCATCGCGATGTAGTTGTATATTCCTCTTTACGCGGTCATTCTTTCCATCAGGTTTTTACCGGCCGACACGGGGAATGCCGAGCGATGCCGAGAATGGAAGACGAGAGAAGGCATTGGAATGTGGATATGCACTTCAACGTGGACGCCTGGACAACATATTATTCAACAATGTCCTTTTACGCAGTACTCGGACTCTTTCTTTCATTTCGTGACATGAATATGTCTTTTCGCTGGTCCTCAAAGAAAAATATATGTCACATTTTACTAACAGATGGATGTCGAGAATTTCCGACTAATGCCCAGAATGTTACGAGTATAAGGACGACGTTATCATGGCATTCACTGCGGCCGTTCTGCGCGGCGGTCAGCCTCGACATCAAGAACGCGTTCAACTCCATTCCGTAAACGCGTATCATGGAGGCATTGGAGTTGGCGCGGGTACCTGGTCACCTCGTGCGCGTCATCAGGAGTTACTTCTCCGGCCGCCGGATAGAGATGGAGTCGGCGGCCAGACCAATCACACGGGAGATGACCTGCGGTATTCCTCAGGGATCAGGACTCGGACCTACCCTGTGGAACATCGCCTTCAACGGGATGCTGAAGCTGGCACTACCACCGGGCGTAAATCTAATCTGTTACGCCGACGACACGCTGGTGGGGTGCCAGGCGGAGACGACAGCAGAGGTCACGCGACGAGTGAACGAGGCACTAGAGATGCTGACCCATTGGATCGAGTCGGCGGGGCTGTGCTTAGCGGTTCAGAAGACAGAAGCCGTTTTGTTTACGACGCGACGCAAGTACAGCCCACCCACCTTTGTCTTAAAAGGTGTGGAGATTGGGCTCTGTACAGCCCTGAAGTACCTGGGGCTGTGGTTCGACGGGAAGTTGCATTTCCGAGAGCACTTCCGACGGACAGCTGAGAAGGCGGATCGAGTAGCCGGCCAGCTGTCCCGTCTGATGTCGAACCTAGGAGGGCCGAAGGAGCAGCGACGAAGGATGTACGTGAACGTCATCATGTCGGTCCTCCTATACGGGGTGCCAGTATTCGCCGACGCCATCGATATACCATACAGGAGAGCGGAGATGGAGAAGATCTAGCGAAAAGCCGCGTTGAGGTATGTCAGTGCGTACCGCACTGTTTCTTCGGATGCAGTTGGCGTGTTAGCGCGTATACCGCCGATCGAACTCAAGATCGGCGTAATTGCGGCGATATACGGTGCGAAGCAGAAAGCGAAGACGAAACGGGAGGCACTTCGGGTCAAGCGCGTCAACCAGCAGGACACGCTTCGGAAGTGGAAGAACGCGCTCAAGGGCGAGTGGACCCGAACGCTGATATGCGACCTCGACGGATAGGTAGGAAGATCACACGGAAACCTCGACTTCCACCTTACCCAAGTACTGAGCGAACACGGGTGCTTTTTGGCACGTACCTACATCGGATGTCGATAGCGCCGAGTCCCGTGTGCGCGCACTGTGATCGAGGGGCGGAGGACACACTTTGGCACACCCTGTTCGAGTGTGAGGCTTGGGAACAGGAGAGGCGCGTGACGGCCACAACAGCGATCGATCCTGGCGGAAGACGCGATGAAGACGACGGCGTGATCAGTCGCCTCGCGCCAGACACCCTGGTTCCGGAGATGATGAAGAACGGAAGCAGTTGGAACCGGGTGTCGGCCTTTGTCTCGGCCATTATGAAGAAGAAGATGCAGACGGAGGGGTCGAGACAGAGGGCCAATGATTCACCAAGCTCGGCCCACACCATCGAACAGGCTAGAAGAGCTGCTGCAACTGCGTTGCGGACCCACCAGCAGGGCTCACCCGTCGTCACCACCTGCCTGCGTCAACACACGGACCAAGACGAGGAGGTGAGAGGTGAGTGAAGAGAGGCAGCGCGTCCGGCCGTGGGGGACCTGAAATTTCCAGGCGAGCACTCAGGGAGCGCGGACCTCGGTCAGTAGGGAACCCCATGGTGGCCCTGGTAGGACGCGCGCACCGTTCCGGCACGTAGAAACGAGGGCTCGGGCCCGGCCTCAAGACGTCCCTCCGGTCACTGACGCGATACTCGAAAGGGTAGTTCCTGTGGCCGGGGGTGCGGTGTCATAGGGGCCACTTTGGCATGCGTGCATCGCCATACGTCCCACCACATCATCAAGGCATTCACTATCGTATACATTTCGCTCGGTCCTGATGTGCGTCGACTGAAATGCGCAGAACATGATCGGTAGCCATAAGACATATCCACGTACCAATGTATCTGCAAGTCGAGTAGACAATCTTTATATTTTCTTATCAAGATTTCGGAAAATCGGGGAAATTTCTGATATAAAATAATATATGTAATCGATGTGAACATGATATACGCCACATGAAGGGTGAAAGGCCGAAAATGCAGTTAACGAAGGAATCAACAATCGAGAGAATAAAGATACAAAGATTATTATATTTGGTTTGTCAGTGCTCATGGATGAACAAGTAAATAAATCAATGGTTAATGGCGTTGAGGCTTCTAAACCGTAGCTTCAAGCTTCATTTAATTTGAATCTCTGTTGTCCGTATCTTTCAGAATCACTGCGTGTATTTATTTTCATATTCGCATAATGTTGCTTTGTCTGTTAAAATATTTTCTTTCTATTCTACAGTCTTGTAGCATGTAACTTCTTTCACCGAGTTCCATGTTATTAATAAAATACGGCGCACGCATTGCTAATTATTATTTCAAACTCGATTTCGATTTCAAACGGTCATTTATTTTTTATTCCCACGAACAAAGACGTCACAAAAAAACGACTCACATAACAAAAGGGGAAAAAATGTAATAGAGGAAATGCTCACGCAAAACCTCAAATATTCGCAGACCCAAACGAGCGTTTTTCCTTCTGTTATTTCTGTATCCGTCGATCCTCCAGAGAATAACAACTAAATAACGAGCTTCATTTTACGTTTCGCTGAATTTTCGCCATTTCGTTTGCAGACACAGTAACTACAGTAGTGTATAAAATTTGAAAGTCAGAGAGAATAAAAAAAAAAAAAAAGTAAAATAAAATGAAAATAAAAACAACAGAATTGTCCGACAACACAGAGGATCAAACTATTTAATCTCCAATTGTGCTTAAAGCTTTGTAGACTCGTTAAAAGGAATTTTTATGATGTGTAATACGAAAGTTATTCCTTGATCCTTATACCAACTTGATGTCAGAAGAAAAAGAAAAAGGAGATTAATGAGATTAATTTGTGATTTTGAATACTTGGATGGTATTGGGTTGTTACGCTCGCGTAGCTTGCGAACCCCTTATTTCAGAGAGAAACCCGGCTCGTAGCGCGACCGTGTCGCTGGCAACGAGTCTCTCGGAGGGTTGTGTTTTTACACCCTCCAGAATACGTCACGACTGGTGAAAGCGACCACGGCCAGGCTATATAAACTCGAATGGACAGCCGTTCGAGAACACTTCTTCAGAACGAGGCTTACTGGCAGTTCTACTTTGGTTTACTCCGCTGCGTGCTGCATCCAGTATCTGGTGCACCGTTAAGGATACCCAAATCGAGAAACTTTGATTCGCTCCCGTCGCAGCATCCAGTTGTCTGGTGCTCCGGGCACGAACCGAAGTGAGGTCGCATTCTGCTCCGACATACTCCGCTGCGTGCTGCATCCAATATCTGGTGCACCGTTGCGGATATTCGGACTGAGAATCTTCGCTACGCTCCCGTCGCAGCATCCAGTTGTCTGGTGCTCCGGGCACGAACTGATGAGGGGTCGCATTCTGCTTCGAAATACTCCCCTGCGTGCTGCATCCAGCATCTGGTGCACCGCCGCGGATAGTCGAACCGAGAACCTTTGATACTCTCCCGTCGCAGCATCCAGTTGTCTGGTGCTCCGGGACAGGACCATTGCGACGCCTACGACCTCCGACCAAACAAGGGCAAGCACTAGATCTCTCTGTGAAACCGCCCCGTGCCTCTGTCATTCATTTGTAAATATTAGAGTAAGAGAAGTCCGAATACAGTTACGATTTCAAACCTTTTGTAATTATTTCTCCGGCGCTGACGGACCTCACAACACTCAATGTCTTATAACCTTCGTTCGAGGGGATTAGACCTAATATCGGGAAGCTTGCCTAATTTAACCGAGGCGACCATGCAGACTTCCCCCGTTGCACCAATGGCCACAACTCAAACGTCCCCCGGTGTAACAGGGTGTAGATTAGAACTAAATAACGAGCTACGCGTTTTTATTTTAAATGTAGTAGGTATATTAGCAGCTAACCATCCAGCAATGTTTCTTGAAATGAGTTGAAAAGTCTTGGACACAAGCTGGTATACAGAGACATTTTTGAAGAGGAGCTCAGCCCACAGAATGCTCATTTCTTCAGAAGAAGGATTTGGAGTATTTGGGGAGAAATGAAATTCTGTTGAGAGTAGAACAAAGTAGGACTTTCCGAAGGTTCCGAAGGTGGGCTTAGCCCTCTTTAAGATCTGTAAATTCATCTCTAGTTTTCTGTTGCAACACAGTGAGAATAGGTTCAGGTCGGCAGACGATTCCTCTTATATTTGAGTAGGCTAACCACAGGCCACATTTTTAAAATATTTCTTCTGCGCAGAGATGTACTGAAGGTCAAGGGTTGCGACGTTCTTTGAAGACTCTGTGAAGTACAGAAACTATTCATTAATAACATTTCAATTAATTTTGGCCTTTTTTTAGTGTGTTGAGAAGCGAACAAATTATCCTAGAGCTGAGTAAAAAAGCCTGTATCCCAATTTAAAAGTTAGATAAATTACCAATGACCTTTCATATTCGAAATCATGAGAGAAATAAGATCAGCCAAGTTTGATTCGTGACTTTTCACCAAGTGTGAAAATAGAATTTGTATACTAAAATGAGTACAAAGCCGACCTTGTCGATTTTGGTTTTTGAAATACGAGCGATTTTTATATTTCAAAATTATCCGATTTTTGTTTTCGACGTATTGTTAAAGAGTGAATCTCCCTTTGTCCACCAAATATTGTGTAACTTGATCGGATAACCTCAGTGATTTACGAATCATGAAGTCGGGAAGATGACTTAGAACACCGCCTATTTCGTCGGTTCGGCAAAATTACATCGAATCGGTAGGGTAAATTCAAGGTCATCTTTTGATGACTGGCAGTAACATAAAGAAATGCTTCCTGTTGAGTTTTTGTCTTCTTGATTCTGACATTCGAGCGATAGACGCTTCCTCTGGTAGATTTTTTTTTTTTATTTGAAAATTGTGTTCATCCTAGTGATGGAAACAAGAAGCCCGAATGAGGGTATAATCTAGATATTGCAGCATTTTGTGCTATTTTGTAAGCTTAGCACCTCTCATTTTGGTCTAAGTTATTATTTTCTGAATCAAGTAAGCAAAATTGAGTTTCCCCTAGGATCATCTTTCGTAGGAGAAGTCGAGCCAAAATTTATCAATTTTCGTTTTTAAAGCGAGAGCAGCTTAGAAACATGGGATATGAGTCTTCCACGTGATGGAAACGTGCTGAGAGTGATCCACATTAAATCCAAATTGGAGTCTTGAACGAGTTCCTGTGCTGTGTGTAATTTTTCAGTTCAATTCTGCACTTTATCATCTGTCGCCGAGTTGCTGGAAGATTTATCGCAGCGGCCACTTCGCTAATCTGGATCCATCATCTCGCATCGCAGACTTCGCGCATTGTAACTTTCCAGCTTGTCCAGTACTTCGGATTACGTAACTCCAATTTGACTTTTTGATCTTTTAGCCGAAGTCTCAGGTATTGTACCTTGTTTTTGATCTTATTATCGACCCGCGGTATAGTGCGATTTCGCTAGTGCTAGCCTTAAGATTCATACTTACCAGGGGGCTGACACCTCTCTAGAAAAGGCCCGAAGTAGAAATACCCTTTATTTTCGATCTTTGTTTCATCGAATTTCGGGTCTAAAAGAAGTCCTTAGTTTTTTTTTCTTTTCCTCACCACTTTTTCTTAGACGTCTAGGTTAGTTCACGCCGCCTTTTCGTTCAGAGGTTCGGCGACATAGAAGTAGGGCCTGCCCATTTTAGCACTTGTTTTTCGTAGTGAATTTCGAGTAAAGTTCATCCTAGCTGACTTTGAGACATGTTTCGCGAACATTGTCAAAACCAGTGCGGATGACCCTAGCTATTAGGCTGTAATGCCATTATAATTTTCAAAATTACTTCCTCCCCCGGTTTACGAAATTCGGTTGGGATTTGTTTGTTATATATGCCCTTCCTTAGGCCATTTACGACTGTTTCGAATCGAAATAATATGGATAGCTTTTATGTGAAAATCATGGTAATTCAAAATTTCAGGTCCTGACAGACCATTATGATTAGATCGGGACAATGGGAATCGTCTCCGAATCCGTGATATCTAAAAGCGATCGTTTCAAGGAGTTCAGGCACTCCTAGTGCTCCAAATTCTGAAATTGCAATAATCTCTTGGGAGAGGGGGACTCCCTAGTGTTGATTCATCATAGGAATTTCCACCACCTCGAATTCCCATTTGGTTTATCGAATACCTTTTTGGACATTTTGTGATGCTTTCAAATCGGCGATGTCGTGGGAAACCACCAGTCAGATTCTACTTGGTGCTTACCAGAACAAAATTTTCATTTCCAGTCATTGATGCTCTGAGGTGGTTTTAATTATTTTAAATTTTAGGGAAGGGAAGATACTATACTCCATGATATTATGTTAAATTCCTATCGTTATCACTCATTGCAGTCGATTTTGAATTAACATTTTGAATTCGAACTCATATTTGAGGGAGTCGTGTTATTTTTGATCACGTGTACGTATGAGAATCGTATCGTGAAGTAAGAGCCACTGGCTCCATGTTTATTTTACCTCGCCGTCGAGTATTTCCGTTGTGATGAATTCTTATGCCCATCTTTAATTTCATTATTATTTTCTTTTATTGCGATTTATTATTCTATTAATTAAAATACACATATTTTTGTACTGTACGACAACATGTTTCTCGTAATTTCAGTGAAATGAACTTGGAACAACTTCATTTTTTTAATTCATTTTTTCGATAGTGTATGAACGCACCACCATACTGGTACGTGGCATCTCTGGACTTTCTCAAAATTAGATTTCCCTTTGGTGGACCTCTATTCATTCAGGGACATGAAGACCTTACTTACGTCCATCCTGATGGCTCAGGTTTGCAGCACTACTTCGCTTGTGGAGTACGCTGGAGACATGGGTCATCGTGGATTGGCCCAGACCTCCGTAGGGCTTGGTGGTGATCTGTGGTTAAACACCCATAAGTATGGTGATAGTAGGCTGAACGTCCACTAGCCAGAGTTATTAGCCCCCTTAGTCGGCAATCTACTATCGGCAAATTTCCCATAGGTGAGATCCTTGAAAGAAGTTTATTTTTCCAAGGCTCTTATTCCAAAATTAGGGCGGGACATCTGGATTTTCGGGAAATTACGCTACAAGCTGACGGCCTTTAATGTGCTACCTCTATCTCAGCAGGTGGCATGTTCGGGAAGTATCCAAGATCCAAGATGTTACTTATTTCGCGAAAAATGATTTGCGAAGAATTTTCAAGGTGGTCAAATAACTATTTTATTCGAGTCTGAGAAGCACTTATTAAAATTGTTATGTAAATTAAATGAAGAGCTTTCTCTGCAGTTCTTTGGTATAAATTTCAGAAAGAAAAGGGTTATTAAAGTCAACCTCATTTGGTGGAGCCTCAGACACCGCACCCCTGATCCCGAAAACTATCCTTCCTAGTATCGTATCAGTGACTAGAGGGATATGAAATCAACCTATACCTCGAGTTGCAATGATGGGATAGTGTTTTCGGGAGCCTCGTAGCATTGGCATATCGAGAGGGGGATGACATCACCCTCAACGTATCTTTGGAGTCGACATCTTCCAGTAAATTCGTCTCAGTCCACATTTTGGACGCCACTTCATCCCTTGGCTAAACAAGAAAATTCTTAACATTATACTCTTAAGATGGCTCGTTTTTTTGTTGTATTTTTTTTCTCGTGCTGTTACACATTTATGTTCTCAGTGTGGAGAATTTTGAAAAATGAAAATTGATGGACTGTCAGTCGGACAAATTAAACTGTAATTTTTGCAACTCTATTGTCAGTGGTGGTTGTAGTTTTAAGAGCTCATTTTTATTTTCACGAACGAGAATCGGACGCAATAGCTTCAAATTTGACTTGATAAAGATAAAATGAAGTCTTCTCGCTCACTCTCTCAGTTTAAGAAATCTAAATTGCTAACACCGAGAATGGTTTGAAGCGAATAATAAAAAACCTTTTTTACTCGCCAAATGAACGTCCAAATATGCTTCTGTCAACTACTGTTTGCACTAAATGAGGTTTCCCGCTTTGATTTATGTCGAGTTTATAGGATTTTTTGGTAACTCTCGGTCGTGGTATTCTAATTTCGTACATTTGCTTCGCCGCTTCTTTCATCGTCCGAAATACAGGATTTGCATTACCATCTTTCTGCGTTTCTGGAATAATTTATTCAGCAACGAAAATTGATAGATAACGTAAACTCTCAACGAGTTGTAAATGTGAATTGTAGAAACGAGGAAAGACTGAGCTTGCGGTTCCAGACATTTTATTCATGACGTAATTTTCGATTTACTAAAATTATTCCAATAGGGAAGACGAAAATGAACAGAAAAGTGATTCGAATTCATTTGTATACTCACGTATTTCTTCGGTACCACGAACTTCCTTTGACTAGCATTTCGAGCGAAGAGATCTAATGCCAAGACATCACGCAACTATCGAGCAGACTCCCAATCGAGAGGGAATTTTTTTAAATTAAATTTAATTGGGCCAATTCCTAGTACGTAAATTCTAAGTTTATTCGTGGAACCGATCACGCGCGTCGAAATTTTCGTAAAAGGAAAATCCTTCAAAGTTAAGACGAACATTAGGTGGCAGCAGCTTATGTAGGAATATTAAAGAAAAAGTAGCTAACTTCATAGAAAGTTAGATAACTCATCGAAGTATCGCCGTAAATTTTTCAGTATCATTTTTAGAATTTACTAATATTGCTTAAAATCTTATACTCGTTTCAAAACGTATTACGGGAATAGTACTATTATATTACAAGTAAGTAGGAAACCTGAAAAAAAAAATAGATTTACGTGTGCACGGTACAGATCGAAAATGTGAATTCATATTGTATCCAATCGATACCAATGACATAACTCTTACATTAAAATTGATTAAAAAATATAAAGAATTGTAGCACAACTGAGTTTTAAATTTGGCTGCCAACAGGATATCCACATTTCAATAGATCAAACATTAAAGAGAAAAAAATGATACTGCAGTTAAATGCAGTTCTTATTTATTGGGCGTTGTTTCTTTTGGGTGGTCATATATATCCCCTTTCCCAAAAAGGGTTTGCAAAGTTTCAGAAGCTTCGAAATTTCAAATTGGAACATATCAAAAATGTATGTAATGAGGCAATTTTTTGGATCTCTAATTTCAACAATTCCAATAAATCTTTGACCTACACCGTTTTGGTTCTATTAAACATTACCCTGTACATGGAGACTACGTCGACTTGCCTTAATAAATTACACAATATATCGAAATTATGATTACATTAGGTTGCCGCCGGTTACAAAAATCCAATCATATTTCTGATCCAACTCCGATTTGGACCCCGAAGTCGAATTTCTTCCCTTTCATAAGAGCCAAACTGGCGTATTGAGAAAATGTAACGGGTATTCGAATAGGAGTCTACTGTATCACTGTGTTTGAAAATGAAGAGCTATTTTTCCAAGTTGCCTAAGTCAGTTTTGGCCATCCTGAGGAAATCGATAAAAACAGTTTGTACGTTCCACAAAGGAGACGGAAATTATATGAATCGACGACAGTACCAATCCAGTCTGAATAAAATGATCATCGCACCAGCTTTCAAAATATTGTCAGAGGTCGTCAAAGTTGGTGACATATCTGACTTAGGCCACTTCGGCATAAAATAATGCGTTAACACCACAACCTTTTTCTCTTCTTTTTTTTTTCTTGTTTGCTCTCCACCTGAGTCCTAGAATCCGCTCTTGCCCTTTCGAGAATTAATGCAGAGAAGTCGGGGAGGCTGTTAGGGCTGTCTTAGCCCTCTCCTCTTCTGGTCGATAAACCGGCCTAGGTCGAAAATTCTGGCGAGTTGCTGTGTGGGCTCGAACCCGGGACCTCCGGATTCTGAGACCAACGCGCTATCCACTCGGCCAACGAGACCTCACTCAGCCAACCAGACCTCACTCGGCCAACCAGGGCCTAACATATTTTCAAAATATTGTGAGAGACCGTCAGAGTTGGTGACCTAACTAACTTAGTCCACTTAGGAATAAAATACTGCATTAACAAAACAAAAATAAATAGGTAGTTCTATTACTGTTATAGGATTTGTAATAGCGTTTTTAGGCTTCTTTGGAAACAGTCTTCAACGTAAAACGCGTAGAACATCAAACCTAACATAGATAGAGGATACAGACCACGACTAGATTATACTTCATCATATTCTCCACCAGATTGCGCTGCTATCGCGGAACTGCCAAAAACTGGCTTAGGCCTCTTTGAAAAAAAGCTCTTCAAATTTAATATGATTTATAATGAAATCTCAGTTCTGCCCAACTTCAAATTGGAAAACTGAAGTAAGTTTGTCCTTAGTGAAAAGTTTCTTTTTACTTCAACTTTGTTTTCATTTGTAAATCTTAGGGTGTCATGGCTGTAACTTCATAAACATCAAATGCATGAATGTGTTTGATGTGAAAATTGCGATAGTAGTATTTTCAACCATGTACGAATTCTCGACGAGCTACCGAACCTTGCACTTCTTAGCCTGTGCATGCTCTTTCGTCGAACCTCGTGCCCACTAATCTCAGTCTCTCGATGGATGATTACTATATGCGCTGCTGTGCTTTTGACGAGAGCTTCTTTCCTTATTCTTACACTTCGAATTGAGAAAAGGGCCCCGAGGTTAGGAAATAGAATTATTTTTCGAAATGGATTTCTCTGGGTCTCTGATTTTGAAAATTTAATCGGATTCTGGATCCCATTCTAGTTAGGGATTCAAAATCCAAATCTGATCATTTTCAATTTAGGGGAACAAAAAAGACCCGACTTGAAAATCGAACGAAGAGTTGCGCTATGGTTTTCATGTCACTGATTTCGAAAAGCTGATCATACAGGGCTCTACAATTCAAATTTGATGATTTCAAATAATAGGTAAGATTAAGTGAAGTGGACCTAACATTCAGATAAATAAAATGAAAGAAAGTAAATAGAAAAAATATAAAAGATAAAAAAAAGATCGCATCGGTGATATTTGATATAGAATTTGAATCCGTCGTTGGAATCTTTAAGTTTTCTGGCTGTATACTTCTGAGCGTATAACTCAATTTTTTCAACAGGAAACTGATGATTTTTTGGACGAAATTAGGTTCTATTTTTTTATTTTCACACTGGAAGGAGATACTATTCTCAAAATATGAGATTTTTTCCCTGTGCAATAGAAGATGGAAAATTCGAATATCTTAGATCTGAAAACGCAATAGGGGCGGTGGTAGGGAGGACGAGCATTTTATCAAGTATTATTATATTTTTTATGTCAAATCTTATGCCCTCTAGCGGATTCTAAATTTTTCCAAACATAGCAAATTTCCCGAAACTCTGAAGTTCTGTCAGGGAAAGACAAGTAATGAATCGAGAAATAACAGCCACAAATTATCTTAATATTTATATCAGTATTTGAGCCCTCTCAATTTACTTCCTGAAATGCCACAATTGAGGGGCCTAGAATCATGACTAAGAAGATCTGAAAACATGATTTTACAGGACAGAGAGAAAACGTGTACACCGACCAAGGGCGCCGAAATTTAAAAATTTCATATGGAGCAAGTTGAAAATTTTAAAGTTTACAACGTACTTTTTTGTAAGAATAGTTAAAAAAATCGAAAAAGTCAATTTTATTACTTTGGTTAGTTTTATTGGTTTGTGCAGTTTCTTCACGTGGAGGTACTCTTCCTCGCTCCATATAGATTCGGCGCCAATGACAGCGACACTCACGCCACAGATTAAACTGAAACTTGGACTGTGCGTGCTTCGACTGACTAGTATCGAACTTCCAATCAAAAAATATCTCCAAAGTCTTGTGGGAAACCTTAGAATCTTCCCCAAAAAAATGGATGTTCTGAGTTTTGACTACCAGGTTTTATTTTTTTGCCGACAACTAATCTTCTAGTGCTTGATACTGGTCCTGGTGTTCCACATGATGTAAAACTGCCAACGTGACTATTACTAACTTTTGCTCCTGCCATACTCCTCACCACAGCTAGAAGCTGAAAAAAGTGAAAAATAAATACTGCGGCAAAGGAAAAAAGTGTACTGCATTCTGACGTTTATTTTGAACAACAAAGTTTTTTTTTCCTTTTTTACTATGAAACTAAGCTGAATGAAAAAAAAAAAAAAAGAAATACGAAATTTTATTCATATACTGATGTCAAAACTGATGACATTCGGGGTGATGTTAGTTGTGATTCTGAAGCCGGGTTTCATAGTCCAATTTCTAAGACAGGAAGCTCTTAACGTGAAAGCGAGTGACATGACATAATTCGGCGTGCGGTTTACTATCCAGAAGAAACAATGCTTAACTTATTTCTGATAGAATTGGATCTTCTTAGTTCTGATTCTACCATCCTCAATTTTGGGAATCTGTGGTGTCTCGTAAAGAGCACGAAACTTGGTATAAAAAATATAATAAAATGTGGTTGTTATCACTTCCCTCTATTGTGTTTTAGAAATCGAAATTCGGATTTCATAAGAATTAGGTATTTTTGAATAACTGTCGCGAGTCCGGGAAAAGTCACAAACTTTGATACAAAAATTAAAATAAAATATTAGTATTCGTACTTGAGATGATGCCCATTCTATCCACCTCATTGCGTTTTAAAATTGGGACTTTATATGTTTCGTACTACCCCATTGTCCAGGCTCCTTGGCTTTCAGATCGCGTGTGGTAGAATAAAAATGCCAAATAACAAAAGTATCATACAAAATACGTCGAGTCCAGTTTTGTCGAAGAAATTAGCTTTTATTTTGAAAAATGGCATTACCTTTTTCCTTTTTTTTTTTTTATCTAAAGAGTTTTGAAGTTACGAAGTGTCCATCAGACATTAGGTGTCTCTATCGTCCTTGTTTTTTTCAGCAGAATGCTCAATCCATCTGAAAACAGTGTTTTCAAGTTCCTTAAGTATCTCATTCATCAGGCATTTTTTATGCTCCGTGACCATAGCGGTTAAAATAATAGTTACACACGAAGAATCAGTTTAAAGAGTGAATTAAAGAAATGTGTACAATCTTAGTCTACATAAAAAATAGTCTCTTTTTTGTTAAGAAAGTTGAGTTTCATTCTTTCACCAATTGGGTGGATGTTCCACATATTTTTAATGATGGAACCAGAAGAACATGTACCCAGAGTTATTTCAAACTTTTTTTTTCTTTCTATTGAGTTCATTTTGTTTATCTTTTGAAGCTACAAGACTTGTATTTTGGAGTCCCAACTGGATATAGAATATAAAATTTAACTGGATGATCGAAATCAGCAAATGCCAAGAAAAATCATTTGAGTACTTCGTTCGATTTTCTAATGTTAGTTAATTTTGCTCGTTTGATCTTTACAGCGTTCAAATTTGAACTTCAGAGCCACAATTGGAATGGGATTGAAAATATGAATGGGATTTCAAGTTCAGCTGCACAAAAAGAACCTTATTCGGACATTTTATTACATTTTTTATGCTGAGTTAATTTTTCTTACAAGAGAGGGTGAAATTTTTTAGATTTGGGAGCGCGAATAGGGGTTCGCAGCAGTAGAAATCGGAATGGATGTTCGAAATTAGTAAGCCGAGTACCCCCTGTACCAACTCTTTATTAAATTCTCTAAATTAGCTCAGTTTGCCTGTTTACAGAGATCAGATCATATTTGGATTTTGGACTCTAAAATGGGGTTTGATCGAACTGCTAACTAAATTTTCGGAGTTATAGTAAAAAAAAATAACCGTTTTTGTGAATATTTTTGATTTGTTTTTCTTTGAATTTCCAAGACCGGTAGAATTTCCAGTTTTCTTTGTGAGAGAGGGGAAATTTATTCACCCCAAAAGAAAATTAATACGTCCATAACAGAAAAACTGCATTTTAATATTCATTTCGACTATGGCCCGGGTCTGGCCTATACCTCTGCGACATATTTTCCAAACAATATTCCCAAATACAAGGAGTTTATGCCAGCACACTCTAATAATTGCTCAGAATTGAAGTGTATTATATAACTACTCAAGCTCATGGAAGTCATGTAGTAAATCAACTGAAACTGAAAAATGAAAATCTATGACGTTTCTCTGACCTTCTTTTTAATTTTATTTAAAATATCGGGGAGGGAGCGTGTAAATATTTCCGTAGACTTCTGAATTTACCACTTATTGTTCATTCATTAAGTACATTTTAGTCGAGACAAATCTCTCTTCTACATTCTTGAAGCAGTGTTTGATCTCAGTCCGTCTTTATACTTTCCATGGATTTTCGCAGCTTGCTTTAAACTTTTCCAAACTTCCCTGAATTTATCCAGACGTGTTTAAGACAAGTTTTTGACGCACGTAAGATACATACAGATTTTAAAACTTGTTCAAGTTTTCAAGGCTATATACAAGATTCGTTCAGAATAATGTAAGCCTCACCGACTAGATTAAAAATTGTCTGGATGAGTGAAAATCCTACAAAGAAACGTGAATCAGCTCGTAAAATCATTAAAGAGTCCTAAAAAGTCTTAAACTCAGTTAAATAAATCCTAGAAGAATTTCAAAACGTTTCAATCAGGACTAGAATTGTCAAGAAATTTTATTCGGACCTCAGCTAGTTTTGAACAAATCAGGGGAAACCTCATCAAAGATGGTTGAAGACAAGCCTTTAAGAATCTTAAACAAGTCCATAACAGTTTAGAGAAGCCTCAAGCAAGCTTAGAATACAGTAATAGTCTTAAAACGTTGTAACTATGGCCTTATACTATACAAAATAAGCCGGGAAGAGAATAAAGCCCTAAAAAGAATATTTAAGCCACGTCTGAAAAGGATTTTGATCTCACAATGTCATAATTATTTGCATCTATTCACTTTTTACAGAGTGTGTATAGGATCGCGACTGAGTAAAGAGTACTTTTCTGAAACCACATTTCCTCAAGAAGAATTACTTTCTCAGGGACTACAATAAAGTTTCCGGGAGATACACTATTGTTACGTACCACAGTTATCGTTTAATACAGAAAACTTTATTCTATACATAAGCTTAAGAAACAGCGATATGGTTGTGTTTGTTAGTCGAGATTAGGCCACTTTGCCAGAAAGTTCTGATATCCTAAACGACATTTCGAGAGAAAAATAGTTTTGGAGAACGACTCTTCAAATTCGCTCCTCTATTTCAATTCGGGTTTCTTAAGTGCATGCACGTCTTTGCGGTACTGTAATCTTTGTTTCCAAATTTGACGAATCTGAGACAAGTGAAAAGTCCTTAAAAACACCTATTAGCTTATCACACGTGAGAAGAGCCACGAGTGTGTTATTTTCTCCTTCGTTATAAACGTATGTATGTGTATCCAATATCCATCTATCTATCTTGTTATTAGCAGTTACATCAGACGCGCTTTACTACACGCTACAATCTTTTAATAATGGAGAAAGCTCTCGAAAGTACCGACGAGAAATGAATTTTGCGGCGCGGAATTCCCAGGAGGATTTTTGAAATATGCGCGGAATGTTTAATTTCAGTATCGATGTAGACTAACGGTGAGTATATACCAAGTGTTATTTCAAAAGTTGGCCGTGTTTCGAGTAATTTCAAGGAAAAGCAGAATTGAAACTACCTACCCGACATGAGTTGCCATCGACAGAAATGAAGCACCGTCGTGTTTCGATGTAACACTCCCACGTTGTGAAAATGTACGAGCGCTACAGCCCAGTTTCGGAGGTCAACCGACAAACAATTTGAAAACAGATACTTGCGCGTCCTGCGTCGGGCCATTTGTATGTAAGTAGGAGCAGACTGAGCAGGTATAATTTATACTTCGTTGCGATGTCATTTCGCTGATGTAATTCTGATTTTTCCTGAGCTAGTTCTCTAGTCTCATGTGCCCGATGCTCTCACAGTCACGTGGGCAGAATTCATATGTTAGGCATTCTCGATGAACTTCTTCGATGGCGGTAAAGTTTAACCAAAACCTAGATTAGTCTTAATGGATAATACGAGGATGAAGCTTACAGCAAAATTAGTTTTTGTTGTTCGTAGGAAACTCAATGCATATTCAAGCCACCCACTTACGCGCAAAACACGTTACGAATTTATTTTAAAATAGACACAATGGCTTGAGTCAGCTATTTTCCGGATGTATACTGACATCCTTCGACAATACTCGGATTCCTAAGGAAACATATTCTGCTTGAGATGGTTCGGTTTCAACAAGATATAATCTTACAACGGCATTCAAGCGGGTCGTAACAGATTTTTAATAAGGTTTGTCTGGTTGGCCGAGTAGGTGGCACGCTAGTCTCGGAATTCGGAGTTCCCGAGTTCGAGCCGAGGTAGCAACTCGCTACATTTCGACCCAGGCCGGTTTTTCGGCAAGGAAGAGAAGAGAGCTAAGACAGCCTTAGCAGTCTCCCCAACGTCTCTGAAGAAATTCTTGAAAGGGCGGATTCCAGGGCTCGGGCTGAGACCAAAAATGAAAAAGAGAAAAGTGCTAACCGAGTCGAAAATTGTGTTATCAGTCTCAATGGAACTTAAATTAGTATTTGAGGAACAGTAACGTAAGTTTTATAAGTCTGATAACTGGCAAGTCTTGCTAAGGGCTGAAAAAGGATTTGGAATGAATCTTAACGCATTCTTCATATAAAACTAAATCGATCTTTATGAACAAATCTCTCGTAGTCCTAACTCCTAAGGAAGTTTCAATATCCTGGTAGGTCATAGGGAGATACTACAGAACCTAGACTAGTCCTAACAGACTCAGGAGGTAAAGAAGAGAACGTTTAGTTGTTGAAGAAGCAAAAATAAGGCAGAAAAACTGTCTAAGAGTTTCCTCACATCTCTGACACAATACCAGAAAAAGTGGATTTCAGCGTTTGAGGTGCAATGTTGTGGTATTCGTGCATCTCGCCATGCACGCTAGCATTTGAGTCAGAACGGAATCTAAATCACTATTCAGCCACCTCACACAAATGTATGTGTATGTTAAATAGTGTAATGGACTATAAAAGTCTGAGCACTCGGCGCATACAGCGCCACCTCACACAAAATCAGTATTCAACAAGTCATATAAGGTCTTTTAACGAGACTTGAATTTATTCAATCGAGTTCGGTGAGTCTGAATTTTGTCTGTATTAATCCCAGCGAGTCGTGACAGAGGCGGAGCAGAATCGAGAAGCCTAAATAATTTCTAATATTGCGTAAATGAATGTTGAATGGCTGAAAAAGACTTCACACGTAGTTTTGATGAATCCGAAGTCTCGACTTATAATAAATTTTGATGATTTATGGACGATGTATTCCTAGGGATGCAATGGCGTAGCCAGGACTTTCCTAAAGGGGGAGGGGGGGGGGCGAAGTAAGATTTCCATGGAGGGAAAAAAAGTCGAAAATTGAGGTACTTTTTTAAAAATTGCCGATATTCGAGGACTATTTTATGAAAAATGAAGGTAAAATTAATGCGCGAGCAAAATTTTTTCGAAAAAACGTGTTTTAAAGGCGAAGAATTGCTCATTTTTGCATATTTTACATTAGATTTCAGGGGCATTCGCCTCCTTTGCCCCCCTGGCTACGCCACTGCCGGGATGCTAAATAAATCTTACCAGAGTCCGAGTTTAAGATTCATGACCGAAGCTTAATGAACTGAGTCTAAATGATTTTTCAGAGAAGCAAAACAAGTTGAAAAGAGTTTTCGAAAAGCATCAATAAGTTTTAACAGAATTAGAATGAATAATAATTATAGTCTTCCACGAACTTGTCCTCCATTTTTTTCTAATCGTGAAATCTGATCTTCATGGGACAAAATTGGATTCTTAACTAAAAATGTCTAGATTCCTATCTGGTGAAAAATTTTCTCTCCCCTGCCCCCTCCCACAAAAAAGTGAGCAAGAAAATACCACCAATTTTGGAATCCTAATTCGAAATACACGAACAAAATATCGGAAGAATGGTTTCTTGAATCGCTGGTTTCGAACCGACTTGGCCCCAAGCATTGTTGAAATTAATTTTACTTATAAATTACTTAAATAATTGTGAATTTTTTTCCTTGGAGAGAAGATCACTGATTTCAAGTATTGCATCAGACTTTTGATCTGGGGTCCTGATTTGGACCGCAAGTTCAGCACTTACATTTAAAAAATTGACCAACGTCGCAAATGTGGGCCTCTACAATCCTAATTTTATCTCAGAGTAGGAGGGGTCAATAATTTTACTTGGCATATGTAACTGGTAAGTTAGGATATCCATAAACGAGGACTTGACTTGTCAACTTCATCCATACAGACACACAGAGAATTTCGCGAATTTATCCACATGTTTTTTTTCTATCGCAGAGCCAGAGTTTCACAAAATAGAATGGATCTTCGAAAAAAATAAATAAAAATATAACGAGATACACAGAATCACAAAATTAAAACTTAAAAACGATAAGTACCAGAAAACAATTATTCCGTGTGTAGGGTGTGCCAATTCACTTTTTTTTCTTCTATATTCCAGAGCGCTGTTTGCCCATTTAGGGTACTACACTGATGATGACATAACAGCCGAATACGCTCTGGAATACAGAAGAAGAAAAAGTGAATTGGCACACTCTACACACAGAATATTACCAAGTTCACTCACACTCAGAAATGGACACTAACCAGAAAACAAATTCACAAACGTCACAAAAAATAACATAAGCTACTAGAGGACACAAAAATAAACAAATAAAAATGAAAACATAAATAAAATGAAGATCAACAGGACGAAATCATGACCAGTTAGTGTACAGAGTTATTATTTAACTTACTACGCTACTAATCAGGTTGAATGCCGTATTTACGGGGAATTGAGTATGCAACTTCATATGCACGCAATATTATTTACGGGGAATTGATTATGCAGTTTCGTATGCATACTCGTACAATTAATGATGAACAATACAGGCTGTAATAAGATAATTCAGCCATCTTTTTTTCTGAACGTGAAGTAAGTTGGATATTATATTATAGAGCACACTAGGAACTTCAAGTGAAACCGTTTAATTTCTTGTTGGTTGGAAAAATTTTCTCGCAAAAACATGTGTCTATTTCTCCAGCTTCCCGAGTTTTGAATTTTACATTCAAACATACCTCAGTCATTTGTATTTCGTTTGTACAGAATATCCCCTCGTTTGTGCATCAGCCCCTGCTCATCTACAGCTTAGGGTCAGTCTGAGGGCAGGGGAAAGGAAAGCCACAGTAGATATAATTTTGACCATTAATGACATTCGTTTATACTTCGTTTGTATAGATTTGGACAGCATCAGCGCGAATCCGAAAACAGGAGAGGTGAAATGAGAGCCCGGGTCAGCCTCAAGACGTCTAAGTTATTTCTAATATTTTAAACTCTAAAACTTGAAAGCAAAAGACTTATTTTCCAGTGTCACAAGCTGAATCCGATAGCAAATGTTCTATTGTTCAATTTACCAGTTTTGGTCCTGGTGAATATAGAAGGGAAATTTAGTCTGAAACAAAAGTCAAAACTCCATGTGTTTTTCCGATAAGAACAAAAGGGAGCTTGTGGCACGGATTCCTCTCATTCGATAAACCTGAAACTTTGTAGGTTTTTTTATTTTTTATTTATTTATTTTTGTTTTTGATTCTATTGGAGCCAACTTAAGAGACGAATCAGAGGAAGTTCAGAAAAAAATATCACCAAGAGTAAATAACGACCATCTTAATGTGTAAAGGAAGTATTGTGTTCCTCTCAAGTATTTTTAACATTCTTCCAGCTTACTCTCCCAGATTAGGGTATGCTCATGTGAGCAAATGCAAGTGCTTGGGGCATGAAAAATTGAAAACGAATAAATTTACATATATTTTTGGGGGTGGTAAAAAAAATTAGAAATCCGGCCTTGTTAGTGAATAAAAACACTAACCGTTAATTTTTATACAAACTGTAAAATGATAGTCTCCACCCCCATTTTTCTTCCAAAGTCCGATCGACGTGGGACAAACTGGGGTCTTCAAAAGGCAAGTAGAGATGCTGAATTGAAGAATGCATTCACTCTCATTTTCCTCTTCTTTTCTTTTTCGCAAAGAATTAAGATGAGCCCATTCTGAATGGGAAAAGAATGTAAGGTTTTTTCCTTAATTCGGCATCTCTGACGGCAATGTCTCGTTTCTTTTTCGGTAAAAAATCTCTCCCATTAAGCAAGACTAGAGCTAAACTTGAAATTTCATGGAAAGATCACTGAAATGGAGGAGTTTTTGGGTCGTTGATTTCGAAAATTTCACCAAAAGATTCTTCTTTAAACCCTGAATTGACTTTCAGAGCTTTCTATTCTTGGAAAATTGAGGAACGGATCAGAATACAAGCAGTTTTCGCATCGCTGAATTCAAAAGCTTCTATGAGCTTTCTTATTAAACTGCGATTTGGGTCCTAAAATTCGGCAAACCAGCAATTGCGCCAAAGATATATGGAGTTGCGCCCCCTTTTAAAAATTGGCGTACTGGTAGTTGCGCCGACTAATCCGTTTTTGCAAACCTGCAGTTGCGCCGCGTGAAAATATTTCACATACCTGTAATTCCGCCAAACGAACGAACGAATCATTCAAGATAGAAAATTGTCGAACTGTAGTGGGTAGGTTTAAATACGTACCTACTATGAATACTGAATTTTAGGTATACAAAAGTAATCTTACTGAATTTTCGTACTAGTATTACACCAATGCATAGATAACTTTAGTGTGGGTGTGAATGATTTAAACGTTACAGATTTAACTCGTATAAGGGGAAATGTTTATCGAATGCGAGAAAGTACCCCCTAAAGATGTATCAACATGTTTTGTTGAAGACCTTATGCCTATCAAACCACCTGGAAAAAATATTGAAGAGTTCTGCGATTACCTAGTCGATAATTATATTGCTGACTACGCTTCCTTTCCACCTGAAATGTGGGCTTCCGATCAAGTAACAGAAAGAACAACGAACGCCTGCGAAGCTTTCCATTCAAAGTTGAATTCTTACTTCTACCACTTCCACCCGGACATCGCCACATTTATTCTGCAAATGCGACATTTGCAGAACTATTCTGCGATATGTCAAAATTCTACATCTGTACCTAAAAAGTTACACACGAAATGCGAACAGAAAAAGACTTTTTTATCCGACACTGTTAGGTTGTATAAAACTAGGCAAATCAGTAGGCTGCAGTTCGTAAAGACAGTTTGCTATCACTACTCTAAATAAGCATTTCCTATTTTTCATTTGTAAAAGATCGAATTTTTTAACCACACCAGACGTTCAAGTCTGCCAGTCCGAAGTCTGGTAAAGTGGGACGGGAAAATTCGTTCTTTTGCAACTGAATGCACTTGGCGCAATTACAGGTATGTGAAATATTTTCACGCGGCGCAACAGCGGGTATACAAAAACGGTTCAGCCGGCGCAACTACAGGTATGACATTTTTACCAATTGGCGCAACTCCCTAGTAGCCTAAAATTCAAATTAATTTTTAGAAAATCGAATAAAGTATTAGAATTTTCTGGGTTGTTGAATTCGAAAATTTCTTCAGATTCCTCTTGGATTCCCGATTCAGACTTCAAAAGCCACAACTGGTCTCCAGAAGTGATCAAAATTGACTTTCCGGTAACCGAATCAAATATCGAAATGGGGACGAAGGGGAGAGAAGAGGTCGCCTAATTTGGAAATTCCATCAACGCGATAAATTTTCGATATTGACTCTCGGGTAGGCCCCAAACACCAAAATGAGAGTCGAAGTAATTATAAGGGGAACATTCGAGTCTTTAGAAATCAAAAACTATGAAATTGAACCAAAATTAGGAATTACAATAGTCGCTATTTCATTGGATTACTTGGATTTTCAACGTCAATTAATTTTTGTCAATCTTTGGACTTCAAATGATGGCTCGTAACAATGCAAGCTGTAATGAGTTTTTTCTTCAACATTACACGCAAAAAAATCTAAGAATGATGAAGTTCAATCAAAAGTCCAAAGGTCATTACTAAACTTGTAACAGCCCCCCCCCCCTCAAACAAGAAAATGGAAATAAAACAACTTTCACTTCCAAAAGTTCAATCATTTTTTATAAAATCATATATTCTGCTTTTGAAAGTTCGGCATTTGACGATTTAACCCTTTCTCAAGAGATTAGGATGTTTTGTTATGATGAAAATGAATCAGCGATCTTTAGCATTTTCAGAAACAGTTTGTTAATTTGAATTTAAGATCGTAAGAACTCTCCCCTTCAATAGTCTACTCGATTTGTAAAAACTAATTAGTGCTTGTCCATTTCGATTTATGGGGTCTTTTAAGCTTAAATCAGATTCAAAATTTCGCGCGTATTCGAATTCATCTACCCATAAGGTCAGTAATTAACGTCGATAGTCTATCCACTTTGGGATCCTATTCTAGGTTTTGGAGTCCAGGGACGTACCGAAGAGTTTTTCTTGAGGGAAAGGGGAGGGGGGGGTAAAAATTGTGAAAGTCCCAACTTACTCAACTCAAATTTCCGAAGTATCAATGCAAAAGATGAAAAACCTTTTGACTTGTTGAGTTTTCCCAACCTCTCAACTCAATTCCCAAATATCAAAGCAAAAGCAAAAAAAAAACAAAAGAAAAAACAAAAAACTTCTAACTTGTTAGACTTTTTTCAACTAGCCCGACTGAAATGGTAAATTTTCCCGTTGCTCCTGCCCCGGCCCCCTTATTGGTACGTCCCTGCATTCAATAATTTGGCAGTTGGCCAATTTTGAAACTGTTCATTTGAAATTTTCATTTTCTAAGATCGTTTATTCGTTTGTTTGTTTGTTTATTATTACTTTTTTTTTTCAATTAAAAAATATTTTAATTAAAAAATCGGCAAATTTTAAAATATTATGTCGGCGAATTTCTGGTTACAAAAATTATTTGTCGGCAAATTTTCCTTCTTCACCCCCACTCCCCCTCCAACTGAAAGTCAAGTTTCGTCTCTGAATCTGATAAGTTCTAAAATAGTCTGATCATAATTTAGCGACTCTGAACAGAGTCAAAATGAGACTGAGACGTATCTAAATGAGTCCCAACAGGGCTGTAAGTGTCTTTAATGAGTTATAAGAGGTAATAATTTACAAAGTCTTATCTTAGAAATTTTTAAACTCCTCAGAAATCGTTTCTTTTTTTCCTCTTCTTTATAATGGACTATTATCTTCTCTTCCAAACTTAAGTCATGAATCTGTGCTTAATACTCCGCATGTTTTGCATTCAGGTCATAAAATAACTTCGGAAACTTTTTTAGATGATTCAGGATGTCTCAAAGCCTGCATAGAATTTCTTCCCGCAGACCCGCACTGAAGACTCTTTTATACTTATTTAGGATTCCTTGAAACTCTTGAAAGAACTGTAGCATGTTCGTTTCGGACTCCGTTCGAAGCTGCTATTTGCGAAGAATTTTTGATTTAAATATTTTTCCTGGTAGGGGACTTTTTCGCTTGCATTATATCTCCATGTGTCCGCACCTGGCTTCGGAAAATGTAAATTTGGTTCGTAATTCACAAAATCATAGTAGACAACACTCCAAGATACCTAACTGCAACAGTATTGCTGTTTTTATACAACAGACCAAGTAATGTTTCCTCAGAGTTTTCCTCGCATGAACAAAAGCATATTTGTCGAATTTATCGCCAGAACAAACAATTAATTTTCGAGAAATTAAGAAGAGAACACCAACACACCTATCTTTAATTTTGTATTTCTTGGAACGCTTACTCTTCACGCTCGGAAAAATATACTTAATAGAAAAACACATAGCGCCGAGTGTGCTGAAAGTATTATTGCGGTTTATGTCGGTATTTATATTTTCTGTAGCTGTGTTGTTATTGTTATTATTTTTCCAACAGCTAGGATAATGTATGAGAATTCAAGTGCTACGAGTGCCACGAATGATTAAAATGTTAACAAATCTAAAGTATGTACTTCCGTGCTCTCAAGAGATTCGGCAGAGCTGCAGCGTTGCTAAAAAATTAATTAAAACCGAGGCGTTTTTAATAATATCGCTATACCTACGTTTTGTAATTTTTGTTAACAACGTGTGTATCAAGTTAAAAATAATGTTATACAGTGTACCATAAATTATGACGTAAAAGGATAACCCGGAGGAAGTACCTCTAACGAATATTCAGACCCGAAGGGAGGAGAAAACTAACAGCAGAAAAAGCCGGTAATAAAATGAACGTCGAGTGATATGATAATCAGAACTTTCTAGCATAAATTTTCCAACTCGACTTGTATTTAGCATTCATTTGAGAAAAATTCGCAAGATAAAGTAAGTTCTAAGTTGATATACCCCATTAGATTCTGAGTCACATACGGAGCCTATGTTGCAAATTAATGGAAGTGATAAATGATAGCCTACCACGAAGCAACACAGCTGTGGCCGTCAGCTTGCAGGGCCGTAGGAAGGGAACGTGATAAGGAATGTAGCTATTTTTCTGCTGAATGTTGGTCAATACTGTTTCCCATATCGGCCGTCCAACCAGAAAGCATTTCTCTCACTGAACGTCTAGCCAGTTAATTTGAGACGTCAGCTATGTATATTGCTGGTTGTCCACAGAAGTAACCCTTGCTCTTTGTCAATTAATCAAGTTATAATTGCTCGGATGAATTCTGATACTAATAAACTAATGTTCTTCTATTTGAGTCTTAGGTTTGTTTACAATAGGACAGGCAAGATTTTCACATGAAGAATCATTTATTAGAACTCTTGAGGACAGGGGCTAGGCGGGCCGTCGGTCATCCGGGCAAATTCTTGGTGACTTGATACGAATGTAGTTTGATGATCCGAGAACCAATTTAACATCATCAAGCCACTTCACTGCTTGTCTAGGGCTCTTCAAGACCTCTTTACGAATCTTGCTATATTTTAGATTTCTATAAATTCTTCAGGACGTATTTAAGATCCTTTACACTCATCTTACGAACTTAGTCAAATCTATCCCAAGCATTGAAACGTTTTAAAGATTCTTTAGATTCTTTAATATTTTCTATACTCCTTTCAGAGTCACTGACTATTGTTTCGTAACTATATCACCTATTTCAGGCTCTTTTATATTCGTTTCAGCCTTTCTGACATCCATATAAATGGCCTTCGAACTCTTTGAGACTTGCTTTAGGCTACTTAAATTTTATCTCAAACCTTTCAAGACTTCCAAACGTGTTTTTATTATTTCTAAGGATCCTCGATATTCATTTCGAGACTATTCTGAACGTTATTAAGACTAATTAAACACCTGCGAACTTATTCAAGATCCGTTAAAGATCATCACGTGGGTTTAACATTTTTAGAGATATATTAAGATTTTTAAAATCCCATTTCAGATTTTTGAGGACTTTATTAGGACTCCGATAAACATGACTGAAACTTTTTGAGACGATTCCATGCTTCATTGAGTCCTTCGAAACTCATTCAGCTTAGTTAAATGCTGATAGAGACAGATTCAATATTTTTCGAGACTCTTCAAGGTTTTTCTACACTTAACTGTTTTAGTGTCTATTCGAATCTCAAGTCTTAAATAGATTTATAGGCAATTCAGAAAAGTCTAAAAGATTCTGAAAAAGTCTTTGTAGAGCGTAGAGTACTACCTTAAAGTCGTGTTTGAAGAATCTGCAGAAATATCCAGGACAATATTCTAGACAAGTCTTTTGAAAAGTGAAGTAGGTACGCCTGGCAGAATTTTAAGAATTTATGAGGGTATACCTCTCCCCCCGCCTTTTGAACCGGGCTGAAAATATCCATTTTACAAATCATCTTAGAGAGTTGTAATGGGTTTTCTAAGAAGCTATGTAGAAGAATCTATAAAGTCAGTGTAGAGCGTAAAGTAATAATCTTAAATCCGAAAAAGTTCTAGAGATAGCCTTGAACAAATCTGTGAGGGTCTTGAAGAATCAAACAGTAGGAAAGTATTTCAAGAAACTGTTTTTGATATAAATTCTCTTCTTCCTCCCTCTCCGCCAGAAAAAAGTTGAAAAAATATATTTTTCTGCTTATATTTTGACTGGTCTTAAAGGGTCTTATAAAAGTCTGGAAGAGTTTTAAAAATCTTTGTACGGTCTAAAATAATAATCTTGAACAAGAATGAAAAAAATTTAGAGCGATGCCATGGAAGAATAAATTCTAGAAAAGTCTTGAGGAATATAATATACGTCTTAAAGAATTAAAAAAAAACTGTGAGCATATACGGTATACCCACCTCCTCTCTCCGAGCCAGAACAAAAAAATACAAAATGACCCATTTGACTGCTCATTATAACGAATCTTGAAGGGTCTAGTAAGAGTCTGGAAGAGTCTTAAAAAGTCTTTATAGAGTGAGGAAGAATAATCTTAGAGAAATCTAAAAATGTTTCTTCTGAAAACTCTTAACGCGTAAAATATATCTGAAAGAATTTTAAAAACGTATAGAGAAGAATCCCCCTTCCTCTGAATTGGGAAAAAAGTTAAAGAATATTAACTTTTATGAGTGAAATCATCGAGAAAAATTTCACTCGCTCCACTCGCAACTATAGGCTTACCTATGATTTTTTTGTTTTTGTCTCT
The DNA here is from genome assembly GCA_031841125.1 of Acanthococcus lagerstroemiae. Classification (NCBI taxonomy): domain Eukaryota; kingdom Metazoa; phylum Arthropoda; class Insecta; order Hemiptera; family Eriococcidae; genus Acanthococcus; species Acanthococcus lagerstroemiae. Next base: position 73,777,088 of record CM063106.1, on the reverse strand, counting down.
TTACTTATAACAAAATTGCACGCTATCCCCCGGTTCCCTTCAAATTTTTTTGTTCACGTTACTGCCCAAAGCCACTAAGTTTTTGAGCTTTCAAAGTCCCGGTACCTATTAGCAGTGCTGAACTGATCATATCGTGAAAATTTGAGCTCGATTTGATAAAGTTAACGGATCTCTGCCTTATGGGAACATACTTTGACCTTCCACGCCTAGTCATTCAAAAAGGACACAACAATGGAATTATAAGAAAATTTAATCTTCCACAATCAACTCTGCTCCGGAAGGCGCAAAAATTGTTTTCTCAAAGTCCCGCTTTTATGCTGAGTCAACAGTGTTTCCCTGACTGTTATTAGTTTTCAGAAGAAAAAAAAAAATTGTAAGAAATGTTAAGAAAAAAATGATAAGTGTTATTTATCAAACTTTTCCCTTTGTGGGGAGGGGAGAGGTTAAGGGAAGGAAAAAATAAGAAAAACGACAATTATCATAGAGAATGTTGTTTTTTAAACTTTTTCTCATGGAGAAAGAGTGGGAAGAAGTATTGGCCGGCGATTGTTTCACTGGTTGTTAGCAAAACTGATTTTCCCGATGATCTGTTTACTTTCATTCTGCCCCTGCTTGAGGAAATTTGAATAGGCTCTAATGCGAGTTAAATTTTAACTAAATTCACACGAGCCGGAAAGGAGTCTGAATGAGTCTTAAGCACTTCAACTCAGTCTGCGTAAATGTTAATGAATGAATCTAAAAATCAAATTGATATTACAAAAGTCGGCGAAAAAGTCTTAAAAGAGTCAGCGCTGGTCTTATTACTAGAATGAGAATGCGTACTCGTGAAACACAATCGACACTTTCGTTGACAATCAAAATCGGCCACTTTTTCGACGAGAAATTTGTTGATTGAAAAGTCGAAGTTAAAACCAATATCGCTGTCGTTTTTCTCCAGTCAAAAGCCGATTAAATAGTTGATATCGTATTAAGCATGGTAACTCAACTGGGCCACCTCGACTTTTTTATCGACTTCGGCTACTTAAAAGCCGATGGGAGAATCGATATCAAAACCTGTGCAGGAAATCGTCTTGATAACCATGAATCTTTTGCTGACTTTGGCTACTCAAATGCCGATCAAAATTCGACATCGACTTTCATATATAGACTTTGATCTTGTTATCAAGTCATCTAATTTTTATATTTCTGATTCGATGTGACCCTAATATGTTTTTCTATTACATATTCAATATCAACAGTTGCAAGTTTTTCTAGAAAGAATATATGATATTGACTGTCCAACAGTTTTTTTGAACAAAATTCGATATCTATTTCCTATTGAATATAGTTGATCTAAATTCCAACCGTGACAAATGTGTCGTCATGTCGATGCGACTATTATTACCGTTAAAACTATTTGCACTTAATTTAAAATGAGATAATTATAGGCTAGTGTGACGTCAAATGGTGATGCCTGAGCAACAGCATAAGAAATGTAACAAATTACTAAACTAAAGTATCGAGTAAAATGTCGAGCTCAATGTCAATATCGGTACTTGTTTCACGGGTCAAGTTCTATGAAACTACTTTCCACTTTGACTACAACTCCAGTGAGTCGACTTTTAATTCTTCACGCCACTTTAGTGAGGCGATTTCACCCACGAAACAAGTGTAAACCTCTGTAGACACGATCAAATCCATTCTTTTTCAGTCTCAACTTCACGGTTCAATTCGATACTAAAATTCGATAAAAATCTCATTTTTCTCAAGAATTGTGAGTGATGAAGAAAGACTGAGACAATATTGTTTCTCGTAAGAGAAGTTCTAACTTTTCATTATCTTCATGTTGGTAGTAAGAGTGCTAGGGTTCTGGGGAAGTTTTCACTTTCATGTACACTATCTCAAATTTTTGAAAATTATGGTAGTCCCATGAGAACATCGAATATGCAACACAAATAGCATCATTGTACAATTCGACACATTTCATTTTCAGGGTCGCAGTAAATAAGTTTGGACTAGAGACAAGCAAAACAAAAGGTTTTAAGTATTGGTGAGAGGAGATCATCTTGTGACATGTCTGTCAGTTCACATAAAAAAGCTCACTTTTTTCGAGGACCGTTAGTGGTAGAACAAAACGGAGAAGATTTTGCTTCTTGCAAGAGAAGTTTTGGATAGTTTTCCACATCGTGGTCAATGCACAATGCGACTGAAAAGGCAATGTCAACACGGTAACTCGAATTTTCGCTGCTCCCCAGTTGCGTCCCGTACGGGAGAGTAAAAAAAGGATATATCGTAATTGCGTCCCAATAAAAAAAGGTACATGTCTGAATTGCGTCCAACGTGCATCCCCATTGTGTCCTCCTTTAAAAATAGACACTCGATGCTAGAATTCAAACGACTTCTGTAATCATTCTTCATGTTGGCACGCTCATGTAGATTACAATGAGAATGACGATTACACGACACGTAATTAGTACGTGCATATTACAAGTTGACAAGAATAAGAAAGAATGAATATTGTAATACACTTTCATGCTCTTAAGTAGTCGCCAGTTCATCCTGAGTTCATCCTATAAGTTGTGGTGTATTGCACGCGAAAAATGTTCTGTGAAAAACAGGAAAATCTGAAAGTTACCGATCGATGGCTATAAGTTTTGCATTTTCAATACGTGTGGCAAGTCGTAGTTCAATGCAGATCTGGAGGCAGTTCATTGTAGATTGTATACAGGCTGTCGACAGGGGTGGTGGGAAGGTACCACTGGCCAGACGAAGTGCCCGATGATGAATGAGGTTGAGGATGTTTAGGTCTTGCTGGTTAACGCAGATGAGATCTCTGTATAGGCGTAGCCGTAAAGAAATATATTTTTTACCGCACCTGCAATACTTTGCAACCAGTCCTAAGTCTGGGTAAGTGAGAAGAGAAATATATGGGCCGCAATATATTCAAACACATACATTTTTCCCTGGGACGCAATTATGATATGCCCTTTTCCTAATGGGACGCAACTGAGACAAAAATTGGTGGTCGGGACGCAACTGGGATTCACCGCGAATTTTGTATCACAGTTGAGTATAGAACTCAACCACTGAGTTGGGACAGGAAAGTGGCGGATTCTGAATGTCGGCAAAATAATATAGTACCTCGATTGCGTTTCACGTGTAATTTATTTTCGACTTTAGTGAGGTGAAAAACATACAGTCGAATCTGACTCAGTGTAACTGGACTCTATGAAAAAAACTGTCATTGACTCTCATGATTCCAACTCGGATTACTCAAGAATAGTGGCTCTGAGTTGACTTTCGTCTGCAACTTTGGATCCGTTCAGACCACTTACATATAACGTGTGAATGAGTAAGGCTCTTCAGGACTCCATGTATAATATGATGTTTTGATTCAGGGTTCATTACGATTCTTTAGCGGCTTATAAGACACGTTCAGATTTTGTTATAACTTGTTGAGACTCGTTCAAACAGATTAGAACCATACCCTTACATTCTGGAGGGCAATAATAATTTATTCTTTTCCGCGTTTCTCAATGCATGAATGCAGCTTGCTCTTAGTAGCAAACTTGTCAATTCTTATTTGATTGCTGATACATTTGTGATCATGACTCCAAGGTTTGTATTATCTAACACTTTTTATGATTAAGCAGGGCATCATTAGTCTTCGGAACGAGTTACATTTCTCTTATAAATGTTCGATTTACTAGTCCCATCCGTCGCTTCCAACTCTTTAATCTACAGTTTATCCGAGCAGTTAATTTTCAAAACGGGAACGAAACATTTCCATGTTTAGTTTAAATTTTACGTCTCGGGACATTGTGCATCGTCTTAATTCAGCACTTCTGCTAATCTACAACTCTTGAGAGCCATTATACATTCGATACGATTTGCGGCCAGCGCTGACTGTACAATTTTCTACTGGGAATTGTTGACGACGATAATAACGCTTTCTGAATTATCTAACTGGAACGTGTAACGAATTCAACATTAAGAAGCTTCCTACAGTTGCAGTAAACAGAATAAGCAAATTTTTACGGAACTAGTTCAGGGTTATCGCTGAGAAGAAATCTGTAGCCAAGATAACCAAACATGAGAATATGTTTTCGGTAATCAAATGACATGAAGTCAGCTCATAGAGGGATATTTTCAGGGATGGGGTAAATTCATCCAAATCTACTGGTTTATACGTAGAAATTTCATAGCGAAAGTGTATTGACGAAGCGAGCTGGGAAATGGGCATATCCTCCTTCATGAAATAATCTTTCCCTGTTCCTAATAATCGGTTCCTGAATATGCCACTGTCCTGGTGGTGTCCTATAAGATGTCCGAGCTTAGGCGATAAAAAAAACAAATGGCTTGACGTGGCGGACGCTATTTACCTGTAATTCAGAAGGAGAAGACACGGCTGGGTATTTAGGTCCCTAACTAACTCCAGTACAACTAACATAATATAAGAGAGAGGTTCTACGAATCCAAGATTGCCTGTCCCCGATCTAGCCTGCCGCCAGACCAACGGTGGGGTTTTGCGCTCACCCTCCACACCGTGCAGACCCATCAGAGCAGAGTCGTCCTGACGATCCTGCTCCATAAAAGGAACACTCGGTATCCCCCTTCAGCGTACACCTGAGAGAGCTTCAAGATCGGGAGATCAGCTGAGGAAGCACATCGTCGTCTGAGCCTGGCTACCCCAAACTCTGCATAATCCTCCTCCTGAGTACTATCTTCCGAGTAGTGTCGAGTCCACAAGATGTCGATCGATCACTGACCTAACATATCATTAAGTATTGACTAACGTAAATATACGTAACCTATCGAAGGCGAATACTCAATAGGTGACCCACTTAAGAGATGAGTACACTTGCCCAAAGTTCTGCAATTGAAATGTACAAAATAGATACAATAATATACACTCCTCCTAGCACCCCTCTGCCTACGGGCCTGCTCACCACCCAGACTACAATATGAAGAAAAAGTGAACTATGTTCACTGCTCGTACAACTGTGCTACTAGAATTTTGGTACAAATAAAATACGAATCATCATAAACAATTCACAGTTGATATTTTACATCTTACTATTTACTCTTTGATAAATTTATTCAGAATTGAGTGGTTTGCATTCAGAGGAGTGCTCATTCTCTTATTTTCGAAAATCCAATTTCGTTTTTCTGGATCTTTATGTAGGCAGCAACCTGATGAGCTTAACATCGTTAGCAGAGCGTATCACTTATTCGATGTATTTATACGTATTGAGTTAGGGGGAAAAAAAGTTACTTTATATTCGAACGTCGAAAGTTTAATAAAATTGCAAATCGCCTGCAACAGGGTTATGAAATATTGACTTTTACAGGTGTTACTGATCGAATGTAATCAGACACGTGGAATCATATATGCATCAACCTACCGGAATATTCTTTTTCATTTTCTTATACTTCGAGTATTTTCAGCACGTGCGCCGCACAGTGTGTGCGATGTTACTCCTCAGCGAATAAGTATAGCAATAATAAAATAAATAAATAAATAACACACTGGAAGTATGATATCGCGTTTTTCAGTGAAAACAAACTAATGCTAGTTTTATAGCAGTCATTCTGGAATCATGTTTTCTTCCATTGTTTACGTCTTTTCGTAAAACTATTAGCTAGGCTCAAGCATATATGCTCATTGTCTATAGGGGCGAACTTATTTATCCCGGAAGGCAAAATTGGCAAAAATTACAAATTTTCTGTCCAGGATCCAAAAAGCGAAAAACTGCTTATCATGACAATACAATTTGTCATACTGAAGAAAATGACTTATCAAGCATCTGTGAATCTTCCTAGAAAACCTAAAGAGTTATTTTTCTTAGCTGGAGCATTTGTCAGGAACAAAGAATACTTACTAAGGTGGCATTTATTTTTTGTCAGACTTTTTTTTCTTCTTCTTCATAATACTTTGTTTATATGCAGTACAGAATATTCAACAAGTTTACAGAACAGGAGCATCAAAATTCAGAGAGGTGGACGACTTTTGTCCACGACGATGGACATCTTGTTCGTGGCGAAAGCACTGATATCCACGACTACGAACAAAACAAATTCAAGAATTGCTTTTTCTAGGGAATTTAGGAAAATTGTGCTGTGAAGTGCGCTAATGACTATGACCTGGCCCCTAGATCGTACTCAGGGATAGAAACGGTACCAACATCGCCATTTTTTAAGTTAGAAAAGCACATGTCTTTGCACAAGTCAAAGGGTGACCACGACAGTGGACTAAAAAACTAGTAACAAAACTTCACGCCATCTCTTCTGAAAATGTGAAGTTACTAATAGTAAATTGAACTTCTTATTACACTTTCAATCTTTCTGAATAAAAATATTACTTAAAACAACTTGATACAATAATTTAAGAAAAATAACAGATATTGAGGCAAGATGGTAACATCCACGACGATGGACACTTCCTTATTCTTCTTCCATTCAAGTAGTAATTGTCCTGTCTGATGAATTGGATTAATGTAATTTGTTGCGGATGTTATTGTCTAATCCAAAATAATCCCCTCCCCCTCCAAAAAAAAATAGAATAAAAAACCGTAAGTTAGGGTTCAAAATTAGATGGTAACAAAATATTCACACTATCTTGGGGATCAAGCAGAGTCGAATGCAAAATCTGATGGAATATTCGAGATTGAAATACTACGATTCCATGAAACATACTAGATAGTTTGGCCGGTTCTATTCTCCTCAAGCAAGAAATTTGGATTTTGGTGGCTTAAATTGGATTAATCAGGAATCTAACGAGATGCTCGAAAACAGCTACCGAAAACTGGGGTAACTTTGTATTTGTGGGGGAGCTCCGAACACTGCCAGAACTGGAGTAACACTTCTTAGATGCGTCATTTCTTCGTTAACGAGGGTGTCAAATAAAAGCTGAGACTCGTAGCTACGCTGTCATGTGATGAAAACCGATATTCCAGTTCTAATGTATAAAAGTGGCAGTTCCCGGAAATCTCCCACAAAAAAAAGTTACCTCAGCTTATACCTAAAAGCCTCCTATTGCGATATTTCTTTCAGTTTCTGAATACACATCAATGGTTTTACCCTTTGATTTGTCCCATGCCAGTTTGATCGAACCCGACCGAAGACCACGCCGATTTTGAACGAATTCGCAGGAAATGCTACTCTCTGTTCTAGAAACATGCCTGTGAAAAAGTTTTGTGAGATACCCTTCATCGTTGCTCAGCTCTTGATATTTTAACCCGAGAGAACACGTGCTATGAACATTTTTCTCACAGTATTCATGCAGTGATAGGGGATCATAATGATAAAGTGGGGATGTTGTGACGCGACTCTATGTAGCTTCCTTCTATGATATGTTTTAACTTGTCATACGCTTTTTGTGTGAGTCATTTGTACTTTGACCCCTGTATAGAGAAGATACTTCGTAAGAAAATAATTTGTGAGCAAATTTCTCACTGTGCGTGCATTCAAGATTGTGATGAAAGTAAGTGTGAGAATTTTTCTCATCGAGCGTGATCAAAGTTTCGTAAGTAGAGAAATGATAATTATTGAATTTTAGGCGGAAAGATGACCAGTCAAGAAAAATTATTGATGGATTTAGCGAGACATCGATACCTGTATGACAGCGATGTAGCTCCAGCGTGGTTTGCGGAAGTTGCAGAGGATACAGTGAGCAGTTGTCGTTGGTCCCTCACTGTGTTTTTCGGAATCATGAACACTGGTCCGATAAATGCTCAAATTATTTCTTATAGAAACACGAGCACAGCGATGGCACGACAAATTTTGTTTGAAAAATCTTACGTTGGAACTCATGAAACCCCAACTTCTGAAACGGGCTGAAAACAGCAGATATTATCCCTTGAGCTACGAACGATGGCTATAAAGATGAGTGGCGGTCAAAAGGTAAGCAGAGCCGTTGCGGGAAGATTTTGTACCAAGTGCCCTCCGTGCAATGAATTAGATTTGTGAAATTTGTTGGAGATATGAATAAGTAACCCCAAGTGATCCTCTTCCCCCCCCCAAAAAAAAAAAAATCGAAAATTAGGGCTCAAGATTTACTGGTAATAAAATATTCTCAGTTTCTGGAGAATGATCCATTAACGAGTTATTCTGTCCTTGTGAACAGTTTTCCGCTTATTCTGTAAGACTGACATCTGCGCACGTAGGTTTCCAAAAAGCCATCGAGGATATATTGAAATCCAAAGTAGTCAGGGAAAGGAATGTTTTGCTTGTGTTGGAACTGGGGTGATGATCATAAATTCGAAAAACAGAAGCAGTAAAAAGGAACACACATAAAAAAGAGAAACAAAGCTGTTTCTGAGTTTGCCAGCACGCTTTTTCAACTGCAATCCAAGATAAGAAACACCTGTCTAAGAAATCGAAAATTTAAAATTAAAAAAAAAACTTTTCATTAAGCTGTATTCAGTTATTCACTTCAAAGAAAGTATTCCTTTGCTTCTGAACTCGGAATCCGTGAACTTCAACCCTGGTTTATACTGCCACAAAAGTTGGCCAAGTCTCTTATTATTAATACGGAACTCCGAAAATAAACGATCTTACAAAGCCGTAACAAAGAAAATATCGCAACAGTCATCAGGGTTAGAGAAATATCGCGGCTCGAGAAACGATATCAGTGCTGCACTCTAACGGAAGCTGATAGCAACATTTTGTGAGCTGTTTCAAGAGAAAAACTTTTCCGTTTTGGTATGTTCACCATGAAAACGCTTCTAAAATGAGAGGAAAATGTAAATAATTTTAAATTGAACTACACGGGTAAGGTCACTGAGGCCTAGTCAGTAACTGTTCTGAGGAAATTGAGTGATATTAAAGAAGTTTGAGAGGTCCTATTTATAATACACGACCAAAAGGTGAAACGAAAAAAATAAAATTAATTCGGAAACCCAGCTTTCGGATGTAAAAATGAAATGAGCAAAATTGCATTGGAAAATTTTTGAAATTTTTCTATAGCTAAACGTGAGATAAGTTTCATATGGAGTTTTACACATAATAAACACGATAGTTCGATTATCATGTAGATGAGCAAAACTGACTTTACTTATATCTTGAGAGGGTAATCTTTAGGTCGCTAAATTAATTTTTAAGGTTATTTGGATTGCAATTCCAACCCTAATGTTGCCATGAAGGCTGTGATCTGTTAAGATTGGTGAAGTAGCAAATAATAGCTTCAATTACATAATTCGTTTTTTGTTTTTTTTGAGGTGGAGACGCTCTTTTAATTTTTGAGGATCTGTTTCGAACGTAAATTCTACTCTGTGGCACCACAGGGCAGAGTGAGATAGAAAAACCATATAGCCGGACAAAAGTCGCAAAAATGAATTTTCGATTATAACTGGCACTCACTTACTAAATATTTGAGGCTTTCGATTTTCCTGATGTGTACAAGAACGATTATGAGTCGAATTTTAATTAATGATTCCAGCTGAATATTTATGACCTCTTTTGATATTTTGCATACTTAGTTTCGAAGAACACAGAGTCTGCGCAATGTGAAACCTAGTTTGGTAGTGGTGTTATTATGACCCCGAATTCAAGAAAATCCTGATGAATACGCATATTAAAAATATTACAATATTTGGCATCAGTGGAACCGGGAGAGAAAGGAAGTGGGTTTAAATAGCGGAACGAACACCATCCATAATGTATCAATTAGTCATTTATATAAGCAGTCAGGTTCAATAAATCGAACCTGTTCTGGCAGAACAATAAAAACACAGTGAGACATAATATTGATCTACCGGGACAAACGTCGCAAATATTTATATTTATTCTTGAGAAATAACTCGAGTAGGCAATAAATTACTTCTTATAAATCCAGCTTATCACTGGTCAGTGCATTTGGCTGAAGACGTATCTAATCCTGAATCACGAACATATGAAGGGTATTGTTTTCTAGTGAATAACATGCATAAGCACAGATAGCAAGGGGGCTTAGTCCACCACAAAATGGAGATAGTAAAAATAAAACAATATTTCTACTTATGTAAATGGAGCTGGGAAATAAATAAATATGGATTCAAGTGGCAAATTAACCCAATCTAACATTGGGAAATATCATATCGAAACAATTGACAAGAAGAAACCATTCTTATGAGGCTCAGAACTGGTCATAGCTCAATAACACATAAACATATCTTAGAAAAAACACCAACTCCGCAGTGCGACACTTGCAACGAAATCATCACCGTACAACACTTACTCAGCAGTTGCAAAAAGTACTCAACATTCTATTTGAGTTTCCACACAAAGTGCTCGTACGGTCTATGAAATAACTTCTAAAAATTTAATTACTTGCTGCACGAAGTTTCTTGTCGTTAAATCAGCTTACAGTCGACACGAATATTTCAGATCATGAAAGACGTACAATAATTCGAATTATTCGTGATTACAGCCTTCATGATCAATTAAGCAGCTCCACCTATTCGAATGTCTTATGGTAGACAAATTAAGCAGTATTTTAAGAAAGATGATATACTTGCCCCTGACGTCAGGCATGTATGTTATTTGCTGGTCATACATGTAGTAGAATTTGACGACCTTATTTGCCGTGAATCGCAATCTTTTGCGCTGGAAAATCTATTCGCTGATGTAGAGTTCAGGCCTCGACGAAAACCAAATATTATCATTACAGTTTTTAAATAAATAAAGAGCAAGTAAGTATGTCGTTTTATGCACGAATAATTAAATTGTAAGATCTCATGTTATATATCTGCTCGGATTACCAAGCAAATTATTACGAGTATTTCTGTTATCGCAGCAGTTTTTGTTTGATAATAGTCCTACAGAATGCAATGCTGGCAACAGAGCTAGCGAGCAAGAATTTAACTACGTAATTTTCGGTACACAATCTCTTTCGAGGTTTGTGCGAACAATTTTGAACAAGACGAAAATGGAGAACAAAAGCGCGCAATTCTCTGCACCCTCTGGAAATGCTACTGAACAACCTCCGTTCTCATCGAGCATAATAGAGGGCGCTACAGTCCCACTTCCCGAGTCTGTGCTACTTTTCAAAAACTACGTATACAAGAAGAACCAGAAGAATGAAAAATGATATCTAGGGAAAAGAATGTTTTTGTTACCTGTCGTAAACTTTATTGCTGAGTTTGTCTTGACTGAAAATTCAAATTATATCGTCCCACTGCATACTTACGGTCATGCAGTATAGCTTGGTTTAGAGGAAATAAGCCCAATAAGTTTGCGAGTAATACAGAAAATACTAAAATTTTGCACCATGAAGAGATTTTATTGGCTTACTCATTCTAAGAATGTTGATTTCTCGATATAAAGTCTTCAATAATACGTAAGGAAAATTAAAATTTCAAAACACTTTTCGGGCTATTCGAAGTTCATTTGAAGTACAGTAGTTCACATGAGAGATCGATATCGTTCAAAGCTAGAAATATCAAGGCGCGTTACATTGTGAAAAAAAGCTGAATTTATAATTTACTCCGTGGAAGATTACATCAAAGTTCCCATCTGAGGATTTTCGATAAGTAAAAGGGGAATTTTGGCCTTCGCAGTACTTTTAGGGTTGGTATTTCAAAACAATCAATTATAACCCGCTAAATTTTATTTATTATCTGCGAATAATTCAGTAAAGTTCATAATATAGCTATTTAGGCCAATTTATACTTGAATTTCCAAATTTTCAAAAATAATTGCAAAATTTTGTTTCTTGACAATATAATTCTGTGCGTTTTTATATTCAAAACAAGCCTTTGCCCATCTTTGTAGCTTAATTTGTTTACAAGATACAGAGAAAGTTTAATCGTAGTTTTGGTGAGCAGCCATTTCCAAAAAATATCGATAATTCGAAAGCGGAGCCAAATTTTTCAAAACGAGTCTACAGACATAGAACAGACTAGAATTGCTTTTGCAAGTTTAGGAAAAATTAAAGGGGTCAATCATAGAAAATGTTATTTTTGGTTCGGATTCGTATGGAATTACCCAATTTTCTGTATTGATGATTCAACGGCGACTTGGCCTGTTCAACTCTACTACACTGCAGGATAAATAACCGAATTATCGATTATGGATTAATAATTAAGTTGAACGGGAAAATAATGATGGACATATGATATTCTGCACCGAAAAGACACATTCAAGCACTTAAGCGAAAGTGTATGAAATTTTACCCGGAAAAATACACAATTTTTCTCGTAAAGTTGGAAGTCCTTCTTTTGTGTATTTTTAATGAAATCCTAAGGCTTTCGTTAACAACAACAGCTCTTCGATTTGGAATTCGAGATGTTTACCAAATTATTACTGTACGATCTACCTTGTATAACTCAATTTTACTAAAAGTTTCAAGACGAGACGCCGAGCTCTCAAAACATAGTAATGTTTCTCAACATTTTGACCGTGGGTGAGGACTATAACAACTACAGCTGTTGTTTTTCTAATATATTATAGGTGAAGGAAGGAGAAATAACCAGCATAATACCATTCTGTTTGGGGTTTCATTTTTTTTTGTTACGCTCGTGTAGCTTGAGAACCCCTAATTTTAAAAAGAACCCTGGCTCGTAGGGCGACCGTCGTCGCTGACAACTCCAGAGTACGTCACGACTGGTGAAAGCGGCCACGGTTAGGCTATATAAACTTGAACTGACATCCGTTCGAGAGCACTTCTTCAGAGTCGAAGCTTACAGGCAGTTCTATGTACTTTGGTACACATATACTCCGCTGCCTGCTGCATCCAGTATCTGGTGCACCATTAAGGAAATCCAAATCGAATAAATTTCGAGACGCTCCCGTCGCAGCATCCAGACGTCTGGTGCCCCGGGACAGAGCCATTGCGACACCTATGACCTCCGACCAAAAAAGGGCAAGTACTAGGTCTCATTGTAAAGCCGTCCCCGTGCCTCTGTCGTGCATGTTGTTCATTCCCTATTGACAAAGACGATGCGATTTTGAAAAAAAAAAAAAAAACGCACTGCGACATCGCAACTGCTACCGTGGGGAAAAAATCGCATCGCGATTGACGCATCACAGGTGGCAGTGTGAGTCGCAGTGCTTTAGTGGCTTCGTCAGTCGCATGCTACTTTAACAGAAAGTGGCATGCGATTACGCCTGCGGCTGTCGTAGTCGCAGAGGTATGCGTCAGTAGCTACGACAGGCGCATCGAAAATCGCCTTCGATACCACTATAATTGAAAGTCGCATCGAAACTCGCATGCGACTTCGCCTGCCACTGTCGCGTTGAAAGTCGCACCCAGTGCGATTTGTGATGCGATTCTTGATGCGACTGTCGTAGCCACTGACGCATACGTCTGTGGCTACCACAGGCGCAGGCGTTATCGCATGCGATTTAGGGTACGACTATGGGCCGTAGTCGCACCCGGTGCGCCTTGTGATGCGATTTTGGATGAGACTTTTAGCTAGAGTGGCATCGAATGCGATGCGTTTACGAATGCAATTTCTGATGCGACAATTACATCGTGAATCGCATTCGATGCGTTTGGGGATGCGATTTTGGCTGCTATATTTATACCCAAAATCTGGGAGGGTGCAACTGTGGCCAATGTATGGTGTTAGCCAAAGTCGTGTGAGGATTACAGTGCAGTAAAAAAAATAGATGTAATATAATAAATTATATGAGATTAGTATATGGTTGTATTAAAAAATACATTTGTATGCAACAATTAGGGATATGTCTGCGTTTACACCATGCATGAAAAGCAGCCATATAGTATGACACAACTCCATAATTTTGAATTTTGAATGTGACCACAGCTCGTAGCCTATCAAAGCCCAAAGGCTTCGAAAGTTGACAGGGTTGCCCACAAGGAGGGAGCTGTGTTTTGCATCAATGGAATTATGCTATTAACAGTTTAAATGACTTTTTTTGTTTTTTTGTTTCAACAGAGTGGCCACCACTTTTTTCTTAGAACAAAATTTCCTGATTTTTCCCTGACTTTTTTTGTAATTTTTCCTGACCTTTTCCCCACTTTTTTCCGACTAATTCCGCAGAATTTTTTTAAGTTATAATAAAATGACCAAACTGGAAAACAAGTACAAGTACCTACTATAGTGTGTTGTATAGTTAAAGTCAATAACCAAAACAAAAGTAAAACAGTTGTTTTTTTTTTTTTTTTTTTTTTTTTTTTTTTTTTGGGGGGGGGATATAAAAAAATTGGGAAGCTTACAAGGCTTATACATACAACGAATGTGTAGATCAATTTTGATTTATAAGATTCAAATTTTATACAGGGAAAATTCAACGACATAAAGCAAAAGAAGAAATTAAAAATACACAATAGTAGAGTATTTCTTCTCAACAATTTTCGATTTCTGAACGTTCATCAAAACTTGACTTCCACCCTGATACTATTCTCTCAAATTCTTAATTTCTGTACCCAACTCTTCGATCTGGTGACGAGCATCTTCTAATATTAATCTCTTCTTCTTCTCCTCAATTTCCTTCAATTTTTCTGCGGCTTCTCGTTTTTTGGCTTTTGCTTTCGATTTTCCATCTTGCCCTACTCTTTTCTTGTCTATAGCCTCCTTGTACAGACTATGTGCCTTCCTTACAGCGTGAATAATACTCTTATTCATAACAACCTTCACTACTTTTCCGCCATAGTACATGAGCGTGTCATACACTAACCTCTGGCTAACAAAAGACTCATTTCAGAGGTTTTTTTACGAAGATTTTTTTATTTATAGAAAAATGTTTCTCAACGAATGCATTTTCATACGAGAGAATCGGTACCATCTTTAGGAAATTGATTAATGGAGCAAATTTATCACCTTCATGAGGAATTACTTCGAACCATAAATTATCCAGCCTATGCTCAGGAGTAGGTATTGACATTTTTCTCACTGTTTCATCAAAAAATTGTATTTTCCAAACTTTGATCAAATTGTTCTTCACTTAGTCAGCTTGAATTGTATGTCGGCGGTCAGCCTACTAGACAATCAATACAAGGGACAGACCTACATACTCTAATCCAGTCCCACCGAACTCACCCGCCTCTTATGGTAACATATTACTTCTATCTCAGCTTCATATTCATAATGCTCATTACTCACTGCTCCTTGTGAACATATAAGGTTAAAAGTAGTTAAGCCCTGAAATCGAATGGGGGGGGGTATTTTTCCAGGCCGGCAGCTTGGTTAGCCACCACGCTCCCACGCTCTTTTAGGGGGCAGCGGAATTCAAAATCAACACAAGTTTTGCAATGTTCGAGCACAATTCATCTACCAAGTTTCAAACCGCCACCCACTTTTGGGGGAGGGGATGGGCATACATTTCCAAGTCCCTCCTTTTAGGGGGTAGCACAATTCGAACACAATTCATTTACACAGTTTCAGCCCTCAAATTGTATTTCGGGTGGCAGCATTTCCCCAACCCTCCATTGTGATTCACCCCTTTGGGGAGCAGCACAATTCAAAACAGTATCAGCACAACTTCTTCTAGTTTCTTCGGTGTGCGGTATGGACATAAATAGTTTTCAGCAACGCTCTTTTTTGTTGCACACGAAATTAGTTTCATGCAACGTTTTTCTTTTCATCTTCTCTGGTGTGTGCCCTGCCTAACATTACAGACAACATTTTTTAAAAAATCCTATTTCTCCCCCTTTTAATTCATAATTATTAACCCCAATGAGCAAACACCAGTTCTTTATTTATATTTCATCACTATTATAAGCAAACATTTTTTTTTTTTTTTTTTACAACAAATTGCACCAGTACTATTTTTTTCCACCTTGTAATTCGTATTTGTTCACCCCCAGCTGAAGTGGTAGCCACAATTGCCTCATTAGTGGTAGTGGATGCAATTTTTAATGCGATTCGGTAGTAAATCGCCACGTTGATAGTGCCGAGTACGATTCAACCACGAAGACTGTTTCTCCAGAATTTTGGTCTTTCACATTTCTTATTAAAAAAAAAAAAACCTCAATCTTTCTACCGAGTGGGCGGTTTTTCTGTTTACTCTGTCCTACGGAGGATGCTGTTGTAATCTAAAATCTAATTCATCTAACCTATCTTTTCCGGAGATGCATCGCATACAGAAATAATATAGGTAAATTCATTTGACTGAACAGAACTATAACAAAGCACTAACGAATGAGTTGCTCTGAAAGGGAAAAAAGTCAAAATTGAGAATGGTGGCAAAATGTAACTCTCTGAAATTACCCGGTGGATATCGTTTTCATATCAAATGCGAGGAATACTAGTCGTACTTCTGTTGAACATAGATTCTTTCTTCGTCTCATTTCCGGTTGATATAATGTTTCATATTATTCCCTTTTCCGTTCGCAAATTGTCACATGGTTCGGTTAGTGAAGAAATATTCTCGCGATAACGCAAATAAAAGTAACGCGAAAATATTGAATAAGAATTCAGACTCGAATATTCTCCGCCAATTTTACCTGTTCAAACTGCTAAATTGCATAGAGGCAGTTGGAACACGGTGATAAGAAAATACGTAAATTCAATTTCGAAAACTTCCCTCAAGTTAGATGTAATTTTGTCCGACCGATTCGACAACAACCAGACGGTTGTATTCCTCTTAATTTGATTCTTTGTTTGAAACCGTATTAGTAAGCGTGATCAGAAAGTAAAATAATAAGGAAACCTCAATGAACATCTGAAAGTAGCGGGTAGAAACTGAAAGGTGAAAATTCTCGGCGGAAATTCCAAATTTTCCTTTCGGATCATGTTTATAGCTTTCCTCTTTGGTATATGTTTCACACGGTATAGTCCTATTTTAGCCAAACGTGAAAACACGAATATTCACATTTTTCTTATGCGAGGTGTACACCGAGTGCTCAGATCTTGCAGTCCACTGCACTTTTCCTCTCAGTAGCCTCACTTTTAATACCAAAGTGAAAATTTTACGTTCTATCCCTTCAACTTCACTGGGTGCTGGATACTCCAATCCCACTGCTTTTAGTCTTGTCCCGGCTTTTATTGGCCATTGACATATGATGTAATCGAGGTTTCTTCCTCTTCTCCACATCAGTGCCTATAAGAGCTCCTTTTCGCCATTCCTATGTCATACCGCATGTGTTTTGTGGCCCCATAACCAGTTAGTAGTCTAATCATGAGCCTTTCATGGTTTCGGTCAAGCCCCAGTAGGAACCCTGCGTCCTTACCTGAGGCATCTCCTATTAGTGTTTTGCTGACTGTCATGCCATTGGCCATCCTCCAGTGCATTTCCGCCTGCTTACTTATCCAAGCTTTCACCTTAAATTTGTGACGCTGTATGCAACGAGAAAACACGCCCTGAACTTTACCAGTTCCTTTTTTGTGCCACGCTTCGCTAGCGTATCCACGATCATGTTCCCTTTTACGCCGCAGTGCCCCGGTGTCCATAGTATGATAACACGGTTCTGCTGAGCAAGGGTGTATAATTTGATAATGAAGTCCGCCACCACTAAGGATGTGTTTGGTGTGCCGATAGTGCCTTTTCATAGCCGTTCGACTCTCTACAGATATAGATCTGCTTATTAACACGGCCCTCTTCTGTTGGCTTCTATCAATAGCCACTGTGATCACCATTACCTCTGCTTTGAAAATTGTGACGCCCTCACCCAATGTCATTGAGCGTCTTTTGCTTTTTGCTTCGTGATTCCGATTCCTGCACCTTTGTCATTCTTTGAGGCAGCAGCAAACCACACATACTCTTTTCCTAACATGCTTGGCCACCTCATTTCCTATACCTTTCGTGTAGGTATAAATGCACGATATGGCTTGTTAAAGAAGTGTTCCACCGCGATTATGTCCCCCTGCATCCCAAAACATTTGTCTATTGTCCACACTATCACCAATATCGTTCTGTGCCTGTTTTTCTTGGGCCTGAAGGTTTGGTTGACCAACGTGAATATAATATGCATATATACACACAAGCAAACTAACGTATTGTCCCTGTAAACAAAGGTGGCCATCGTGATAGATTGGCAGTTAGGTTTTCAATAATAATAGTTTGCAAAGAAATTTTAAATACGGAAATACGAACTTTCCACTGGGGTTCTTTGAATAAATTCTTTAAAGGACCTATTGCGGTATAGTCGGTCTGCAATTTTTGGTGAATAGATGGCTAGCAAAAAGAGAAAAAATCAATTATCGGACACATGAAAAAGTGGGTAAGATTTCGAAGATTAAAATAACTCAGAACTACAGAGGTTCGAAAATTTCTCAAGGTATTCTAGTATTTCTTCTAACTAGCGTGTGAAAACAAAATTAAAAGTAAATATAGTAAGTGATTTGCTAGCATCGTCTGTGATTAATCAGCTAAAATAATGAAGATACGATTCGGTAGAAGTGATTATTTTTCGCTGAAATAGTTCCATTGTATTTTTTTATTTGTATGAATAAATGGTCGGTAATTTAAAAACTTTTTATTGCGATGTTGGCCAAGCGCGAATTTTCAGTAGATAAGTCTGCTTGACGTAGTACGCAGTTAATGAAAAAAAAAAATTGAAGTTATCTGTTGCACTTCTGGGGCAGTAATCCTTTAGGCTTTATAAATATTTCGTGATTCGTTGATCTGACAGTAGAAGGAAATCGGATTTTACATTTACGATTCGTCGAGCTGTAATAAAAACGATGCAGAACCGAAAGAGGCGAATCTACAGCTCCACAGGGAAGCTCTTGTTGAAACTATATACTTCTTTACATTCATAATTCGATAATTCTCGACACGAGACCAATAAGATGCAACAAAAATGAGCTTCGACCAAGACTACTGTGCAGCAATTAGCACCTAACTGCCATACAAGTAAGAGTTGTAAATTCTCACGCACGTATCAATATTACCCCCTCGTAACAAGGGAAGGTCTGAGGCAGCGACTAATCTCAGATAAGAGGTACAGTCACCAAACGCTAAAGAAAAACCACCCTCTTTAAACTTTTTTAAAAAAGAGAGGGCATATTAATTTTAATAAGATTTCCCAAGGATGGTAAAATGTTTCAACTGGATTGTTTTAGATTCCAAAAATATTGCACGAGTCTGGTAGGGCTCAAAATTTCAAATAATCTAGGAGAAAGTCACAATTTCACTGCGGCCTCTTTTGTGTAAGAGAAGACTGTCCGAATCTGGCAGGACCGTCCAAGTAAAGTTCAGATGATCGAGTGTCTTGAGCCTTGCAACGTGAAGAGTCGAAATAGGTACAAAATCCTAACCCAGTGCAAACATATTCCGTGCAAGCAAAAAACAAAAATCTGACGATTTTAATGTATTGCTAATTAATGTTCAAAATCCCGGTCAAAAATTGGCTGAAGCCGAACGAAAACTTCCCGAAGAATGCCACCTCAGTGTCGAAATTGTGTCCAAGCAGAGGAAAACGATCTTCTTGCTTCGGTAAATAATGGTTCAAAATGTCAAGTGAATGGTTGAATTTGCCGAAAAAAGCCAATTCCGAAAATTTGTGGGAGCTGTCATCCTCCACTGCCATGCCCCTAGTCAGACGTTTCAAGTAATCGGATTGTTTCTTTTTTGGAGTCATTTATGTGCAGTAAATCACTTGAACCTAGTAACTCTCCCCCTTCAAAAAAATCAGATAGTTTGAAGAGCCGTTGATTCAGTATCGCACATGAGCATGTTAAAGCCCTAAACAAAAATGGGGTCGCAGAGGAGATTACTCGGATTGTGGAAAAGCTATACAAAAAGCTTAAGAGTACACATTAAATCAGACCAAAAGGGAAATACTTTTGATACACAAAGAGGGGTTAAACAAGAAGATATTCGTTACCCAAACATCTACAATATTATTATCGAAGAAATTTCTCGGAAGATGAACTCGGACAGGCTTGGACATTTAATGAATGGGAAACGAATCAACAACCTAAGATAGGAAATAACCTATCAGAACTGAGAAAATGCGAGAGAACTTACTGAAGGAATTTGTCAAAGGGGGTTTCAAGATGAACACATCTAAGACAAAACTTATGACAAATGAGGCAAATTCAAACGACTTTGATTTAGATGGGCTCATGATCGAGAAGGTGAGAGAATACGAATACCTGGAGCAAATAATCTCGTTTGATGAACGGAGGAAAAAAGAAATAAGTGTTAGAATCGCACTTGGTCTCTGATAAGGAAACAAGTTTTAAAAAAACTTCGAAGCACGCAATACGGAATGCTTCTAAACACTTTAAATATTAAACAGAAAAACAAAGTCAGTACAAATAAAATAAAATCAAAAACTGAGGCATCGGTTATATTGTTTAAACAAGTTACCTCGCTACTCGAAAAGGGTCGCCAAGAAAGAACGTATCTTGACTCTGAACAAGGTATAGCGCGGTGGGACGTATGGCGATGCACGCATGCCAATGTGGCCCCTGAGACACCGCACCACCGGTTCCAGAAGCTACCCTTTCGAGTATCGCATCCGTGGCGGGAGGGACTCGACAAGGGTTAATAGGGGAAAAATCCATGGGAACATGTTAAATGATTCGACCTAATCCTGCCCTAATTAGAAAAGGATTCCATGAAATTTCTATTAACAACACGAACTCGCTCTGCAATGACAAAGTTCTCAGGAAAGGTCGAATGATTTACTAAGGCTCTTTATGCTAGAAAACGGTTGGACGGTGTTAATTCGGCCCATATGGATATGTGCCATCTTTCTATATTTCTTCAGTTTTGGTTTCCGAATTCTAGGATATCTTTAGAGGTCTTTTTTAGACAGACTAGGGGGCTTCGCCTCCTGGCCGCTTCGCAGCCCGACCCCTCGCCGTCACTCGCTTTGCTCACGCCTCGTCCCACCGCCACAGTTCTCAGTGTTTGGTGTGAAACTTTTGTTCCTGAGTTGAAATTTGCTTTGTGCTTCTTGTGCTCCCCCTCTAACAGTAGTCCTCAATCGTCCACCACGAACCCCCTTCCATCCTTTCTTCATCATGAGCCTCTTCCTCCTCCACCATGACCCCCTCGTTGACCATGGTTGCTCTCCACCTCCACGGTCACACCTCAACAGTCGCAGCCCTCCTCAGCCACAAACTCCTCCCCCACAATGGCCATAATCTCCTACCAGAGGCTCCAATGCCCACCCCATGGTCTCTCACTTACGCAGTATCCCCTGCGAACCGTTTCCTTCTGCACATTCGGGTAGGCCCTCTCCCTTGGACTTCCTCCTCACCTTTACACTCATCGACAACCACAACCGACCTCCACCACCTGGGCCTTAATCTCTTCACATTGCCCTCTCTCTCGCTCCATGACCTTCTCCATCCATAGCTTCTCCCCCAAATTGCACCCTCCGTTGATCCCTCTGATCATCACCCAATCCTCCACCTAGTCTCCCCGATCACCCTCTTCCACCCCGAGTGCCCCCCATTAGGACCACGTCCTTCGACCACCCCACACTACCATGGCCTTCATTTCTGTTCACGTACCACACCCCTACCAAGAACTCTTCACCCATCACTACAACCTCACCAATGGTGGCCTTAGTCCCTCTCTACAGCCTTCCCCTTCCGCGGCTCCATCACCCTACGGCCTCCTCGCTCAGCCATCACGAAGATCCCCTGGTCCTCCAACCAGGAGCTTCCACCACCATGATCACCCCTCCCCCACAAGAACCCTTCCCTCAAGACCACCTCTCTGGGACCAGAACCTTCCGCACCATGGACTTCATTCGCCTTCCCGGCCGCCTGTCTCACCAAGGACTTCCTCCTCCACCAGGACCTCTTACTCACCATTACCTCCTCCACTCGGGGCTTTTATCTCCCGCTACAGTCCCCGCCACCACCTTGGTTTTCTTCCCCTTCAGGAGCTCCCTCCTCCACCATGAGTATCTCATATACCACCGGGCTTTTATCTACCAAAATTTTACTGCCCCTCCAGGACCCTCACCCACCACTACCTCCTCCTTCCTCAATAACCACCCTCTTCTACCAAGGATTTCATCTGCCATGAGAACCCCTCACCCACCACTACCCCCTGGGCTTCATCTCCCTTCACAACCCCTGTCCTCTCTATGGTCCTCCAGCCCCCCTGAATATCCCTGGCCATCCATCCAAGAGCTCTCACAACCATGACAACCTCTCCCGCACCACGGCCATTTCTCTCCCTGACCCCCTCTCTCACCAAGGACTTTCTCCTCCACTAAGTCCTCTTACTCATCAAAACCCTCCGTCCACAGCCCACGCCCCCACAGGGGCCCTCCTCACTCTTCTGGAACTCCCTCCTCAACCATGAACCCCCTCCGGAGGGTAGGCTACCCCTGAAAAATTGAGAAATTAAGGGGCAGGGTAGGCAACCCGCAGCGACTTGAGATCTTGGAGATTATGGGTAATTAGGTCATTATACGTCTTTTTATGTCTTATTATGTAGGTTATGTCTTAGGTGGTAGGGACGAAGACCGGGATTTAGATATCAGGCTCGGAGTTTTTTTTTCAGGAAGTGGGGGGGGGGAGTTTTGGTTTGTAATATATAGAGAGATAGAGAGAATGTCATTATATGTATTTTTTATGTCTTATTACGTCTGTTATGTCTTAAAACTTATGTCCTTGAAAGTAGCTGATCTGTCCCCGCAATTTTTCCAATTTTTAGATAGGCAACCCACAGTGAGTTTTTTCAGGAGGGGGAGGGGGAGGAGTTTTGGTTTTTAATATATGTATAGAGAGATGCTCAGTTAGCAAATGTCCGTTTGCCGTCCTGTTAAATTCGCCAGTGGGCTACATGCAGATACAATTACCTTGACCGGAAACTAAATGTTCATCAAGATCCTACTTTAAACAAGTGAAGCGCTTAATACGCCAGTCGACAAAAGTGTTCTGAGGAGTTATAGAATTCTGAGGAAATGAATCTCTCCTAAAACATATTTTAAAAAACACGAAGAGTGTAGGAATCTAAATCCGCTGTTTTCATGTCAAATTACGTATAATTTGATCATATATTACAAACTGTGCCACCTCCACCTGCGCAGATCGAAGGAAAAGAGTTAATGACAACAAAATCAAAAATTCATTGAGAACTATGAAAAATATTCTGAATGCATACATATCATGCGGTGATTTTTACATTGGTCAATACTTATTAGCTTCCCTGTGAAGCTGGAAAGGGAGGGGCTGGTGACACAACTACCTCGAAAACAAATTCAGCGCCCCTAAAATGTCAAATTTATACATATTATTCATGTTAATTGATGGTAGTCAATATTGGTCTCCCTGTGAAGCTACGAGGCTTGAAGGGGAAAGGGTAGAGATAAAAAACCTCAAAAATAAATACAGTATCCCAAAAATCTATTTTCAACATATTAAGTAACGGAATTGATGTTAGTGTAGCTTATTAATAGCCAAGTCTTGAAATCCTGTGGAACCACGAGGGGAGACTTTTGTTTTCGTCAGTCTTTCTTAGCCTTAGATTACAGTCGATCAGTTACGTATACATCTTATCTCGAAATCATAAATGACATTGTTTTGTCATAAGCCGGAAGTTACTTCAAACTGACTGTACCGCCTTTAAGTCTGTTATCCATTTCCTTAACTGAAGTTAAATATGTTTCAAGGCTCACTAGCATACATAAACCGTCAAAGTACCCCAAAATTACTATAGTGGCCAGCTCAATTTTTACATTAACTTGGAAACAAATTTCATCAAACTGTACAAGAGTAAAAGAATTATTTTTTTGTATTGGATAAGTTTTTATGGAAAATTCGTTACTCGAGAGCCAAGCACGACGGATTAGGATTTTGAGGTCACTTTCATGCTCCAACTGTTTTATAAATTATTCAAGACAACTAACAGAATCAGCAATGCACTCAAAAATGAGGAACACCGTAACCTCCTTGCCTAATTACTACCTCGTAATTATTTATTGGATGTAGAAGAGCATAAGCGAAGCTTAGCGTGATTTTTACATTATTCGCCGAATTTTCGCTTTCGCTGACGTTTACTTTAGCATACAAACCTCCCCCTACCGATTATTCCTCGGTTGATAGGTTTATTTTTGTTAAAGCCGATTTACATCGGACCGCTGGAAAATATTTTCACGCCGAAATTTCCCATATAATGCCAGTCACTTCCAGTTTTCGTTTCTTTTTTTAAGCACAGTTCGCTCTCTCGTTTATTATGCTTGCCTCAGATTTCTCAGTACCTGTCAGATTGCTTCCCTGCACTGCTTCATTTCTCCACCTAATTCCTGGATCTCAGTTTACGTATCCAGTATAAAGACCTTATTTCTGGGGAAGGTGGCTATTATTGTCTACTTCTGTTCGTATCTTCGCGACACACCTACATACAGCTACGTGTTACCCATCAGTCATCGTTTTGGTCAGTTCTACGTGGAATATAATGTGTACAAAAAGGTTTATGTAAGCTTAGCGAGTTCGATATTATTTCAAAATACAGATGTAACTATTACCAACAAGGAAAACTTCGAGTTCGTCGGAATTTCGGTTTCAGTTAAAGGGGTGAAGGTCGACATTCTTTGTATAATATAAAACCTAATTTAAGGTTCACTGGAGACTGCTCATTATTATCCATTTCAACGATAGTTGCTTAGAAAGCAGTAATGGGTATCTCTACTGGCATTGGCTGGTCGGCGAATATAGAGTTATCACCATTACCTTTATCGTTCGAACATAGAAAATGAGAAAAACTTTGAGAAATGATTTCGTAGGTGCAAGTGTAGCACTTTGACCACAGCTGGGCTGGAAAAATGGCGATAAAAGGTTTATCAGAAGTGTTGGACTAATTTAGTCTTCGTCTTATTTTTTAGGTGCCGTATCCATTGACGGACATAGGGTATCTCGGTTTCTCACGCGCGACTATCCTGGACAAGGTTAGTCGGGGTAGCTTGCCACTGCTTTCCCCATAGTTTGTTGCGTTAGCGTTTCGCTTTTCTGTGCCGAAGAGTGTACAGACGCAGTTCGCTTACTAGTCAAGTGTTTTCACACCGTTGAATCAGCTGTCTACAACTTGCACACGCACAGCACCAAATCTTTCTGATCTGATGGTAACACGCCCTGTGATTGTAATGCCTTGTTCGTTCGAACTAGCAAGCTTACAGGACGCACTATCTTTCCATCTCGATTGATACTGTGGTCGCTCTATTCGCTAGGGTGTTGGTGGGAGTAGACGAATATCACTAGCTTTCCGGCGCTGCAAGGATTGCGAAGCGGGTACGTAACTACTCGGCCACAGCGCGACAATGTTGGCTACCCCCTAAAAATATTAATGCAGGTATGAGATTAAAAATACATAATATATTATGCAATACGAGGGTCAGTCAAATACGAATGAGACTTTTTTAACTGGAGCCGAACGAACGCACATTGTACGGCGTAACTGGGTGAGGAAAAGTGATGATGAGGATGTTGCTTAATTTCTTTAGATCCCCCCAGTGCAACAGCAGCACAACAAAACACGTTAGAACCAGTTTCGTCAACATGACTGATTAATGAGTACCAAATGGCATTACAAAACGCATTATCATCAAGTTTCTCAATGAAGAAGGTGTAGAACCTGGCGGAATTCTCAACAGATTGCGCTCATAATTCAGAAGTGGAACATTATGGAAGAGTCAGGAATATAAGTGGTACCATTAGTTCATTAGGGGGCGAAATGAAGTCGAAAACAACAATTGTGTTGAGGGTCTCGTTAAACAGGACAGAGAAGCTCACAATTGACGATATCGCACCTTCAGTTTGTAATGGTCTCGGCTCTCGGGCCTCGCAGGATTTCTGGAACCTTCTTCCGTGGATGATGGTCTGCATTCGCATTATTTTACCATCTTCCAACTCCCAAGCACGCTTCAGTATACCTTCACTAAGGCGCAGCGAATCCTATTGAGCCCACAGTCGTTACTGATCCGAGTTTCCTGCCATGGCGAACTTTCGTCTGCTTGCGTTGCTCGCAGAATTCGGCTTAAAAACTTCGTCCTCCAGCTGATCTTTCTTCAGTGCGTCATCAGACTGCAGTGATACGTGTTCGTTCTCCTCCAAACGTTTACAAGATCGGCAGTCTGCTGGACAGAGATGAAAAGTTTAGACTGATAATCGCTCAATTCGAAGCTTAAGCTCATTTGTGAGTGGCTTTTAAGCGCTTCAGAAGCCATTCGTTGCCTTCTCTATTAAGCGCAAAGCAAGTCATAAAGGAAGAGCTAACGAGTCGCTGATTGACTCTTTAATTTTCATTTTATTTTATTTTTATTCTTTTGTCACTTATCAATGATTTGGATTTCTCATTGCTCAATGCTCATTGACCATCTCGAGATTTTTAATTTTTAGTTTTAATCAAATAATGAATAAAATTATACACCGCCATCAGGAATGAGCTGGTAGGTTAGCTGAAATTCAATATGGTAATTTTGTAGAACAGTGTTGAACTTCACCGATGATAAAATGATATGATTTTTAAATTCTACAGTCGATTTCATATTGAATCGACTATAATGTCGAGTACAATTGTTGACTTACTGAGAAAAATTAAGGAAGGCGATAGCGAATCGCTTCAAAGCTAATGATAAGAACAGAAAGCCAAAGCTAAACTGATGAAATATTCTGAGAAACTGTTAAACTGAAGCCAACGTATAAGCGCATCGCGATCCAATTTCCATCCCTGCTGCTGAGCACGGTAGTCTCGACAGCTCATCTATATTTCTATGGCTCTTGCCTTTCCGGCATCGTATCTCAGCGGAATACTCTTTTGCAACTTCTGAAGTTACCTTGCGATTTGACCCTCTGGATATTCGAACGACAGGAGCTACTATATCGCTGAGTTTGCCAGTCCGAAGAGTAAATTTCTTGCCATACAAATATTTGTAGAACTAATGCAATGTTTTGACCACAGTGAGAAGCTCTCTCCTGATAACGCAGTAATTCTGCTCAGGATGTGAGAGACTTGCTGTAGTACACTAAGCTAGTACACTTCCAATGGCTGTATCACTGGCATCTGTGTCCGCAATGTACGGCTGCTCAGGCTTTGGAAAAGCTAAGACAGGGCTGTACAAGACAGCTTTTTCAACTGCTTGAAAGCCTCCGTGCACTTGTCAGTTCAGACAGATTTTCCATCAGCGGATGAACTGGCCTAGCAATACCAGCAACGTCTCGGATGTACCTTCGGTAATAGGAACAGAATCCGAGGAAGCTCTTGATCGGATGCTCGTCGACTTGAATTGGCCATTTTCCCACTGCAGCAGTTTGTCTGGGTCTGTCTGGATTCTATCTTTTGAGATGAGAAAGCCCAAGAATCATAACTCCTTGGCCAGGGAACACTTCTTGGATGACAGCTTCAACCTAGCACTCGGGAACTTGGAGAACATTTGTCTGACATTTTTTTTAGTATGGCTGCAGGGTGGATCCTCCATAGATGACCACATCACTGAGGTATACTACGCAGATCTTGTCTAGTAGGCTTTGTAGGACTGCTTCTATCAAACGCTCAAAAGTAACTGGTGTATTACACAGTCCAAAGGGGATTATTGTGAACTTCCACGGTCCGAAACCAATTGAAAACACCGTTTTCTTTTTATCCTTGGGGTGGAGGATCTCTTGGTGGTAACCACATTTCAGATCCACTGAGGTATACCACTCGCTTCCACCCAGTGGATCTAGCGTGTCATCGATCCGTGGCAATGGGTAACTGTCTTGCAAAGCTAGTTCCTCAACTGCTCAGCAACAACCAGTAAAGCCCAATGAATCAATTTCAAAAAGAGGGGAATGCTTTTTTCGAACGAACTTTAAACATGTGATGTAACTTTTGGTTGCGTCATTACACATCCAAATCGAACAAAGTCAGTATGGAATGGCGAGGAAAAGGTAAAGTTGCACGATAGAAGGCGCAAATCATGTTGCTTGTGGAAAAGGTTCATTCTATTTTATTTTTGAATTACCAAGGCGTAATTATTTACATTGACTTTTTAATGAAACAAAGGACTATTAATGCCAAACACTAATTTCAACTTTCTAATTCAGCAAAGGTGTCATCTATCTATCTATCTAAGTGCCGTGTCCGATGCCAGATGTTGGCAGTTGCAGTTTCTGATGCGTGACTTTCCTAAATAAGTTAGTCGGGGTAGTTTGCCACTGATTTCCTCACAATTTATTACATTAGAGTTTTTCTTCTCTCTGCCAAAGTGTGTGCAGCCATAGTTCACTTTCTAGCCACATGTTTCACGCCGTTGAGTAAGCTAGTCACCAGGTGCACAAGACAGTATCAGTCTTTTAGATCTGGTGGTAACACGCCCTGCAATTTTAGTGCCTTGTTCCTTCGAACTGGCAGAGGGTTATAGGGCACGATATCGGCTATCTTGCCCGATACTATAGTCACTGTATTTGCTAGGATGTTAGCGGGGGTATTCAAATATCACTAGCTTGTTCCGGCATTGGTAGGATTTGAACCCGAGATGCGAGGATTGCGAGGTGGGTACGTTTATCATGCGGCCAGATATGTTTCCAAAAGATGCAGCGTTCCGATCCAACTAGAATTGCTCTGTCATGACAAGGCTACGTCGCATACAGCGGCCCTAACTCAAGCAAAACTCAACTAAATGTACGGGACAACTGTACAACAAGATTTAAGTCCATGCTATTTTTGTTTGAACCATTAAAGGAAGCCTTAGGAGGATAGAAATTCGAAGATAATAAAACTTGTATGCAGTTAGTGCACATCTGACTCTCTGATTTACCGCCTCAGTCTTTCATACTGGCATCAAAAAACGACCAAAACCTTCGGGAGAATGCATCAAGTGCGAAGGGGTTACTATGTTGAAATATAGGTGATGACGGTGTTGATTTTTTTTAAATGTTTTAATAAACCATCTTCTTTTTTGAAGTCACATTTATATTTGACTGACCCTCGTGTCCTACAGTACTGTACTAGCAAGTTTTTAGTCACGGTGGACATTTCGCATGAGATGTAATTTAGTTGTACTCTACAGATAATCACCAAAGTTACTGGTGAATGCGGTTATCGAGATAGGATTTCTTGGGGTACCGATTTCGAAATTTTCATTTAATTTTCAGTTTCCGCTCAAATTGTGCCCTAAAGTGCGTGTTCTATAAATAAAATTGACAAAAATGATTTGACTGAAAAAGTTCATAACAAGTTTGAAAGTCGATTGCTAATTTCGAATATCTTCACGTTTTTGGTAAGCTTCAATCTACGAGTATGCTCCAAAAATCTGGCTTCATACAATCATTGAGAATTACAACTTCTGGTATATAATAAGTATATGTACGTTTGGTACTATTTAGAATTTTTTTTTTCTTTTTGTAGAAGATTCAGAAGGTCTTATAGAATGCATGGTTGAATCGTAAGTTACTCTTTTCGTAGCTTAACGTCCGTCATACACTGACTAATAATTTTGGCACTATTAATTACAGAGACACCAAATCTGTATGCTGCAGCAGATTTTGAATTCTATTATAAAATTTCCCAGTATTCCCTAGAATATCAGAAATATTTTACAAATAATAAATATCTAATTATAGATTTCAGAAAATGCATCATTCTCAGAAATTTATACTCCTTTATATAGTGTTAGAAAGCATCACCCTTCTTCTCCTCTCTCCTCCCCAAGATGAAAAACTCAGAAGTTAGCATTTAAAAAAAAACGAAAGTAGCATTCAGACGTATCTATATACTCGCTGCCTTCGAAAATTATACCACCACTACCATCCCAAATCTCATTCATTCTTTCAGGTTTTTTCCCCTTTCGAAATGAATTAATGTGCAAGTTTCACACGTACACACCACTAAAATCACGAGTATTTGTGAAAATGACTGGAGTGGAGTAGTTGTTAGAAAATCACGTATGTACGAGTATAACATCGAGAATTCTGATCACCGAGTGTATAGAACTTTGGGAAAAATGCTCCGTCAGCCGACGCCGCTTTCAAAACGGAAAAGCTGTAGCGAAGCTTTTCGCGAATACAATTTACTGAAATAACCGCTCGGAAATTCTTTCGTTTCTTCCTCATCCTTTCTAAATTGTTGTATGAATGTTCATAAAATATGAACTACACCCCTTTACTCATTCATAACCCATATCCGGGTATATGTTAGTTATACGCACGCATTATGTACACACCTGTATATTTTCTCATCATTAATTCTCGCGTTTATATCGCAGCATCATACGTTTTGTAATTTAATGAACATTGGTATATTTAGGATAATTAAGTAAAATACATACCTACAGGCGAGCAAATTTATCTGTATTATCGATTCGAAGTTAGCAATTAACGGGCGCCGAATTTCAACCACACAATCTGAGAGTGAATGCAGATATTTTGGAATAAATTCTGGCTACTGTTGCCAAATTGATTACGCCATGATTTTCCATGTTATGAGTTTATTAAAACTTAAAAATTACTACTAGATTAGGCTAAAGTCTAGAGTATACAGGGAGACAGATATCATAAGAGGAAAGCAATCAAATGAGTAAATTGAAAAAAGGATAAGTTTGGCAATATTCAAATGGCAGCGAAACAGAAGGCGCCCAACTGCCAAATTCTTGTAAGGATAATCCCTACTCCCCCCCCTTGGAAAATTCTTCGCCAGAAAAATTCTCTTCGTTGGTAGAGTTCTTCGCCAAGAAAATTATTTTCCTAAAATTCTTTTGCCTTTGAATATTTTTCAAGTCGTGGTTGAATTTTGAATTCATAAAGAATCTTCCAAAGAGAAGCAGGTTTACAGGGTAAAGAATTTATCAACGAGGAATAATCTTGACAAGGAACTTAACGATGAAGAACTTGCGAGGAAGAACTTACCAAGTAAGGAATTTATCGATGGTGACTTTGTAACGAAGAATTTATCGGATATCATACCAACAAAATAAAAAATATCGATGCCTCACTTCCCTAACAAACCAACTCAAAATACGTATCTAGTTTTACAGTACAGCGATCTAAAATGTTACAACCCTTATTTCTGTGATTTGGGCTCAAATTATCGAGTCTTGACGTCCTCTAGGTATTGACTAATAATTTCCCGCTACCCAGTGCCGAACTTGGGAAAAACGCACCCAGGATTAATTATTGTAATCTCTCCTCCCCAGGAAAGTCTTCAAATAATTTCATTCATTAAATCAAACATTCTTTCAGAAGGGGGGGGGGGTAATATTCCATTTATTAGGGCTTGAATTGAATACGTCATACATATTCGGGTGGTCCCTATTTTTCAACCTTTGATTTTCGGTTGGCCTATCCCCTCACTTGGAGGAGCCTATGGCGATGTACGCATGCCGAAGTAGCTCCCCAGACACCATACTCCTAGTCGTTGAAACTATCCCTTCGAGGATCGCATCAGTGACCAGATGGACGCACAGAGGTTGGCCCCGAGCTCACATTTCGCCTCTCCGTGGCTTATCTCCTAGATCGATTCCGAATTTCTGAAAAAAATTCTACGAAGTCCGAGCAAATTCGGTGATGGATAACTCACGGTTCACGAGGACTAAAGTTCTAATAGGAATTATTATCGATCTTGGAAATTCAAGTTTCAGTGGAAGTGGAGCCCTTCATGGAAGCCTAAGAATACGCTTATTTTTTGAATTGATAATGTCATGGTCACGTGATCCATTCTTGGGTCCTCCTCCTAATTTTGGCTCAGCAGATGGCAGATTTTCAGTTATTTCAATTTTGTTTCAACTTCTACATTATTTGTATTTAAATAAGAGTTTTTTGCATTTCTAAGTTCATTTTTCGAGTTTTTTCCCTTCTCATTTCCTTTGACCCTCTGGGCTTCACAGAGAGCTCATCTTGAATTATTCCTATTTCCACAACATACATCGTGGAATAATTGATGATTAATCTCATGTAGAGCCCGAAGGGTGACGGGGGGCAAGGAACTTTTAGGAATGTACTCAGCAACTTAATAACCCTGATTCCGCTAGAAATAATGCGGAAATTGGAATAAAATTTAAATAATTGAAAATCAGCACTTTGTGGAGCCCGCAGGAAATTGGAAAGAGAGAGGATTATCCAAATGGATTCAGATACACTAAAACCCCCAATTTGAGAAAGAAAATAATTTTTAGGCTCATTAGGGGCTTCGATCCCCTCCCTATTGAAGCTCAAATTTCAAAAATCAATATTGATTCCCGTAAGAAAATCAATCCTTCTAAGGCACGGTTTACCCTTCTCCAACTTTACTCAAACATACGATAGACTTTTTTTTTCCTTCTTTATATTTCAAATCGATCTAGATGGTATGCCAAGTGAATAAATGAATTTTTTCTACCAGAAGTAACTCAGGATTAGCATCCTAATACTTTTATATTATTTCTGAATATTCATAACTGCAAGAGTAGTCTACTTTTATGCATTTCCCCTCAGGTTACTGATCTCTGATATTAAATTAAGAGCAATTCCATTTTCTGCCTGATTTGTTGACCCCTTAAGGGTCATTGTCCTGAGATAGTATTCTGAACTAAATTTTTTTGAACCCCACTGTTTTAGCTCTTGTCAATGACCCGTAACTACGGTAAGGACATTGACCTATTCGATGATCGTTCTGCCGGGTTCATTGGATTTTTGAACCCAAGTGTGAGATTTTGATGTCTTATTATGGGTTCATGTCTTTTTTTAAGGAGGGGGGAGAACGCAAAATCATTATTTAAGTGAAACTTTCTTTGTTTTCATGATCGATTTTGTTGCGAGAGAAACCAGTTATTTAATGGTATTTTACCCCATTTGCCCCTCATTTTATCATTGTAAGTTTCATCTTTCTTTCCGCTTTTTCACTTTGTTTCTCTGAATATCCTCCTCCTGACAGGCGCCTCAGGGCCAATGACTCCTTTAAATCGACCCCTTGTTTAGTAGTGTTATTGAAAAGAGGCGTTGATATAATTCCAGGATGATTTTGAGAATGTTATAATCGAGTGTGTGAAAGGTGCGCAGTTTCAGAGCAAATGCAGAAATATTTTCAGCCAGGAAAATTCTAAGCAAGTTCATTTGTGGCAAATATATGAATTCGGTCACTTTCTGTCGTAGGCCTTTGTTGGTCTCAGCGACTCACTGATTCCTGCATGCCTCGTCAAATCGACCCCGGGGGGCGTATAGCTCCATCGTCGTCTCCATCGAGATTATCGAAAAGCACCCGATTTACAATGAAGGCAACTGTGAGTGCATTTGTGAACATCACTGAGTAATCACGCTAATGGTGAGCGATCACTTCACACACACTAGCTTAAAATGATGAGATGTTGAACACTCACGAAACAATGTGATAGGCCAAAAGTCTCAAAACGGTAGTGGTTTGTGACATGTTGTGTGAGCGTTCACCAAATTGTCAATCAGACAATGCCCAGCGGAGAAGGGAAAACTGTGAGAATTTACGTTCTTACCAGTGCCTTCATTAAATGAGTGAAAGCTCACTACTAACCAGAGAGAATGAGAATCGAGCTGCAGACATCTTGTATTTAAATACAACCTTACCATTTCACAGAGCCTCGATAATTTTTGAAATTGACCCACGAGGGTATTTAATAACGATGTCCGTTACGCCATATACTTCGATAAGTGGACTGCGCGAGACTGCCAGACACATTAAAATTTGCGAAACCCACGTGATATCGAGACTGTCTGACGAGACGGTCGACTCGATGACCTTACTTTCGCCTCATTAAGGAGCATCATTGTACATAAAGAGTTTCTCAAATTGGTTCCTCAAGTACCAATAAATTGGCGGAATCTCTTCACCAATTTTATTCCCATTTTCAATCCTGCAAATAGGATGATCCAAATTAACACGTAAGGTGCTCGTAATTTTGGAGTATTTCTTCTCAGAATCCCGAGCCGCGGTTATTTGGTTATTATGTTTGTCAGCAAGAGCTAAAATGGACACTAACCGATAGACTAAAGAAAGGGGAGTATTCCGGGAATTTACTATTGTTTCGGACCACTTTTACGTCACTATCGCCACCAAAACTCATTTAAGTATAATAAAACTTTACGAGATTGCACTTTCAGCTTCGCCCGAGATCTTCCACATAAAAACAGAGACGCGAAGACGAAGAGAGCACCAGTCGGACTGAGATGCTCGAAAGCAAAGCTGTAATTTTATTTAGATAAGAGAAAAACGTCAGACACAGGCTATTAGGGGTACCAGAATGATATCCGCGTGTATGTTAAATACTCGTACATTCATTTCTGGCGAGTTTTCCTATTCGCGAGAGGCGAGAGCGTATAATCGTTTCGCGCAATCAACGTCAACGTTATACGTTTTCACCTACGAATTAACGTCACGCCGCCTATACGTGAAAACGTACAAAAGAGTAAATTTTACTACCCGGTGCTTAAAATTTAAGTACTGAATCCATTCTCGATGATAAGGCATAATTGTTAATTTGCCGCATGACGTTTGGTTCGCATTTTCACAGGTACGCTCGGTTTCTATACACCTACAGAGGCTCCAATAAAAACTGGGAATAAAATTTTTCCTCCAGTCGTAAAATGTAGGTGTTTCTCATCATAGGCAACCCTCAGAGCACTAATTTTGTTAGGCCTTTTAGTTTTTTTGCTGCTCCACCATAGTCTGCGAAATTTGGTAGCCTTGAAAATGTGTAAACAGGAGTGGACCTCCTATTAGCCGCCAATCTAGAGCGGCAAATTTTTAGGGGTAGCAACGTTATCATAATCTTTTTTTTTTTTCTTTGTGAGAAAAATGGAAAAGGACAATTTTGCCTCCTACAATAATTTGTTTTTCATGATTATTCGCTGGCAAGTATACCGATGGGGGGAGGCAGGGCTTCCCTCCTGGAGGAAATTTTATACTTAGCCCTTAGCAGTTGAAAAAATTTACCATTTCAGCCAGGTGGAGTTGAGAAATTTCAATAGAGTAAGGAAAATCCAATAAGTCAAAAGTTTTATTTTTTGCTTTGATACTTTGATACTTGGGAATTTCGAGTTGAGAAATTGGGAAAATCCCAAGTTGTAAGGTTTCTTTTTTTGCTTTGATACGTTTCACATTCGCCCCCCCCCCCCCAGGAAAACTCTTTGATACGTCCCTGATTATTCTATTTGTAAGCAAATAATACAACAGATGGCGCTAAATATGCAACCTATTGTGCAAAGATACGGGTACGTTCAAGAGAAATTGCTGGCCATCAAAGATAATTTCAACATGGATATGTCTAATGGCTCACCTCATGAAAGAGAAAAGATTTGCATAAAACGCTTCGCAGAAAATGCTCCGCAAAAGACATTCCGCAGAAAAACGTTACCATCGCGGTGTAGTTGACTATTGCTCTTTGCGCCATCATTCGTTCAATCATGACGTTTTGCCCGGTCGACACAGGGAATGCCGAGGGATGCCGAGCATGCGTATGGTGGCGGGGGAGGGATGGATAATCGTTCACACTAGACGGGCAAGCGCGTCAGATTCATTACTTGAGCGCACTTTGCTCGGACTGGAAGCATGAATTTCTTTTATTCGTCATAAAATGAATAAATGTTTAAATAATCTATATTAGTTCATTAATAAATTTTGCAGTACAGGTATTGGGAAGGTATAATGTCTGCCTCATCAAGTATCATTCCTATAGAACATGATCGCCTGGATGACGTAGCCATGTAACAATGTCCTTCCATACCAGTGGTGGGTAACTTCACGAACTTTAAAAATCGTTCACGTTCATCTAAAAGTTTTCTCGTTCATGTTCAGTTCACGTTCACCTACAAATATAGTAGTTCATGTTCACGTTCTTTTACTGTTTGTGAACGAGTAAACGACGTTCACATTTTCGTGGTATTCTTTATTTTAGTATTGATTTCACAACGCGCCCATCCCTACTAATACAAAAAGTTATTCCTAGCCCCAAGTACCAGCCAGCTGTAAGAAACTAGTCTATTTTGCAGTTATAAAGACAAAAATTATCAGAAGATAGCATTTCTGATGTCTTAAGTTATGCTCTTGCCTCAGTTAATATAAAATATTAACATTTTTGGAATTCTTTTTTATTCAGTCACGTCTATATTTTGAGGTGACTCACATACGCGGAACTAGATAATTATTTCTGGAGGAGGGGGGCTAATTTTGCATATGGAGGCTCAGCCTCCTGAATCCTTCTCCTCTATTTCCATCAAGAGAGAATCATCATTTTTTGGTTTTTATTCATATTCGCCTCCAATGTTTACCTTACATTACACTTATTAGAAATTTTCTGTAGCAACACTGCAAATTAAAAAAAAATTGCGACAGCAAAACTAAACCAAACAAAACAAATAAAGTTACAGTAGGCTAATGCGTGAAGGGGGAAGCACAGCACCATTAGAATATTAGGTATAATTGGAAACAGGGGAAAATGTGAAAAAAATTCTTCTAATGCTTTTCAATAAAGAAACCAACCTTCTCATTCGTCTAGTTGACTCATTTCAATATTCACTCTGTTTGTAGGCTTGGGACTCACACGCCCCTGGCTTTTTCAAGATGTTGAAACCCAAGACCACTGCTCAGAAAGTGTACGTACTGAATTGGTTCTACCAATAATCATGTGTGGAAGAGGGAACATGGTAAAAAATAATAAAACTATACAAGAACAGGAAGTATAATAACTCTTCACAAAAACATAAAATCAGATACATTGATATACTGAATTATATTTAAATGATTCAGATTTTCTTATTTTCGGAAATTTAATTTATTTTTTCATGGGAGCCCATAAGGGCTGGGGCCTAGGTCGGGATAGTGACCCTCCAGCCCGGGCAAGTCCGCCACTACCTTGACGTTTACTGGTACTACACCCCACCAGTAAAGAGTAAACGTCAACGTCAGTAGTCGCGTAGTCTCTTGCAAGTTGCATCTCGCCCTCATTTCTTCAGAAAGGAAAGAAATCCCGTTCACTTTTGTTCACTCGTTCACGTTCGTCAGAAATTTGGTTCACGTTCGTTAAAAATGTGAACGAGTTCACTTGTGAACGACCCACCCTGTTCCATACAGTGGTCGGACTATTTTTTCCCCTTATAATTTCCTCGTTTACAGGCGCAATTCATCAATTATTATCAAATTTCGTAATTGTACATTTGTACTTCGGGTATGGTAGCATGTTTTTTAAGAAGGGGCGGGAGAAAGGGATTGAGCTAGGCACAAAAATGGTTAGCGAAAAAGAAGATTGAAAGAGAAGAGCAAGTTTTGACCAAAGTACCAAAACTCGATGAGTTTTTTAAACCTAAATCCTGTGGACCCAAACCGTGCACTTCAACAGAAATAGAAAGTAGATATCCGCATTTTCTGGAAATTTTTTTCTACAAATCTTAGAATTTCAACGTGTACTTTTATTTCTCTCACTCTACCCCTATAACCGAACAGAAAAATATGTTCATATTGAAAGGGAAACTGGTGAGACCTTCCAACCTGGTGAAGAAGATGTGTTACTTTGTTGCGAATAAAATGCGCTCACTGAAAAATTAATGACTTTTTCCATACCTTGCATAGTATGATTGTGAACAAAATAAAAATTCAGATTTTACGTATCCTAAACGATAGTACATTTGTCTCTTTCTACTTTCACACGAAAAATTCGGGATGGTCAAAAGCCTTATCGACATAGGCTTATTTACTCTGAGAGCTAAGGATCTCCCGATTGACAATGAGGCTACTCACAATCCAAATTGTGAGTGCATTCGTGAACATCACTCAGTAATCACTGGACGTGAACTAATGCTGAGTGATAATCACTTCGCACACACTATTTTAAAATGATGAGATGTTGAACACTCATAAAAAAATGTGAGTGGCCAAAAGTCTCAAAACGGTATTGGTTTGTGATATGCTATGTAAGTGCTCTCCACATTGTCAATCGGGCTGTTTTCTGTGTCCCCTAGTTACTTTTTAGAAGTCATGGATAATATTCATGTAAGATCCTCGTACACCCCTGGCATCTCCAGCCTACGGTATTATTCTCCCTGGTCCAATCCTGCCTGAAGGCTCCACCGAGGTCTTCCTGGACATGCATTTACTTGTACATGCCTCGTTATAGGTTTTTGTATTTTATTCACCCGTGTGCCGATAACCAGCGTTGATTTCGTTAGCTGATATCTCAGCAGCAACTTCACTTTAAAACCGATTAATATCATTTATGTTCGATATGTAACCCGGTACGGCCTGTAACTTTTGTATTTATAGTTATATTCGTAATTCGTATGTATTCGCCAGTTGGAAGAATTACTTTTGTTTTCGATTCTTTATTATACATTCAAGCATCGAATTGATGAGTCGTTTCGGTTTGTGGTACAATCTTACATTCATTTTCCAGTAAAAATGGAAAAACATTACGTAAAAATTCACGTGACTTTGAAGAATGTGTTTTAAAAGTGAGACAGAAGTCCAATTCTTTTGTGAGAATCGATCGTGAACTGACTACACAACTTGAAATGTTGTACTAGTGACAAGTTTTCAGACGAGTTATTACTACTATCAGAGCCCGTGAAAGATTATATTTCCTTCCCCTGTCAAGGTAGGTCAGACATTCAAAATACGCTCTCGATTCGGGGAAACAGCAGA
Source organism: Acanthococcus lagerstroemiae (assembly GCA_031841125.1). Classification (NCBI taxonomy): domain Eukaryota; kingdom Metazoa; phylum Arthropoda; class Insecta; order Hemiptera; family Eriococcidae; genus Acanthococcus; species Acanthococcus lagerstroemiae. Next base: position 73,738,700 of record CM063106.1, on the reverse strand, counting down.
TTAACATGTAAATATCGTTAATGTACGCTGATATCTGCCTGTCGGCCACCTCGACTTGGTCAACTACTAACCACGTGATGTGGAAATTTACCTATCGCAGAAAATCCAAATATGTTCAAGATCCTGCCGGGTCCATTATGCACTCTGTACCTTAGGACCCTGGAGCATCGTTCACCTACCTTTCTACAGCCACTATACGCTTAGGTCCTAGGCTAGTTGGTTGAGATTACCCTGCTGGCCTTTAGTCATCTATGACATTATTTAGTCTCCGCCCAGCAGTTTGGCCAGCCCCTCAGATCGTCTTCTTTCGAAGTGCTGTACATTCCTCGAGTCAATGTCCGCTTTTCCCATATCGACAGCAATACAAGCCTTAAAATACACTGAATGCGGAAACAGATACTGTGCAGTATTGTCTACAACTGAATGAGTAGGCATCCACTTTTCAATTTGAGCCAAAAACTCGTCTGTCTTAACTGAGAAAAGAGAAAGACTATAGATATCTGGAAGGAATGAAGGGTGAACTAAGATACGAATCCAGCAAATTTTTCGTTTTGTCATAAATGAACGCGGAGAAAAAAATAAGCGTAGTAAAAATACTGAGAGGCCAAAATAGCGAATACGAATAATGTTGTTCACTTCATTAAATACTTAATTAAGAATTTTTGTTCGCTTCATTGGTTATTAAATTAAAAATAACTTTATTTTGCAGTTAAGTGAATTGTAGCGGAATAGAAATTTTCTGTTCGTATTTTCAGAAGTTGAGAAAAATTATCGGAGGAATGGCTTCTGGCGACTGTTTAATATTGCTGCCAGGAGATATTTTATTTGAACTTATTGCTAATTTTGCTGAATTACTGACATGGAAGAATCATCAGAATGAAACGGAATTACTTATATGTAAATTTTAAGCCAAAATTATAACAAAAATGGAAACAACTCCGCTAGAGTTCGTGAATGGAGTGAGATCGTTATCTCAGGAGTTGGTGTGGTGGGACGTATGGTGATGCACGCATGTCAAAGTGGCCCCTGAGACACCGCACCCCCGGCACCGGAAACTACCCTTTCGGGCATCGCATCAGTACCGAGGGAGATGAATAGGTCCCACGATACTGAAATGTCGAAAAATTATAGGCATCGTGAGTTGATAGGTTGTCAACTAAAAAGTAACAATGAAGTACCTTGCTAAATTAAAATTTTCGGATGGGCTTTATTTTCCTTAGAAGCGCCGGCGAGGAGACATTTTTAAGCTCAATGTCAAAACAGTGAAACCTTTTTTTGGCAAAAACAACCTTACCTAAGTAGCATTTCTCAGACCTTCATTATTAGAAGATAGAAAAAAGAGCGTTGGCTCTCGAAAGATTTTCTATATCAGTTTCTTTGAAGAAGAAAAAAAAAATCTACCGTCATTGTTAGTGCATGTGTAATGATAGGAAATGCACGACGTCATTTATTGATGATACCAAGAATGACAAATGTCTCAGTGAACTTTCCTTAATCCGCCATCACACTTGAATGAGAGATAAGCGTTCGTTAATGACCATATAAATATTGACTTCTCAGCTTACGTTAATCTTAATTGCCATTAACTGTTCGACGTGTAACGAAAGCACGATGAAAAAAACACCTACATTAGTTTTGTATTTTTAGAAACCAAGGTTGATTTCATTTGATAATTTCTTCCACAATAACATAGCTACATGGTGCCTGTAACTATGCAACTCTTGGCAGGTGTACGTGAGAACAAAATTCAACCTGGAGAAGTCAGATCAGCAAAATAAAGCAATGGTGTACAAATTATACAGACTGCCCCCTAGATTATGAGTAAATCTGTAAGTTACATATTCGCATTTCTACCTGGTATAATCATAAACCACTTTACCTATGTTTCTAATTTTACTGCCAGGTAAAGCTAATAACTTACAGATTAGGTGATAATTGAGAGGAATGCGAATAATTTGGGCATATTTAGACATCATTATTGCATATTAAAGATTCGGCAAGTGGTGCCGATTTTCATAGCTTTTGTAGAGATCGTGCCTGACCCACAAAAAAGGTTCATAATAAAAACTTTTTTACAAGGAACGTCAAAATTTCAAACATTCCACATTTTTATCCGGTTTCAAGACGTTTGTCCCCTTTCATCTTTCGAGGCATTTTTGTTTTGAATGTGTATGTATATCTGTAGATGTACGAGTCATTGGTAGAGATGCCCTTTGAAAGTGAATTAATCAAGGCTCTACTACAGGTTTCTTTGTCCATTTAGCTTACACTGTCGGCCTTTTTTCTGCTTATACGGCTGATTAGCTAACAGTTTGTCTGTTGGTTTGCATATCTGCATCTACGATATTTATACGCCCGCTGATTTTTACCTTAATGAGACTTGAAAGATCTTTATTAAGCCCGAATCAGTTGAAAAGGATCTTAATGAGCTCCTTCTTAAAACTTCCTGGCAGGGTTAGTGAGTCTTCTCGAAAGTCACCATGTGTCTGAAAGAGCCTTCGGTATTAATGAGTTCAAGTAGTATGTGTTTGTTAAGACTAAAGAAGTCTTAGTACTAGCTGCCCCGTTGAGTTGGCCCAAGTAAAGCCACTGAAAGTAATAATGGAATAATCTAGCTGTATCATATCTCATCTGATTAGCGATATCGAATTAACCTAATTATTTTGTGTATAATTTTTCACTGATATGTGTCAGAAGCCTTCTCGTTTACTTTTTCAACATGAGGATAAAAAGCCCCTCTAGCACAAGGGTGTTCCAAAATTTCGCTATTTTTGATATGTTTTTCTCCCAGTAGCTAAACTCGTTCCTCTCGGTTTGAAAACCCACCACATTTTTTTGAAATCAAAATTGAGCTCTGCTGAGGGAGTTAAGTTAAACGTAGGATGCAGTATTAAAAAAATGTATACAATTTGCTTCGAAGCTTGTTGGAAATCAGAGTCAGTCGATAAAATTCGTTTCACCATGAAAAATCGTTTTCATGAATGTACGACCGGGGAGAACGTCTCGGAAATTATGAGACCACTCAAAAGTCAGTGGTGGGGGGGACTGAGAACGTAGAAAAGGTTGAAAAGCAAAACAATCGGAAAAAAACAATAAGCTCCTCAGATAACCGAACTTCTTGACAAGTGTTCAAATTTCCCGATTTTACAGGCCCGAAAGATATGATCTCAGGTAGAAAAAGACAGAGGATGTTAAGGCACGGAAAATTCCCAACCGCAGTCCCACAAATTTGAGTTTCAAGCAAAAATTTCGAGAGAACATAAGCTCATCTTTTCAATTTTTTTAATTGGAGCATCAAATTTTTTGGCTTCACAACATAATATCATGAAATGTACGCATGTGGGGTCTCGAGGATTTACCTCTCCTAAAGTACATGAAGTTGATAATGATTGTTATGTACGAATAAGCATCAAATACAAATGAAGAGCCTTTTCCCAGAGGGGACTAAATCTAAAAATACAAGGCGCTGAATCAGTGAAGTTCAGCCAATAGCAAGACTTTTTATTAGTAAGAAAAAGAAGAAGAAAAAAAAAAAAAAAACATCGAAAGGATAGCATACCCGAAATTTCATTATCGGCTTCGGAACATGCTGTAATTGACTCCTCGGGTATTTAGTACCGCTCAGAAAGAAAAAAATTGCATTTTAGAAAAATAAACGATCGATATCTACAGTGCAAACCATTCTTGGGTCACTAATTCCGAAAATTTCATCAGCTTCTAAATTCTGATTTTACTTTTGAACTGAGCAACTCGACTTCATTGAGAAAACCAAACACCGTGTGTATCGAAATAAAGGAATTTTATTAAATCTTTTTATGAAATCTCGATTTCATTTCCGAAATGGACTAAATTAATTTTTCTTTTAAAGTCGCATATTTCGAATATTTCATATTTTCCTTTAAACACCGATTAGAGCGCACGAAAAATTAAATTTTACTCTAAAAGATTTTGCTTGCAAAACCGATGTATCGGAAAAGAGGATTTCTTGGGTCATTAATTCCAAAACAATTTCGCATTTTCCATACGGTTCAAATTTACACTCCATATTTCAGAATTCGCTCTCGAAATAGCCTAAACTTACTTGACTTACGATAAATTAAATTAGATATTAAAAAAGAGAGTTTTCGGTGCCACGTCTGTTAAATTTTCATTTCCTGGGCTTCCAACATTAACTTCGACCAATGAAAGCATCTAAGACAGGTTAAGAATCGATAAACGTGAAAAATATTCGAAAGAAAATTGAAGCGATTTTCAAATACTGTTGATAGAATCGAGTTTAATTTTTTTTTTAAATGCAATACTAGGAATAATGTTTTGGTGTCAATTAGGAACTGATGATGGTTCTTTAAAAAATGATAATCAGAGCCGTATAAATGAAACCTCTATAACAAAAAACCAGAAAATAATTTACAAAATCCGAAAAGAATTGATTGAAAATTCAATAAATATTTTGTAACAGACCACAAATTTTTTTAATTGAGCAGTTTTTCTCAGTTTAAGCAAATTTTATGAAAATAAACGATTTTTCTAAAATTGTGTCAATTGTCTGAAACAGAAAACATTTTCCAATTGAAGATCATATTATTTTTCAAATTTTAGCTAGAGACTTTGATTATAATGAAGTTAGTTTTCTAAAGCCGTTCCAATTGCCGGTAGGGATTTTTTTTTTTTAAATAACTTAATAGTCCTTAAAACTGGGAGAATCTTTAAAGAATACATAAAATTTGTAAATTATTTTAAATTTTTCAATTTTTAATTTTGTTTTTGAATTCCAACAAACGTATTGCATCCTAAAGCCCAATGTACCCGATCAATTATATTGATGAACGGTGCCAATATAAGCCATGTGCGTAAGTTATTAATTTTTTAATTGAGCTTATGTCAATTAAAATTCCAATGACATGGAATTTTGATGAGAAGTTATCAATTGTATTGACGTCAATATAATTGATCCTGTACACCGGGCTTTCAAGATTTTTCAAGTCAGCTGACTCTATACAATTAAGTAAACTGTTGTATAATTTAGTACGGAAATTATTATTTCTTTGAGAAGCAGGGGCATACCGTAGGAAAACTGTTAAGAGAAGAGGGGGAGCATTAAACATTTTACATTTGAGAAGCTCCGTAAATTACTAACAGAGCGAACAAAAGTTTTTCCACATCGAACGTAAAAACCAATCAAAAGCGTCTCAGAAAATCTCAAATTTTTGAACTATTTTCAACTGAAAGCCACAAATTTTCCGATTGTGTTCATTGTCAAACCATTGGGGAAAGGCTCCCCATCACTCCCTAGTACACCCCCCGAGCCGAAATTCTTAATGAGCCCGCGTATACTGGATTAAGAAAAGTTTGTTAACTGCTTGGTGAGGATCATATAACTACTTTTTTCAGTTCGATGATAGAGGCGCATATGGCGATGCACGCATGCCAAATTGCCCCCGGGATACCGCACTCTCTATACTCCGAAAACACCCCGAAGGGGCCTGCGTCATAATAGGTGGGATACTTTTTTCAGTTACAGCAAGTTTTAAAAATTAGAGAGGTTTCCCCAAAGGGAACGAATATTTAAATTTATTGAAGTTACTTTCTCAAATTTGAATACATTTTCTGAATGGAAGTTGATATGTGAAATTTGAACAAATTATTTAAATTTGAGCACTATCTTTTAATTTGAGCAAGTTTTTACAAAAATGAGCAAATGTTTTAAGTTTGAGCCAATACATAAATTTCAGCGTATTTTTTCGTTCATTGGAACTATTTCTTAAATTTGAACAAAATTTTAAACTTGAACACATTTTTTAATTTTATGCACATTTTCCGAAACCCAAAAGCTGACTCTTCCTTCTCAGAGACTAGGTTAAATTTCCAAGATATATCCAACTGGTTTGGAATAAAGGCTTTTTACTTCGTTGGGTTCGAAAGTTCAATAATACTTTCATTCGACACTGTCTGGGGCCGTAAATTCTAAACTGGTCTTCTTCAGACGGACCAATTTGACTCTGTTAAATCACTGATCACGGTATCAGAATAAGAGTTTTGGGGTCACCGACTTCGAGAATTTATTCAAATTTTTCATCCAACTCCGATTCTTGTCCCGAAATCTACAGCTGACCCTTTAAAATAGACCAAACTGGTAATTTGAGATATTGACGGAGTATATTTATGTGTTTCTAGGTCGCCGAGTTCGAACATTGAATCAGATTTCTCATCCGACCCTTCTTATGGTCCCGATTCCCTGTACTGATATTTACATTTCCAAAGCAGCTACGAAAATTTGTAAACCACTATTTTTATAGAAAATAGGATTCAGAATTAATTTTGTTTGAACTTTTAGTCATAGGGAGCAAATATTGACTCAAAATAACTAGATTTTTGGGGCCAGATCTGAAAAGGACTAATACTCTTTGTCTCTCCATTTCGACGATGAGCGGAATATTAATGCCATAAACGGCTTCGTATGACATTTTTCTGAATTGATGCCTTTTTTGGGCTAAATTAACTGCCTAAATTTCAAGCTTGATTCGTAGAGGAGCATGCGAAGGGAGTAAACTGATGATTTCTCCATTAAAATAAAGGTAACAAGTTTCCTTTCTCGTATTGTGTGAAATTTGGCACATTGTTGGAAATTATTTGTAAAGCGTTTAATAAAGCTGAGACTGTAGTTCATACTTTTTTTGGTTTATAGGGCCTAAAAATCCAGTAATCTGTCCCGTTAGCTGCCATACTCAGTGTTTTATCATCGACTGAGGTAAATTCTCAATGGCTGTTCGAAATGGCTTCGGGAAATTATCCGGTAATCAAGGTAATCTATTCTTAATGTTTATTTATTTAGCCACCTCCCCCGACAGTCACAGTAGCTAGTTACCAGGGAGAACTGGAAAATATTAATACGTGTCAATTAATTTTAAAACTAAACAAAAGCAGGAAGAAGAAAAAGGAAAACGAACAAACAAATAAGAGGAACCTCAAGAAATCAGAAGGTGCCTCCAACTACCGAATCCGACAACCCAGCCTCTATCGAGCCAACCAGCAGTTCTACACGATTACTTAGTCATTCAGGAGAAGTACTACCGGAACAAAGAACCCCTGCAGAATCCTAGTACGAGTATATCAATAACTTTCAATTTTGTTATAGAGGTAAACTAGAATATTAAGTGGAGCATTTTGGTAGTGAAGCCACCTAGTCAAACGTACCACCAGGTAGTTACTTGAGACCATTATGAAGCAATAACATATCAACAATAGTCTTTAAGGTATTCAGACGAGAGCCGGAGGAATGCCGCAGCGATGCCGGCAGGTGAGTGACTTGGAAGCCGGAGGGCACAAAAAATCATTTAGACTTGAAACTGGAACCGAATTTTAGTAACACTTCTTGGCTTAGAAAGAGTAGATCGTGATTATCGGGTGTATGAACATGAAGTAATGCCATGTTTGATATCTTATGAGCAGTATGAATAAAAGTTCCACCTGTTCAAGCGAATCTCAGAAATATTTTTAATGTTGTTTAATACGACAGGTAACCTCTAGCGAGACCAAACTGGTTCTTGGCTCTTGATAAAGAGGAATTTCCCAACATGGCGAGAAAGGAACAAGGCTTTCATCGTCGTGCTCGTAGTCTATCTGCCTGAAATCTTGTCTCGGTGGTGATGAAAGTATTATTAGCGAACTTTTGGATGCAGCTTTCTTCCCTATTTTTAAGCTTGCGTTGAACTAAATTCAAAATTGAAATCATAAATCACCTCGTTTCCTTATTATTAGATCGTCCGTTCAAAATTATACTGATAAAATTTTCACGATCGGCGAGTTATAATTATGCCAAACAAAAACAGGCAAAATATAGACTACACGCACAAAGGTAAAGATACGATATAACGTCCACCCCATTTGGGTAAACGTAAAATCACTTATGGAATAAGATTCAATGACCTTTCCGACCAATAAATATTAACGAAGTACCGACGCTGTTGACAGTAAAATGTGATTATAGACTTCCTTTCAATTTCAGGGGCGAGTGTCCATGAAGCAGACGTTTAATTCTAGAGCCGTGGGGTATGGTCATTGACCTCAAAAGATACACGGCTTTCTTTTTCGCAGCTGAATGACAACACTGAAATATTACGAAAATCAGGAAAATGACGCTGCGGTGGAAAAATGCATTGTTCAACTTCATGATAAATACGCTACCTCTTAGACACTATCCTGTTACCGGTGACGGGAAGACAGCTTGATCTATGACCGATAAATCCCTTTACCAATTACATTTTATTACTATCATAAAACCGGAATACTTTATGGAGATTTTTCCTGTCTCGAAAGTCGCAGTGTGTTCGTAACTAAATGAATTCGATTACCTTAAAGGTAAAGTCGAGTCTTCAGCGATGAATGTATTTTTTTTTTTTTATATTTTCAGCGATTTCCACGGAAAGTAATTTTTCATTTAAGCCGGCAAAACCGATGATTTCGCTTTTTTTCTTCTTATTGTCATCAATTCCAAATATCTCGTTGGTAACCTTTATAAGCCCAGTCCAAGATAATGTGATACGGTCGATAAAAAATTTGTCATTCGGTTTCAGGACTTATAACTATACTGAACGATAAGAAATTTGTATTATTTTGGAGGGACGTATATCAATATATGTTGCTATTAATGTGTATTTAAGATCGATGATAGTGGGGCGTATGGCGGTGCACGTACGCCAAATTGGCCCCGGGACATCGCACTCCCTAATCTGGAATTACACCGATTGGACCTGCGTCAGGATAGGGAAAATGTATTTAAAGTAGCAGCTATTATAATGTTACTGAGCGAATGTTTTGGACACCTAATAGGACATTTCATTTTCTCGAAATTTGAATTGACTATTTGAATAATATTTCGCGAGAAGGGAAGAACTCACAATAATGAAAGTTTTCAAGAAAGCCAGATGTAGTTCTTAGGATATTTTGGGTGTACTGGTAACTCAGCGAAAGCAGTTTTTTAATGGTTGCCCAGATATTTTTGGCTTTAATTTGACTGAATATTTTTTCTGTTTTAACATTGTTTTTAATTTTTAATTTCAGAATGCTTCTAAGCATGGAATTTTGTGTCGTCTGAATCTTTTACCGACTTTTCGGAGAAAAGGGAGGTATTACACTCGTCACAGTTGTGAAGATGGGGGCGGGGGCAATGTTTTTTTTTTGCGTTTCAGAGTGTTTAGAACACGACTGTAATAGTGGCTGAATTTCCCGATAAAGAATTTGGTTACCCTGTAGTTGCCCCGGACTTATTGCCCCGCAAAAGGCAACTGATTGCCCTGTAATTGCCCTCCAGCACTCCAGCATCGACCAATCAGAACGCACTGTTTTACCATTGCATAAAAGGGTAACATGTTGCCCTCAAGTTGCCATCCGAGTTGCCCTTCCAGATTGCCCTCTTATTGCCCGATGGTTGCCTTCTCGGTTGCCCTTCTGGATTGCCCTCTTGTTGCCCTATGGTTGCTCTCTCAGTTGCCCTTCTAGATTGCCCTCTTGTTGCCCCGTGGTTGCCCTTCTATTGCCCCATGGTTGCCTTCTCGGTTGCCCTCTTATTGCTCCGTGGTTGCCCTCTCAGTTGCCCAGTGTTTCCCAGGATATCCTCAGTTCAGTACTACTCCCCCATGAAAGACACACTCTCTTATATTACAGGTGACAAAATACAAGTGTAAAAGTCAAAGGCTATATTAATAGAAAAACAAGATTGAATATATATATATATGAAAGGTAATGAGAATAAATCCAATAAAAATTCTCAAAGGAAAAAAAAATAAGGTAGGTACCTATATCTTATATATGGGTCATTCTACCGAAACCTTGAAAATTCATTTTTTTTAAATTTAATATTATTACTTTTATTTCTTCATAGAAATCATTTATATGCATATAATAGAACACATTTATGATGTTGAACCGTGGATGAACCAACAGCGTACTTCTTAGGGGAGAAGATAGAGGGGGCTCAAAATGATCAGGACCACGCTGTAGGAATGGCAGACCACGTTGAAGGAATTGTTGGCTATAGAAAGAGGTTCACTCTTCCACCAGCACATATAGGAACTCATATCAGTGCTGCTGCCAGGTGTCCGGATTTTCTAGTAAATCTCCGGATTTATCAACCTTCGGCAAAAAATGTCTGAATTTCTGAATAATGTCCGGAAATTTTGGGTAAAATCCGGATTTTCGTTGTTCTTTCTCGTTTTGTGAGTTTATTCAACTTCTGATTAGTTGGAAATCTGTTGCTGACTGCCTTTTGACTGCACGAAACTGGACTAGAAAAAATGTTTTCTCGTCTTCTTACCTTAATAATTACTCAATTTTCCTTTCACCCAAAGCATCCTTTTTCAGAAACCAAGGTTAAAAACAAATCCTCGAAAATTAGATTCAAATCAAAATCCACAAATAACTATTTTTTTTTCTTTCTTTCTTTTAAATTCGAACATGATTTGAGAATGATTCAAATTTGCTGTGATTCTAATCGTATTCGAATAAATGGTGTGGATTTGAATTCACGAACTGACTGGTTCTTGCATCCAAATAAAATTTTCCAGGGTTATCTTCCATTTTTTTCCGATCCGCCATTGTAATTAACTCAAAACTCAAATTAAAAGTTGAAAATAATCATCTTTTTCCAGCGCGTTTTTGGTTATTCTTTTTTTCGTTTCCCCCCGAAAATTATGGGCTTTCAGTGTGAGATTCACGAAGAGACAAAAAAAAAGTTCAAATTCGACGAATCTACTAAAAAGATACGAATCCATAGCGTTTATTAGATCGAATTATTGATACGAATCCATTCCTAATTTCTCAGCCCCCATTTAAATTCAATAAAATGGAGGAAAATGCTCCTGGGTCATCGATTTATGCATAGTTCCAAAATGAAAATAAAATGGTAAAAAAATTTTCAGTTTCCCAAATGTAGGGATCAATTTAATCTATAGTAATTGTTGTGCGAGATATTTGAATGATTTTTAATATGGCATTTCCCTTTTCTGTTAATTTAATTTTGGGTGCATTATTTGGTAAAACTGAAAATAAAACTGAGTTCTGCATGAAATTTCCTATAAAAGACATTAATCTCCTTTTATTCCTAATAGTTTTTTCATTATAACTTTAAATGCATTTTATTATTTTGATTATTGCTTTTTTTAATAGCTGTAATGTATTTTTTTCAACTTATGAAACTCGGGGCAGTTAATTTTTTTAGAATAATTGGTAAAAATGAACATGGATTATCATTCTACACTTAATTCTATGCCAGAAAAACTGAAAATAAGATTTTTTATTTTTTCACCTCAAGGTCCTTTTCCTTTGGACATCACATTTGTGCCTGGATTTTTCCGGATTTCTCTTTCTGGACTGTTCTCCAGATTTTGGCGAAATAAATCTGGCAGCACTGACTCATAATCACAAATTTCCGGTCTGTCGTGGAACCAGACTTTAGAAAATTCTTTCATAGTGGTATCGGATTCCTTCATCGTGGCTTTCATAATTCCTGTTGCCACGGTGATGGAAATGAGAAAAAATCTTCACAAAATTGATAAAGGTTCACTGGATCCCTCGATTTTGACCATAGGTATTTTAAAAAGTGATGAAACGATAAAGTGTCATCTGATGTACGTACCCATATATTTAATTGCGATTATCAATAATTTGAGTCGCTTGCGACGCTCATCACTATGCGCCACGTTTAAGGAATTTCTGTTGGTAAAATCTCTTGTTTCCAGCACTTTTCTTAAATTAAACGGCAATCCATTCAGAATCCGCAAAAAATCATATGTGCACACCACCTGACTGATAAAAATACTTCAGGTTGGCTATTCTAAGTGCAAAAATATTTACTCTGTGTCTGTTTTCTGACTGGTTCAAATTTGAGCACGGTGAAGGACAAAAAAGCGAGGGACACGTTTTCAAATATGGCTGCACTGATTCTGACCGAGTCTAAAACACGTACTACATTGCCAACTTATTCACTATACTCACAAAAACTGTACACATGCATCAGTTTATCCAAACACGCAGCGATAATATTTACAAAAAATTTTTTGAAGTCCAATCCATGGTGAGGAACAGCCACGTTAAAGGAATTTTTAAGCATCACGCGCTACAGCTATTCAAGTTTGAAAACCCCAAAATTTTCGGCAAAGTCACCCCGGTTTACGGTAGATATTATATCCTATTTGCATAACGCAAGTCACATCAGGAACGCCCGCATAATTACATTTTAATGAATGGCAGTATTTATTCGAGTATGCGTTTATTTAAAATTTTCATGCCGACGTCATTTTTCAACACCTCCCCCGCTCCCTCTTTCTCCTTCAAGCCACATTCATAAAATTTATTTGGTCTTTAGCAACTTGACTCAACTCTGTGTTGGCTCTTCCATGCCCATGCAAAAAAAAAGCTAGTTACATACTGACTCAGCCACGCGATAAGATCAGTTCGCATTATCCCGCGTCCACATCTCTCTATCGCCATTCATTTCTGTCTCTCACGAAGACAGCTATAAAATCCAAAATTCATGTTACAAATATGTAAAGGCATACACATGGCAGAAAAACAATGGTCATAAGTTATTGTGGGTTAGGGGTAGCAGCTTCCTTTGAGGCAACTTCTTCTGCACTTGTATCATCATTCGGAGGAACGGGGGAGAAAATCTTCTCAAGCAAGGCACGTAGTGCCATCGCCTCACCATGAATGCGCGGGTCATGTAAAGTAATAGCTTGCACCTGCAATCAGTGCATAAGAAAATAAAACTTGGATAATACAGTATACAGTGAAGAGGTCAGAATGTTACTCAAAAGGAATTATATAAAAAAATATTGTACGGTACGAGTGGGTCAAAAACGCGTTTACGGTTGTTCTGTTGCAGAAATTGGCTTTGCCTTGGTCTACAACCAACCTTTTTCCCCACTAGTACCGTAATATTAAAAGTAGGTACATTCGGCATGTAGTTACTCACCTCGCCGATGCAGTCACAGATGCAGTACGCAGCAAGGTGAGATGGGTTATTGATACACGAACAAGTAATCTGCGGAAATTAAGCACAATGTGTAGTCTGATAGGTGCCACTGTATAATGCATGTGTACTCTGTTATACGTTTCGTACACAGAAATATACGGAAAGCGTTATTACTTATTACGTTTGGCATATGTAGTACTCACCTCTTTGAACGGCAACGGTGTAGAATCTGACTACCTTCGAATTGATTCAATTTTTCACTTATAATAACGTATGGGACACAACGATTTCAAAAATCTTTCTTACACACAACACTCGTATCTCGGAAATACTGCATGGACAAAGTTGTGCAATAAAAACTACTGAACTTCCACGTGACTCAAGTCTTGAGCGGTCACGGGTGTTTCAGCATGTACCTGCATCGTATGGGGATAATGCCGAGTGCACACACTGCGAACGAGGAGCGGAGACACACCATGGCACACACATTATTCGAGTGTGAGGCCTGGGAGCAGAGAGACATGGGGCGGTACCGATCGATCCCGGAGAAGAGGAGGACGACGATGACGGCGCGATCGGCAGTCTTCTGCCGGATACTCTAGTCCCGGGGATGCTGAAGAGTCGAAGCGGATGGAACCGGGTGCCGGCCTTCGTTTCGGTCATCATGAAGAAGAAGATGTAGACAGAGTGGTTGAGACAGAGGGCTGACGGATGAGGTAAAGTTGCTGCTGCTGCTGCTACTGCTGCTGCTGCTGCGGATCCCGTTCGGCGGAGCTCGCACGTAGGCAAGAGCTGGAGCGGAGAGAGTACGAAAGCTCACGGGAGAGGTGAGTGAAGAGACAGCGCGTCCGGCTGTGGGGGACCTGAATTCCAGGTGAGCACTCAGGGAGTGCGGACCTCAGTCAGTAGGGAACCCCATGGTGGCCCTGGCAGGGCGCGGCTCGGGCCCGGCCCCAAAGCGTCCCTCCGGCCACTGATACGATACTCTAAAGAGTAGTTTCCAGGGGTTGGGTGCGGTTTCACAGGGGCCACTTTGGCATGTGTGCATCGCCATACGTTCCACCACACCAACTGGCGGCCTACGCAATTAGTTATCCTTTAGTTACCCGTGGCGGAAAAGTTACCCATTTGTTACCCTCGGTTACCCTCTCATTACCCTTGTTCCCCTTTAGTTACTCGGGTAACTTGTGAGATTTTGCGCATCGGGAGTGTGGACAGATTAATACGAGGTACTTGGCCTAGTAACCATTCCATGGCTCTGTTCATTGGCCGAACTGAATGAACTGAAAACCTCGACAACCTGTTCGACGAGGTCTCGGTTTCTGTTTATCTCCATATCTATCTGTAAAGTTGTAATTTTGTCTTCCAGTTCATAGGTAATTGCTGTCTGTCTCGAAAGTTCTCGAGTTTTTTTGTTTTTTCCCCTCACGGTAGCGGAAATGAGGCTATAATAATGAGGTATGTGGTATAGGAGAAAAAAATCAATAGGAGAATCGCTTAAAATGCTTTCTCGATTACCTACTACTACTTTCATTCCGTAGAACTTGTATAAATATTACGAACAATTTTTCACATGAAAACTATTTAATTGTCAGTCTAAAATCGCAGTTTAGTTTTTTCATTGATCCAGTCTATGAATGCAGCTACTCTGGTATACACTCCTGGGTAGTCAGGATCGGCACAGTTATATCCGAAAGATACGATTCCACCAAGGTAAAATCGGTCTGAATCAGGCGAGAACATAAGAGGACCTCCAGAGTCGCCCTGCATTACACACAATACATTTATCACACCTTAATATTAAACAACTCAGAAAGAAATGTTATAGTAAGTATAGGTAATAAACAGTTTCTACCTGGCAAGTATCAACTCCCGGCTCTCCAGCGCACATAACTTTCTGATTAATAGTTGTAGGACTTGCTTGTCGAGAATACGCGGTAGCACACTCTGTGGTACTCACAAATTTAATTCTAGCTACCTGCAGTCTTGTTGTCGAAGGACCTTCTGTAATTGTTATATCAGAATTTTCATCTTAGTTAATTAGGTATACTCCACGTTAGTCGTATCTAAGCGATTTGGACGGAAGATTTGAGCTCTGCTACTAAGTAACAAATGTGCTAATAGTGAAAAATTTTAGGGTGTAAAAGTTCGTAAGCCTTTTTCATTCTACAAACGAAGGTACGATTTTGCCGACTGGTGACATAAAAGGAATTCACGTGCCATCAATATTTCCTGTATTTTTAACTACTTTTCTTGTGATAATGTTGAAAAATAGTTGTATTTAGAAATCTAAGCATGTGATCACAAAGATACCTACTCATCCCGTATCTACTATTGTTTTTAGTGTTACTGACCAATAATACCGTATAAGTTCTTAAAATATTATTTATGATCATGGCTATGTATATACCCTTTAACACGAAGATCATACTTACTCCATTCAACTGCACCCCAACCAGTTATGTACGAACTTTTTCCCATATAATAAGTATCGCTTTTGAACGTATCATTACTCAATAAGCACACTGGACTGACATTTTCTGCATCACATAATACAGAATAATCATATTATTTTTTTGTAGATATAGGAGTGCAAGAAATTTTACTTCCTCCTATAATAAAAGTTGGGGGAGGGCTTTTTTGGACATCTTTATTTGAAGGGAATATGTAGTTCTTGTGTTTGTCCTTCAATAAAAAAGTGAGCTTCCAAATTTGAAAAACAAAAGTTGAGAGAATGTAACCAGTGCTCCTCTCAGGCAAAATAAGTAGATACGTTTTTCCCTTATTCCCAGAAAACCACTTAATTTCTTTTACACATGGAGGGTTCAAAAAGATCTTGAATAGCTATAACGTTTGGGGGCCTTACATACAGTTGGGTGAGGTGGCACTGTATGCGCCGGGTGCTCAGATTCTGTTGTCCATTGCACTTTTTCTCAGGTTGCTGTTAAGGATCAGCTCAGTAGCCTCACGTTTATAGCCAAAGTGAGAAAATTCGGGGCCTTTAATCCTCTTTCATGGGTGTAGCCAGCGAGGAGCAGGTGGGCAATTGCCCCCCGGATTTTGAAGGGGAAAAAATGTCCCTGTGCTCACAAGATTATTTCCGAATGTTTAAAGCCAACTGAATAAAATTCGCAGAAAATAGGATGTGCCTAGAGGCCACGACGCTAGACAACGAAAATGGTGTGACCACACTGATAGCAACGCAGCGACTTGCTCCTACACAAATCCCCCCGCCCTGGAAAAAGTTCTAGCCACGCCCATGTCCTCTTTTTCTTCATACAGATTCGGATAAGTATAAATAAATACCTACCTTCACAAGTGATTACTGTTTTATTTTTTTGATAGGCTTCGGGTGTGCAAGTAAAGGTGTACTTTTTCTCACGTATCAGTTACAATCAGTTACAGCCCCAACACTTTTTGTAAGTAATCTTTTGTGGAAATCAAGGAGCAACTCATTTGTCATTTGCGCCGGCTCTCGGATTTTCAAGAAATTTATTTAATTTATCTAAAATTATATTTCTGTTTTGTTCCGTTCTTTTCTGACATTTTCATTTTTTTGCTTTGGCACGTAAAAAATATGTCAAAAAACGTTACTTTAGCGCCCGTAACGCTCCTCCGACACGAATTCAGTGGTTGACATTTCCATGGAAATTTATTTTTCTTCCAGACATGGGGAGGGGGATTATTCATCAGCGAGACATGAAAATGCTCTCCCGTAGTTGCAGATCCGTCTGCGACATGTTTAATCTTTCATTACAGTTCCGTGGGGGAAAGGGGGACAAAGGGGGAAAATGGAAGGGGAATTTTGGAATTGTTTTAAATTGAACTTCTTCACACTATGTTAAAATTTGGTGGCTATAACTGTCCCCCTTCAGAATTTCTTTTGAAAAATGATCTTACCCCGTGGAATTTCTTGCCTCAACGTAAGAAAAAAAAAAAAAAAAAGTCCAGCGGCACCCATAATCATGGGCTTGAAAAATGTTCAGTGAAACAGACATGTAATAATATTAACATACTGTTGAATTGAACGGGGTTTCTCAGCCGTAGTAAACCTATGTCATTAGTCACTGGACTACTGGTATAACCAGAATGAATGATTATCTCCTCCACTGGAACATCTACCGGACTAGCGCCATCAGGTACGCTGGGATCCAGATCTACATCTCCCAAACGCACGGTTGTTCTGAAATATTAAGCATTGAAAAAATAATTTAACTAACGCATATTATTAATTTTTCCAGGAATTCAAAATCAGTCGTTGCTTATATTTGTACACTGAAGCCCTGACGGTCTAAACTAAATGGACGCAGGGATAGTTAGTGATATTCAGTGAGAAACATTACCAAATACACTCTCTTATTAATAATAAAGATCAGGAGCGGATATGGCTTTTATAGTGGCCTGGTAAAGGAACGTGAAAACGGCTCACATGCATAAATTTTTGCGTCAACTATTACTGAATGCCACCGGCTGACCGGCCCTTTTTACCCTTTTGGACGACGGCCCAATGGGCCTTGACCCACCGGCCCACCATTCCTGTCCGCCCCTGATAAAGATGGATGGTTAGGTAAAGTCAATCATTTTTAAGTAGCTAAACTGTCCATAGTTAGATAGCAACTTTACTCTAACCAGCCGCATTACAAGCTTACTATATTTTGTTAAACCGGGCATGCTAAAAGTTTTTCATTTTGATTAAGTCTTCGCAAAATTGCTAAAGGAGCCCGGGAAATAATCTTGTCAAGTACATCATTTCGCACCTATGTAATGTAACCAATATCTACAAATCTAGCTCGTCTGGACTATGAGTTATTAATTTTAACTATATCTCGCAGTCTCCTCCACCTCTTCTTGTCCGTCATATTTCACCAGCTTAACTAAAATTCGAATTAACTTAGGATCCACTAAGTACCACAAATTTGATGGTTACCTTACTGACGAAATTCAACGGCAAATGAAGGACAGTATGCAGCCAAGAATACTTTTAGAAGACTCTCCATGGACTCATCAGTTATGTCCATTAAAAATTAATGACTTTGTCCCTATACAACCGCGTCTTTTTTTGCCTTTAAGAAATAATTTCCCTATCTCCCATTAAAAATTCTACAGGAACGGCCAAAATGCGGATTTATTTTGGACAGATTGGTGCTAGAGAAATTGTATACATACATCCAAAGAGCAGACTTTTGTAAAACAAGCTGGTACTGAGAGTCCTGGAATTAGCTGTACAGTCTAGATAAAAATAAATAAATAAATAAAAATATTTGTAGGAATGCTTTTTGCTGCAGACGAAGACAAAAGATATAGCTCAATATAGTTCTAATGTGCAATGTACTACTCGAACATAAAGTCTGTAGGAAATGTGCATAGTATGAAAATATTTTCCCTGTTATTGATACCATCAGTACCACAATCATCCAAAAACGCATCGATATAAGGGTTAAACTGAAAACTCCAGAGGAAATTGAGACAGAGGCTAATCAACTCACAGACGCAATTTGTGAAACTGCAAGAATTGTTACCACGAAGCTGAAGAATACTGCATACCAAAAAATTACATACCCTCTCCAGATACGCGAAAAAATACTGGAAAGACGAAGAGCTCGAAGAAGGTGGTGGCATAACGCATAACCAGCTGCGACGCTTAATACAGGAAGTCAAACGCAAAACCTTCACGACCTACCAAGAAGATCTTAACCCACGCGAAGGCCACTTGACGCATCAAACGACCAACGGCTAGAGTCCCCTATCCTGGACTAAACGGGAAAAGGGGTTCAACAGTGGAAGGGCTGCTGACTGAGACCGGCCTAGAGTTGAATACATCCCTGACGGAGGCGCTCCTGTTTCGAAATGTCCCAACCGCGGCGAGGAACCTCCTAGGAGTGGGTACCCTATCCGCAGTAGAGTATAAAGACTCAATGATTCCCATGAGGAGGGAGTTGAAGTACCTCATCGTGATGTTGATGCCGAGGAAAACTGACTACCCCACTTGCGGTACATTCGTACCCAGTGTGAGAAGGTACTGCCTGTACTGACGCAGCAGTGCCAGAGAACCTCCCGATATGGCAATGAGGCCCGAAGGGTTATGGTCAGTGACTGCCGCCTGAGTAGATATTCTCTTTTCTAATTTTGCTATCAACCCCCGAGCCCTGGAATCTGCCCTTTCGAGCACTACCTCAAAAGACGATGGGGAGGCTGTTAGGGCTGTTTTAGCCCTCTTCACTTCTTGCCGAAAAACCAGCCTAGGTTGAAGTATAGCGAGTTGCTATGTGGTCTCGAACCCGGAACCTCCGGATTCTGAGACCAGCGCGCTATCCACTCAGCCAACCAGACCCTATCTTGAGTAAATATTACTATTGCAGCTCGTTGTACTACCATCGGGTACACGAGCTGCGCTACCAGGTGGAATTGAACAAGATAAAGAGGAGGAACGATATTCTGTGGAGCCGGCGGCACTGTAGCGTCAGCAAGGAAGGGGCGGCCGTAATCAACGCGACGCCTCCCCTGGACCTGCTCATCTTCCAGAGATCAATAAAATATCTGGTCAAGAGCGGGTTCAGGATCGACGATTGGCTACACCTTTCCCACGTTGATCCCTCCTCCAGCGAATAGCAGAGTCAGCACTACCAGATGACCACCGATGAGTGGGATCAACACGACTGTGGCGCAGTAGACATAGGCGCTGTTTCCTGACGTGTGCGCCAGATTGGACCAGAAATACGAAGAAGAAGAAGAAGAACTGAGTAAGATGGATTTCATCCTAGCGCAGGTAGTTTCAGGTCACGTGTGCTTTGCATCGTACCTGCACCGCCGAAATCGCCGGGACAGCAACCGGTGCCCATTCGATGTTGGCTTGGAGACACCTCGGCACGTGTTCCAAGAGTGTTCCGGTGGGCTGACGGGATGCCGGATGACTAGATAAGAGACAGCCGTGAGCACCTGCAGTATATGTGAAGGGTAGTGGAGAGTCTGTGGCGTCTCGAAAATCCTCCATATCCCGCGGGTCAGGAGGACCAGAAGGGATGAGGGGCTGAAGAAGCCGAAAGAGACTGCCCCCACCGACGCCGTCGCCGCTGCAGCAGCTGAAGAAGCCGCCGATTGCCGCCAACCAAGGGCGGCGAGCTGCGAACCCTAATAGGTAAGATCGTAGTAAGTTGGGTGTTGACTAGGTTCACCTCTTCTGCAGTGAGGCAGGGCATGAACGGTTCGCAGCCCCCAACATTAGTTGTCGCCGTCATTTTCATAAAAAGGAAGACACCAATACAAATTTAAGATGTCTAGTATAAGTTTGTAAGGCCCGCCTCCCCCGTAGAAAGAGGTCCGGTTTGGCCACAAAATCGAAGTCATAGCTGAATGCGAAAGGTTTCCTGTGGCAGCGAGAAACCTTAGGGTGAGAGTCGGGCAAAATAGGGGACCCCAGTCGAAACAGAAAGCTGTAACTTAGATAATTTAAAATTTTAGATATATTACGTAATAGAAGGAGCCACCGGCCAGATGCCAGAGTGGCCGTCCCTTTGGGTAATAAAGAAATAAAGAAAAAAGTATAGGGCGGGCCGTCCTCACAGATAACGAATTAAAAGATCTTAGATCTGAAAACGTCGTAATGGAAAACACGATGAGCATTTTATCAAGTAGAAACATTCATGTTTTTCCTATTATATTTTTGATATGAAGTTTTGAGCCTTCTACCGGACTCTAAATTTTTCCAGAAATACCACATTCATCCAAAATCTGGAGTCCCGATCTGAAAAGGCAATAGGAAGGAAAAGGTAGGTATTGTGTCGAGTAATAACGTCAACATTTTATTTGCTTTTCTTCATAAAGACCTGAGTCTTCAATTTTCTTCGTAACCCCAATTTTGAAAAATGCGAGTATCCAGTAAAGTGCTGAAGACTTAATGTAAAAAAATATAATAAAACTGATCTTTACTATTCAGTGGCGGATCTAGAAATTTTCCAAGGAGAGGGTTTTGAAAATAAAACTTTTTCCAAATCCTCACCATAAAAACCAAGCTGGATGTCATTTTAAATAATTTCTAAATATAAGTTTCATAATGTGATTAACTCGTTTCAAAATGAACATTGTAAGCTGTAGAGTGCTGCAGATACTGAAAAACAGGATAAAAACTCAAGATTGGCAGTGTTTTTCTTCTTATTCGGCCCGAAGAGTGTATCCGCCCCCCTCTCCCACCCACCCCATAGATCCGCCACTGTTACTATTTGATACAACACCTTCATTTTTTCCTATTGCGTTTTTGAAATCGAAGTTCAAATTTTATGAAATGGTTGTGTTTGTAAATAATTAACGGCTCGGCAGAGAACACAAAATTTCGATATAAAAATAAATTGAGATATGGATATTCGTACTTAATATGATGCCCGCTTTTCAAGTTCGATTTTTCAGCTTTCCTTACGATTTAGCCTCATGAGACAAGGAAAGCGACATTGTCCGTGATTTGTCCACGATTTGGCTACACACAGACAATTCCAAATTCTCAAAGGTGTCCTAAATTTGTCCTAGATTTCTGTCTATACGGTCATCCCCTTCTCAAAAAAACGTAGGTAAACGTGGAAATGTGTGGCCAATGGCTAGAATGTTGACCACCTCGGTCATTCGTCCTAAAGTCGCCGTAGAAAACGATTGTTCGATCAGATGCAGTGAAAGTGCGTAACAAACATGGAAAACTATATAGACGGTACAATTATAAGGTAATGGACAGTACATTAAGGAAGATGTCGACGAGTAAATCTGTTACAGATGGAGGCTGAAGCAATCAAATTACTGTATTTTCTGACCAGAATTACTGCACTTGAAATTTTGAAAATACATTCTACTCACAGGCTCATATTACTTGGCAGATTCGCTAGACAATGTGCCGCCGTCAACACCCACGTATTTGAAATAAGAGAGCCACCGCATCTGAAATCAGGTCCCGGTTTGCTTCCAACCCGATATCCTAAGGCTGCCATCCACGGCCACTCACCTACGGATATAATTTTTTAATTACCCTTAATTCTACAGAGCTGTTCTTAGTAGTCAAAGACTTTTCTTTTCAAATTCCGTAAGCTTCTTCTCACCCAAGGCTGCAAGGTTGCCGCCGACAAGATTCGTGATTTTGATATCATTTTTGCCGCAATCTGGAACTGATAATGCTCCTGGTGGGGGTCGGACGCCTCCTGGTCCTTTCGTAGTATCTGGTTGTACTACCGTTGTTGATGAAATTGGACAGCAAACTTGCGTAGTATAGTTTTTTAATCCACACTGCGATTTCTTCACAAAGTTGGCAGTTATATTATTGGCCGCGTTTCGATTAGTAAGCAAACCCAGAATCGACGGGCAGTTTCTGGTATCTATACAGACACCCGCTTCGTTGTTTGGAGTTCTGCATGAAGGTGGTGATCCTGCAAGCAGAGAAGACAGTTTTTAATTATCTAAAATCTACTTACCACCGAATGTATCAACATTTTTGGAATCTAATTTTTCGAGGTTTTAAATTGTACAGAGTTATTCAGAATAAAAACATTTTGTCGGTAGATTTCGAATATCTACGCGTTGGTGGCGTTGCAAATAATGTATGTACTTACTGACATATTATTATTAGAATATTGCATAGCCTGCGGATGATCTGCTTATTAGAGGTGGTTACATAGACAGGATATTAAAACCGGTCATATACTTCCAATTTGTTGCCGGCATAATTATAACCTACGATGGATACAATGTAGATATGGCCGTGAAAATAATGCGTCTCATTCCATCTTTCAACTCATCTGAGTACATCAATTGGTATAAATATCTAATAATGAAGGAAAATGCATAATGGTCAGCACCGGCGAATGTCCAGTTGTACTAGAGCACGTGCACCAACATCTGGTGAAAAATCCACATTTTTTAAAGGTCAATGTTTTAATACTACTTATCGGTACTTATTGGATGTTTTTTGTTTCAATTTCTGGGAGGGCGTCCAGGGTTCCTTATTTAAAAGTTTTGTGCTTGCATCAGGTGAAAAAATGAAAGGTCGCCGGCCCTGATAACGATGTACATTAATAATATATACCTATATGAACCTTAATATCCTTTTTCATGGCACTATAATCGTTCTGAAAACATTTATTATAATGATTTTCATTGCGCGATTCTACTATGCAGTGATGTTGTGAGCCAATTCATTGATGGTTCTATCAACTGACTCTTCTCAGTAAAGCATGGTTTTGCTATTAATCCTAAAAGTTGATCAACATCATTACAGTCATCAAGTTCATTGGGTAAAGGGCCATTTCCCCGAATGCAATTTCCCGACCAGCTGTCTTCCCGACAAATCTTTTACCCGACGAATAATATCACAACTACATAATTTCCCGATAAACAATATCCCGGCAGCTCAAATGCCGACACTTAAAGTAGTATATATTACACACCAAGAATTAGAGTCAAAAGTGAGTGTTTACATGGCGAGGGAAAGTTTGCGAACGAGTGTAGCGAGTGAGCAATTCCCGAGTCATGTAAACTCACTTTTGGCTCTTGTTGTGGAAGATATTTAATTATTTTTCAACATTTATTTTGATTTTTTGGTCATCCGGAAGTCTATATTTTAATTCTTCCAGGATTTGGATTAATAGCACAAATTATTAATCAAGAAAATGGAAAAATAGACATTTTTAGAAAAATTAATATAATTTATGCTATAATTTCAATTGGAATTCTAGGATCTATTGTTTGAGCTCATCATATATACTACTTGATCAGAAGCGGCAATGTTTTTCGCTGACATGGTCCGTATTTTTTTCTTAAATCTATTTATTTATTTAAATTATAGACAGGTGAGTTTTGTGTGCGTAGGTAATTAATTCAAAAATTTAATTTGTTCAGTTAATTACTACGAAGTACAGTATCACATTCTTGTCTTCAGTTTCTTCACGTGCACAAACAGCATATTACACAGGTATGGCCAGCAAACGATGGTTAACAATGAATGGTAACAGCTGTACTACGTCGTGAATATTTAAATGCGTTCTTAAGTCGCTATTTGATAATTCGCTCCGTGGTGCATGAATGATAGGCGCTTCTTGTCGTTTGTAAAACACCAATGTAAACATTGCCTTTCTGATCAAGTAGTATAGAAAAAAATTATTTTAATGTTATGCATGTTCTCATGATAAAACGATAGTTGTCGGCGAGTAAAGGGAGGAAGTGTAATTCTGAATTGGGTTCCACATAATCATCAAATTCGAGAGTAATGCTGCGAATGTGATCTTGTAAAGACAGCCATTGTTTGCAGGGGAGTTTTTCCACACGCCTTCCAAGGCTTAATTCAGCCAAGCAGGTTTCGGTGTTTCCCTGCTCCTTTCGTAGTTCAGAATTGCAGCATACGATATTTTGCAACAATCATTCTGAACCTGTTGTGCCAACCCTCACTAACATTGTTAGTTATGTGAATGTTGGCCAATGTCGCGTCACGCTGATTCCATATTTCCAGTGGCACAGCTCGTCCTTGACTTCTGGCGGGTGTACCGCGGATGTAATTGGTGTCGAAGTAGTTGTACAAAGGAAGGATTTCCATTGGTGCATCGTCGAATGGAAGTTCATAAGCCCGCACAACTTCTGCTACTGGGACGTAAGCAAGAGCTAATACCATGTGAGTGTATGTCTTGATACTCCTATCATCCTCATCATTGCACATTTGCTGTAATCCTAGCGCCTGTACGTGCCTGTAAACGTTTTGGCCGAGGTGGAAGAAGCAACATTCAACTGATACTCCTGGGTAAATTTTTTGAGCAGCATTAATGATGCCTAGCTCGAACTGATTTGTTCCATCAATATTTCGGCTTTCACAGTGTCTTAATTCGGTGGATGTGTACGCATCGACGTGTCTGGTCCAGTCACAACACTGCAGGCTTAATTGTCACAGCTCGCGCAGAACACTCACCAGATCGGATTCGTTGACAGTCCCAACAATTCTGACCTACTTGTCGTCGATGAAATTGGAACCCTATGTACAAACGAGATAAAGTTCTGTCGGGAAATTGCAGTCGGGAAAAAGGGCTGTCGAGAAATTGCAGTCGAGAAAATTTGATGATCGGGAAATTGCATTCGGGAAAAAGGGTTGTCGAGAAATTGCAGTCGAGAAATTTGATGGTCGGGAAAAGATTTTGTCGGAAAATTGTATTCACGAAAAAGGACCCAAATCAGATCACTGAAATCATCAAAATCATGATCTTACGTGACCTAAGATCACTTTCCATACATTGATTTTAGTGAAGATCAGAGATAATTTTTTAGACGGTCTTCACTCTTATTGAGTACAATGGAAATAAATTAGAAACATTAGCTTCCCATAGACACCCTGAAAAAAAAAAATGAATATGATCTTTAGTCCAGGTATTTTAGGAAATGAAAAGGGGAAAACTGCTACAGAGTTGAAACGTAGCATGATTCTCATAGACAACTCCCTAATAAAAATACTGAAATCTCCCGCCTCGCAGGGGTGAGCGTGACCCCCTAGAGCTGAAAACCCGTACCGGAAAACAGTTGTTTGACCGTAGCTCCACAAATATTGATTTATATGCGAAAATACGTCCCACCTAAATTAAAGAACATAAAATTTTATACAAAAAATTTATCTTTTACTTTCGTCCTACGGTTAAGACTGACCGAGATAATCGACCAAGAAATATCCCAACATCATCAATACCTCATAATACTAATTCATATATGTTCTAATTATAATGTACTAGGAGGCGGGTCAGCGAAATAAAAATGTTGTAATGCATGCAGGCGGTAATAGAAAGATATGATTAGTATTTACAATGCGGTATAAGTAGAGAAGGGGGATATACATTTTTTTTTTATGTGTATCTCATACAAAATTTAGCACAGAAAAGGAAAAAAAATAATAATACAAATAGATCTTCAATGTTTGAATCGTCTGAAATTGCACTCTCACACTAATTCTTTTAACTGGAACTTTTTGGCTCTTCACACTATGTTAACATTTGGTAGCGGTAACGGTCTCCCTTCAGAAATTATTAGGGAATAGAAAATCTGAAATTTTCAATAAAAGCTCAAAATGACTTCTATGTATTTAATTGCGCATTAGAAGAAATATTTAGAAAACTGAAACGGGAAAATATGAGAATACATATAAATGGGGAAAAACTGAACCATCTAAGATTCGCAGACGCTGTGGTACTGGTAACGGGGATACAAAGATGCTACAGGAAATGGGAGAAAAATTGACAAAGGTAAGTGCAAAGGCGGGCTTAGAAATGGATACAAGTAAAACAAAATTATTACTCAATATGGAAGGGGAATGTAAACCACAATACAATGAACTGAAATAGAAAGAATCTCCGAATTCGACTATTTGGGACAGATACAATCGTTTGAAGACAGAACAAATAGAGAGATAACTAAAAGAATAAATAAAGCACAGGCAAGCTTCTGGACTTTAAAAAACGTGTATAAAGGTAAAATGAAGATTGAAACAAAAACGAAAATAATATTGAAAAGATGCACTCTACCAATTCTCACCCATGGAGCCCATACGTGGGCCCTAACGAAGAAGCAAATAAAAAGGTTAACTCCCACAGTGAGAATAGGGACGAAACTGAGAGGGGCACGGGAGAGCAGCTCCCCCAAGCCTCCGCCGGAGTTGGAAAATTTTAGTAGATGGATCAAAAGTTGAAAAAATGCAACCAGTCACAAGAGATTTCGATTTTTTTTCCTTCTTCGATAATGTAAAAAAAATTTTTACTTGGGAATTTAACAATTTTTGCCTCCCTAGGAAAATCTCTTTGCTACGTTCGTGAGTAAGGATGATGGAACAAAGTATACTAGGGTGAAGACATCTGAGTGAAAAACAAAAAAACTAAGAGAGAAAAAGGGTATGAAAGAGGTAAGTTGGAGATCAAGAAATTAAAATGGGATTACGTGGGACATGCCGCACATGAAGAAGGGACACGATAGAACAAAATTATCAGTGAGTGGGAATTTTACGACAAGAAAAGAAGAAGGGAAAGCCCACGTACAAAATGGCGTGGTGATATAACAAAAATTATGGGAATAACGTGGGGACGAGTAGCCCAAGACCGGAAAATATGGAAAAAAGCTGTGGAGGCCTATATTTAAAGAGTTTCAGTAGTTCGGAGTACGAAGAGTACACCTTCTATTGTATGTATTTATCAAACTATAAAAATACACAAATAAAAGGCTGATATTAATTACTATCCTAAAGATTTCAGTATTTTGAAACCATATTCAGCATCTATATTCTAATTATCCAAATGAATTTTTAAGAACCGTGAAACCCTTGTCTGAACAACCTGCAAATGAATCGGGACACTCCGAATGAAAGCAATGTGGCTTGAAGAGAAGGTATCCCGGAGGTCTGAACCCCCTCGCAACTTTGTCAAATACTTTTTTCTAATTTTAGCCCCCCCCCCTACCATCTAACTCGATTTAGCTAGCTCACTTTAGCCCACAGTCTAGATGAGCCGCGAAGCGGGTCAGCTAGTTACACTATAATAGGCCTATATGAATACTTTGATTTTGGGATACTTCTTGGTCGATTATCTCGGTCAGTCTTGATCCTAGGACAAAAGTAAAAGATACTTTTGTTTGCAGAGAATTTTATGTTCTTTAATTTAAGTAGAAAGTATTTTCGCATATAAATCAGTATTTGTGGAGCTACGGTCAAAAAACTCTTTTTCGGTACGGTTTTTCCGCTCTAGGAGATGTTTATTAGGGAATGGCCCTTGAGAATCATGCCAAGTTTCAATTCTGCAACAATTATTTTCCCCTTGCTATTTTTAAGTCTAATATTCCTGGACTACTTGTGTAAAACCAAAGTTATCTATCAATGTGGCTGAAAGTCACAGAAGCGCTCCTGTAAATGATCCTAACATAACAAAATATCAGTAAATTTCATTGTGATCCATACCAATACTGAAGTATACTCACAAAACTCTCGAAAAAAAGTTTCAAAATTATTCAGCACTTACTCCAGTATTAGTATAAATTCGAGGGTTTTTTCTGAGGAATGGGAGGAGAGAATTGGAATATTTTAAGTACAATGAATGATGTTATTTTCGACTGCAAGCAAAACGAGCGGAAATATTCGGGAAAATGAAGTACATATTATATTTAAACTGGAAGAATCAGTAATTTTCAATATTCTACGGGTGGGGGGAGGAAGATTTGCACATCACCTTTATTTACGTTTTACTAAGGTATTTGTATTCTACTCATAATTTTCATTCCTACTACCCCAAATGAACCTGGAATTAATTACTGTATTTTCCTCATCTAAAAATAGAAATCAGTTCTGAGTAAGCATTCTCGATCGCCCTGATTCTTGGCTTCCATTTACATCTGCGCGCAGCGTGGTTGTATTCACTTGTGTTTAGCTCTACAGAAGTTGACTCTTCAGGTCATGACTTTGTACTGATAATACAAACCTTCAATATCTGCTAAGTTGATGAAGCCAATTTCTCGAGAACTCATCTCGAATTAATCTCATTCATCCTCAATCAAGGATTAGCAAACACTATATAGATAAGTATACTCGTAAATTAATTACCCTTATCAGCTGACCACAAGGTTCAGCTCGAATTATTCTATTTTCGATGAAGTATCTATGACGGCATAGAATAATTTAAAATGCAATAAACCGGTAGTTACAACGTCTGGAAATGGGTACCCAAAAATGTTAATTTGTTATCACATTCTTTCTCAGCGATTTTCCTTCTCTTATTAACTATTTCCGGCTGGTTTATAAATGCGGTGAACTGACGCTCAGATTAAAAGCTACTTATTATTAAACAAAACTACAGCTCATGAAATAATTATGTTAACATTATTTTTATAAAATTCGATTAGAATTTTGCGCGTTGGAAAATAAACTTGACATACCAGCTTGTCTAGGTATCCGGTAATGAAAAGTAGTTGCTGCTTCTACTGTACATAATTTCAGAACTGCTAGCAGTAACGACGACAACAGCATTGTAACTTAAAATGGAAACTGCAATGCAGATAGATTAGTTATTTTCTCTTCATGGTTGGTGACAATATTGGCAAATGAGAGAGCACGTATGCACTTCAAATCATCACGTATATACAGGTTGAGAAGCTGGTTGGACCAATACGGCGATAACACCTGATCAGTTTTCTCACATTTTTTATTTGTTTCCATAAACTTACCAGTATATGTATCATTTAGTTTAGCTGGAGGATGACTATAAATCAGAATATGGTAACCTGCCATTTCCCTATTTTCATTTGACGTGCGACATTGATCTTCATCGCGGGCAGCCTGAATCGTCGCCCGCGACGCATTCGCTTGTCAACGGAAAAAGCAAGGATGAGAATGGTTGCCTATACTCGGGTTTTCTTTAGCTGGGGTCCTTTCAGAATCTAGAATTTTGAACATGTATCTTAGTTCAAGTATGTGTGTTGATTTGTTGATGTTTGACAGTCACATCTTATGAGGGACAGGAAAATGTTATTGCGGTTTTCTACTCGATTTTATGAAAGTAGGTACGCAGTAAACGGTATCTTTTCTTCTTCTAATCGTATCTAGGACGCGTCGTATTCTTCCCGTCCAATAATATTCAAGTTTTCTTGTTTCGTCAGTTCGCCTTGGCTTCCATAGTTCGTCAATATCCATATTAATTTGAGTAAGCGCTTGAACACATGCTCTTGGTCCTGCAAGCCACCACAGTCACAAAATGGGCCTCATCCATTCCCCACTTATATGGAGATTGTATTTTGTCCCTCTACATCCCGACCGGTGTCTGTTAAGCGTTTTTCACCTCCTGCTGATTCATACTAATTGTGTCGGATAATTTTAATTCCTCATTATAAAATATTTTTCCGATTTTGAACTCAACAAATCGTAAAGATATCTCCCTCGTTAGAACGTATATTTTAAATAACGGTTAAATGAATCAGAAGTGGAATATCCGTACCGTCAGCAAGTATGATATTTATAAAAGGTCATGAAGAATAACTTTACTTACAAGACATAAAATATTTAGTCGGGTGATTCGCAAATTACATCATCAGCTCAAAAATAACCCTGTTTCGTAAAACATATTAGTATAGGTACACCGGAAATAATTATTGTAAGTTTCTAATTTACTCGTAACATGTTAAAATCACCGTACAAGCCCCAATATATTTGAACATTTTTGGGAATAAATTTAGAACCAACCCTTTTTTTCGAATTAAACATACTTTATAACTGACTTTTATTACATGAGCGCAGTTTGATTACATTCGCCGAAATCACGAATCAAGCGGATGGAAAATAAACACACTTACTTACTCCGATTCGGTGCAACAAATTCGCAGGCACTACGCTAGACTTACTCGCCAGTTGAGCTAGACACTAAACATGTTTCACGGTGAATCTCTTCACATCATGTAGATTACACTGAATGTCAGTTGAAGCCAATATACAAACTTCTCTTGGAAAACATGAAACTAGTTATCTGCGCAGGGCAGTTAAGATAATCCAAGATGGCTCCTGGTCTACGTATAAATAATTAATGAAAATACGTTGCACAGTGCTGCGCAAAAGCATCCGGAAACGATCAGATTTTCTACCAATTTCCACTTTCATTAAGAAAATTAGGTTTCTTCCCAATTTTTTGGAATCGAAGAGATTTTTCAACTCATATTTGGACAACAGGTGCAATATTCACCTGATTTTTTATCGAGAATTTTGACAGTTTGTTTTCTTGAAGTAAATTAGGTACTAATCTTTAACATGAATTGAATGCATTGAGGTGTACGGTATTTTCCTGT
The DNA here is from genome assembly GCA_031841125.1 of Acanthococcus lagerstroemiae. Taxonomy (NCBI): domain Eukaryota; kingdom Metazoa; phylum Arthropoda; class Insecta; order Hemiptera; family Eriococcidae; genus Acanthococcus; species Acanthococcus lagerstroemiae. The sequence continues at coordinate 73,707,928 of CM063106.1, read as the reverse complement.
CGCACGTCACACACTTCTCTATATTCCCCCCCCCCTGAAAAAATGTTGGTTGAAAATACAAAAAGATAAGAAAATTTTTTAGGAAAGGGCTAATGATTACCACAAGGCGCATTTCCCCTAAGTTAGATTTCACCCCATCGCAGGGGCGGATGGGCCATAGGGAAATTCGGGCAAATCCCGGTGCGCCACCGCCATTTTGACGCTGCGGCCCCGGTACGATGAAGAAAAAAAAGTATGCGTTTATAAAATACAGTGAAACCTCGATAAGTGAAATCCGAAGGGAAGAGAAGAAATGTTGCAGTTATCGAGTTTTTCAATTTGCGGGGTTTTCAGTTACACAGGTTATCGTCAGCTAGATTTTCAATTAACGAGTTTTTCTGCCAAAAAATTTTTATTTAAAATACAGTAATTGTCCAATTTTCAATTATGTAACGAATTTTTCTACCAAAAAAGTTTAATTTTCATTAAAAATAATTGTCTATCGTTTTTTGTTCATAATGAACGCTGTTTTTGACGAATTTCTGCACATCAATGAGATTTGAAAAGAAGGAATCAGGAACATTATCCTTTACTTCGAGAAACTGCATTACAGTTTGTACTGCTTTAAGAGCGTCTCGACGGGAAATGTGTGCAGGTCTATTCGTGTCGTCATCTTCCTCATCCTCGTCGTCTTCAGAAAGCTCTTCCGTGAGAGGCTGAGTAACTTCCGCTACGATTTCTTCCTCAGTCGGACTGCCGCATACGTACGCACTGTCATCCACCTGAACGAACTCTTCAAATGAAGAAGTGTCACCCCTGGCATTGCTCGCTGTAATTCCTGCCAGTTTTGTGGATTCACTATTTCATCGTTGGGGAACACTGACTCAGAATCATGAAGCCGGAATCCACATTTTCGAAAACAGTTTGCGATGGTACCCTGTGTTACTGAGTCGTGATGGGCGGGTAGAAAAGACTCACTATTTCACTTACAGAGGTTGATATGGTCACCATTTCATTTATAGAGGTTTACCATGAAAAATGCGATTAATTTCAGTAAATATGTATGTACATATTGCTACTCTGACGAAAAAATCTATTTCACTTATCGAGGGGCTACTTTCATTTGTCAAGGTAAATTTACATGTAAAATCATTGAAGGTGAAGGGAAGATAATTTTTCTTCCACTTACCGAGTTTTTCAGTTATCGCGGTTTCATTTATCGAGGTTTTACTGTACTTACAAAAATAAAATAAGCGTATGTTGCGACGACAGTCGAAGAACGTGCGGCGGCACTGATCAATTTAAAGATAAATAAAGTAATTGAAAAATTTAAATGGGCAGGCACATTTTCCGCCGATTGTCAACCAATCGTGTGTGTGAGTACCTCCGCCCATTTTTGGTCATACGCCTCCACGTAGCTTTTCCGTTTTAGTTTATCCTGAGCTAATCTTTGCCACCCGGGACCCCAGTTCTCTGACGAGTGCATCTCTCTATCTAGTTACTGGCCTACCTATCTTTCTTTTCCTTTGCAGCGTATCCAGTTGAGTACTTCTACTCCCATCTGTTGCCATCCGCCCTCGCTAGATGCCCCACATATTTCCACTTTAATTGTTTGACATTATATCCTATATCCCCGCCTCCAACCATTTCGTATATAGTTTTGCATTTGAGATTTTGTCTACCCATCGCAGTCCTAGAAGTTTCCTCAACATAGATCTGAACGTAATTTGTAGCTTCACCATTTGCTTTCCTGTAAGGCACCAGGTTTGCGCTCCATACTCGAGGGCTGGTACAGTTGAGCTATTTAGTATTTCCATTTTGAGGGCGGTGTTGAAATTCCGGCGAAAAATAGATTTTAATGTCCAGTAGTTGTTCCACCCCTTTTTTGATACGCCTCATAATTTTTTTTTGTTATCTCTTTCTTCAAAACTAATAATCTGTCCCACAGATATTCGATTTCTGTTACCTCTTCTATCTCTTGCCCATCGATTATCAGATTTTTCCTTTCCCCTCTCCCGATTATTTTTGATTTGCTACCATTCAGCTTGAGGCCAGCTTTTTTGCATTCCCTCGATAGCTCTTCTGTCATTTTCTTCAACTCCTTACTATTTTCTGCAAATAAGATAATATCGTTTGTGTACTTTAAATTACTTAGAAATTCTCCAATTATTTTTAGTCCCCTTCTTTTCCACTTCAGATTACGAAATACTTCTTCCAGAATGCAGTTGAAGAGGTTTGGCGACAAGGTGTCCCCTTGTCGAACCCCCTCCCAATTTTGAATTCTCTCCCTTTGCTTTTAAGGCTGGCTCTTGCACTCGAATTTGCATAGCAATTCTGTATGACTTTAATAAACCCACTTTCAGTTCCCTTATTTTCCGGTGCCTTTAACACATATTTATGATCCACTGAATCAAATGTCTTATGAAAGCCCCTATGCAAAGCATATTTCAATTTACACATCATATTCGTGTGTTTTTACAATAATTTGGTTCACAACGAAAATATTCTCTACAGTTGAGAAGCGTTTTCTGAATCCCACCTGTTCATTCCCCTGATGATTTGAATCCAAATGGTAATACATACGTTTCTGTAAGACTGCCATAAATATTTTACAGACGTTCGATGTTAAGCATACTGGCCTGTAATTTTCAATGAGTTCCTTCCCCCCTTTTATTGTATAATCATATTATTTCAGCCAAGTTCCACTGTTTTGGACATAGTTTTATAATTAGAATTTTGTTAAATATTTTAGCCAGGTGTAGCACTCTCTTTTCAGTCTATTTAGTACGTATTCCACTTCTCTCCCGCATTATTTCCGGGATTCCTTCCTCCTTTCACCCTCCAGTTTTTGCTATTTTTGTTAGCTCGTTTCGCTCGCGGTAAAAGTCCTTGTAAAAACTTGTTGCTGCATCTACAATTTCTTCTTGATTTTGAGTCACTTTTCCTGTCTGATCTTTTAGCTTCAGCATGACGTCTCTCCTGCCTCCGAGTTCGAGCCTAACTTTTTTAGTGGACCAACTTTCTTCCAAAATATCTTGAAATTTTTTCCTAATCATATATTTTTTAATATCTTCTCTAACATTTTTCTTCACCAATTTTTGTATTTTAGTTAGCTCAGTTTTGTCCAATGGTGTTTTATTTCTATTTTTCCTGTTCGAGAAAGTTTCAGCTATAAACAAGACTGTATTGGAAATAAAAACCAAATGAACAAGGACCAGGAGGAACGGGAACTACTAAAAGCAGAGCTGGAAACAGTAAGGCAGATTAATCAAAACCTGGAGAAGAGAATAGACGATTTAGAAAAATACAGCCGCAAAAACAACCTAATAATAAGTGGAATTCCATATGAAGGCGATGAAAAGGTACGTGACTGAGTGTTTGGACTGGCAGAAGAGATGCAGGTCGATCTACAGCCAGGTCACATTTGTGCGGCCCATCGACTACCAGCTGCACCTACAAAAATCCCAAATATTATTGTTAAACTGAACGACAATGATAAGAAAATTGAGATGATCAAACAAGTTAAGACGAGAAGACCCCACCAATATTCGTCAGTGATCACTTGCTTCCACGAGAGGCGGCCTTACTTAAAGAGGCGAAAAAGTACAGCAAGGAAGGTGCTATCAAATTCGTGTGGGTGAGAAATGGAGACATTCTAGCAAGAAGAACGGAAAACTCACCTGCTATAAAAATCTACGACTTTCGTGATCTACAAAAGTTGGTGGAAAACAAAACGGAGGAAGAACAACAACCCGAGAATAGGAAAGAAAGGGAAGAACATAGAGGAACTATGGATCCAAGTACAAAAAGAAAACTCCAAAGCCCAGATGCACCATCGGCCTCGAAAAAGTAACGGGAGCAAAAACAAACATTTACCAGCGGCAGACGAGCTTAGACCAATACAAATTACCAACACCATCCAAAAGGTACCATCAGCAGCTCCGAGTCAAATAGGAAAATCAAGAAAATTAACATACATGAAACAGGCACTAAGTCAACATCATAGAGTCGTCTAAAGAATATATCCATCCGAAAATTACAGTTGAGCAATGCGGTAAAAGAGAGAAAGGATCCGGACTCCCTTTCCTCAGTATGGAAGGCAGCCCCTGGAGGAAGGAATGGCTGCATAACCTCCAACTACAATAAAAATGGAAAATCCAGGGTAACTATAAAATAAACGAAAACAAAAATTCAGTCTAGTTAAAAGTAGTACATATAAACTGCCAGGGTCTGTCAAGCGCCGAGAGAATTTATGAGTTTGAAAATGGAATAGAAAATATTAAATGGGACATCATTGGATTATCAAATTATACCAGTCTAACAGTGGGCATTATATTTATTACATTGGAAACATATTTGGTTACAGAGGAGTAGGATCCTACGTGCAGAGTGAAATAATGAAGAGAATTATAGAAATCAAAGGGGAAAACAAACGAATATGCTGGCTGAAAGTGGTTATAGACAATAAAACTAACCTGTTAGTAGTCCAAATATATGCCCCACAATGGACGCAGCTGACCCGGAAAAATATGAATTCTATACTAATTTAAAAAAGGGAGGACTTTATAATCATTGTGGGAGACTTTAACGCAAAAGTTAGCAAAGAAGAAACTATAGTAAGTGTAAAAACTCTAAAGCAGCAGGCCTCGATGGACTTGAAAATGAGATACTAAAAATGTTTAATGAGGAATTAACAGGCATACTCACAAAACTGTTTAACCGAATTTTCCCTAAACAATGGAAACTTGCAGAAATTATTTTAATGTATAAAAAACGTAACCGCAACCAAATAAATAATTACCACCCAATCAGCCTAACTGCCAATTTAAGTAAAGTGTTTTCAAAAATAATTAAAGACAAAATAAACGAGATGTTGGAATTCAACCAAGCAAGTAATCAAGCAGGGTTTAGGAAGATAGGTTCCCCCGATCTGACAAAATTAGTGTCGTTCGACATGTGTCGAACTATCGAAATTTTCGATTAAAGCTTTCTAATTGGTTGAAAATAAAGGGGCTGGACGAATAAATTTGATTTCTGTCGAATTATTGTCGAACAGTGTCGGTAGTTCGACTGAGCGTGACCGATAAATTTGATTGATGTCGAATTATTGTCGAACAGTGTCGGAAGTTCGACTGAGTGGAACGAGTAAATTTGATTGCTGTCGAATTACTATCGAACAGTGTCCGAAGCTAGGTTGATCATCGAATATTCGTCAGCCGTATAGTGATGTGCAAAAGAATTGAGCTTTGAAGGTTGTCGTCGCGTCGGCGCCTTTACACGTTTGCGAATATTCGCACGATCCTGTTCGGTAATAGGTACGAGTGTGTTATCTCGACTCCGGAGTCTGGAAGTGCGGAATAAGTGGTTTCAGTTACAAATTTCATGCGTCGCTGAGTTGTTCAGTGGTTTAATATTCGTGAAGCGATTTGCATGCACTGTTATTTATTGGTAAGTTATGTCACATTCTTGTCATTTAACGGAATATTCAGTTACTCATTATTCTAGGAGTGGATCAATGAGGGTGGGTAGGGGAAAAATTGCCCCTAGCCGGTCCACCGGCCGTTTAAACAATTTTTGCATGACCCCTCAGACTCTATGTTTTTTCATTAAAATGTATGTACCTAATTTCGCGTCTGTGCATTTCTAGCGCCCTAATTGGGGGAGGAGGGGGGGGGGCAGATTTTACATGTAGAACTAGGAATTTCCCAGTCAAAACTTGAAGCTGTATTCAGTTATTCCTTGAACTCGAAAATTCTTCTCCACAGCGAAGGAAGATATAATTTGTATGCGAATTCTAAGATGATACGTCGATCAAAGTATATTTGGGTACATCTTGGAAACAGTAGACTGTTTCAGAGTGAGAGGGGTGTACAGGGTGTCCTAGAAGTCTGGTCCCACTATCTGATAATTTCCGCAACTAAACCCGCGAACCGCACGGTTTGCAGAACGGCAAGAAGGTACACAAAAATGTTTCGTGTGTCTGCCGTGGTCACATTGAGAGTCTGGTCTCGAGACGCATGAAGACGGGCGAGAATCAGGCAGTATGTGTAGTGTACCGAGCAAAATTGGAACCTGACTTTTGGGCAGTGTTGTAGTTAGGATTTTCTCAAGGGGAGGGGGAGTAAGACTTTCAAGGGGGAAAAAGTCGAAAATTGCGGTATTTTTTTAAAAATTGCCGAGATAATATGTATTAGGGGACTATTTTATAAAAATGAAGGTAAAATTACTGCTCAAGCAAAATTAAAAAAAAAAAGTATTTTTAAAGGCGAAAAATTGCTCATTCTTGCATATTTCTACATTCAATTTCAGGTTTCCCCCTTCGCCCCTTCGCCCCTCCCCCCTCTTGGCTATGCTCATTCTTTTGGGACACCCTGTACTCGTATATTTGCAAATTTTGTTCAAGAATGTACACAGTAACTGATGCCACTTGTGTTCTCGTCATCATTAATTGTCAATTAGTTATCATTTCCTATACCTATTCCTGTTCGATTATTTTAATTAGGTAGACTAAGTAGAGATCGGATTGGGATCCTATTAATTTCTTCAAAGCATTATTGTGGAAATCATGAAGCAACACATCGTACAATACCAGCCCCGGATTAAGATTAAAGTCGCTTACAAGCACTTGGGCCCCCAGACACCTAGCTGGAATTTTATTTTGTATCTGTTCAGTAGCTTTTTATTTACAGCACCGTATCTGGCTGGTGGCCCGCCAAAATGTGCTGAAAACAAAAATGCTCAAAATTTGGCTGCCTCTCAAAATCGGCCGCTCCGAGCTGGTGCTTGTTGTAGTGCCTGTAGGTAAATCTGGTGCTGTACAACACAGAAAATTCTGTTTTTCTTGAGTGGGGCAAAACCTTACTGTCTGTAACCTCGCGCGATGACTAGCAGCAGCTTGAATGGGAATTGGGAATGGAATGGAATTCCTTGTCATTGTACGTCTACCATTATGAATTTAACATCGATGATGCAATCTTTAATTGATACATATGATAGGGTGTATGCTCGAGTCGTATTATCTCATTAATAATTTTAGCGATGAAATCCTTTCATACATAATTTTTCTGACGCCTGACTTCCTCATTCATATATGAACAGGTTCTAACTGTCATTTAAGACATTGAAAGTGATTTATTTGAAAAAAGGTCATGAAGTCATTTAAAGTCATTCATTTTCAATCATGGTCATTTAAAATTTTTAAGTTAGAAAATTTATACCTTGAGAGAGAGAACAAAGGACTTATAATTGGAAAAACTCTGTCATAATGACCAGGACTGCAATTTTTGTTTGAATTGGGCACGACTCACTAAATTTCTTGAAACTTGAAAATTATATGTACATAGAGGAATTGACATTTCATAGAATACTTGTGGGTAGGATCGACGCTCGGAAACCGAAGTTAAATTTTTTGTCGAGAATGAAGGGAAAATTTCTCTATAATTGAAAACAACGCATCACCTTCTTGGATTTTCAGTCTTTTGTTCAATTTCTATTTTCGGCATGAAACAGGGGTGGAAATATAGGGGGCTAGGGGGATAAGCCCTCCAGTTTCGAAATTGTCCCCCCTAAGTGAAAATGTAAAACTATACGAGTATCGCTATTATCGTTTGTGATGTCATACTTTTTTTTTTCTTACAAAGGAAGTATTACAGTGAAAAAATCTACTTTTTGTAGTTTTTTTTTTTATTTATTTATTTTTTTTTTTTTTTGGGGGGGGGGCTGATTTTTTGGATTTTTATTACCCTTGACCGTGGGCTTGAGTGAATTGGCTAAAGTAAGTTGGTTTAAGTGAGTTCATATTATCGCCCTCCAATTTCAAGGGATAAAGAGTGTAGAGGAGACTAATCGTGATTCCACTGATAACGAAAAAGACCAAGGTAGATGTGTGTGAGTGACCAAAGCAAGTAAACTACAAAGTTCAAAGCTGTTTGAAACCTTTTTTTCCAATGCATTAGTCACAAAAAAATACCTACGTAAATCCACAGTTTGCTCCTTACATTCCACGTAATAATAACTATAGATCTTTCTACAAATTCAGAAAGAAAACCAGAAATGTTACAATACATGTCACTGCAGGAGACACGTGCAGTTGCAGCTGTGTTGTTAAAGAAATTTCCATGGAAATGTCAACCACCACTAAGAGGCACGGTTTTCGCTCTGATATACTCAGATTTCTTCAATTTTCAAACCATGTTCAGGTATAATGTCAAATATGGGGCGCCAATCGGAGGCAAATAAAAAATCCGACGTGATTTTCGGAATTAATGACCCGAAAAAAAAAAACCGTTTCAATTCTTTCATCAATACCTCAAGCTAGAGGTCAATTTTGCCTAATTTATGGGCAAAATCCGAAATCGGGATCGGATCAAAAATCTGAAAACATATTCAAAAAAAGCAACCCACTCCCCACAAAAGAAAAAAACAACTTTATGTCGGTACCTTATTCAGTTTTCTACAAAAAGTCAATTGTCCTCATTTCCGTCCAAAATTTGGACGGCTGGGCCTAAATTGGGAACGGATCAAATATCTGATGTGGTATTCGTTATCAACGACCGAAAAAATTCCTACTTCGATACGTTCTTCAACTTTTTAAGTAAACCAGTTTTCCCATTCTAAATTCAAAACTGGATTCTTGGGCCTAAATCGAAGCCGGATCAAAATCGAATGTGGTATTCAGCATCCAAAACCCAAAAAATCTCCATGTCGATACTTTTTTCAATTTCTCAAGCCAAGTCGATTTTACACATCCTGTTATGATGGGTAAAATGTCGAATTGGAGGCTCAAATCGGGATCGGATCAAAAATTTGACGAGATATTCGAAATAAGCGACCCGAGAAAACTCTATTGCGATACCTACATTATTCAACTTTTTGAGCGAAGTCAGTTTGCCCATTTTCGCCCAAAATTTGGATTTCTGGGCCCAAATCGAAGCCGGATTACAAATCTGATGTAGTATTCGAAATCGACGAGCCAATGAATCCATATTTAGATACTTTCTTGAATTTTTCAAATCAAGTAAATTTTGCCTACTTGATGGTGTCCGATTTGGGGTTCAAATCTGGGTCGGATCAAAAATCGGATGCGATATTCTAGATCCGCGAGCCGAAACCTCCCTATTTCTATATGCCTCTTCGATGTGAAAATGTCACTTGACCCACTGTGCAGGAATAATTTTCGATTTCTCTTTGGAATTTATTATTCTAGTTTCATGAATATCCGTTGGACTAACATGAACATTCTTCTTCTATATACTTAATTTTATGATAAAACTGTTACAAGAGATGAGTGTTTTTAAGCAGGAATAAAGTGGACTGTTTTACTATTATTATTATTTTTTTCATACTAAAATTGACCTACGTAAATTTGAAGTAGAAAATTCTGTACCTCGATAATGTATCGTATAGCAAAAGAGCGCTGTTTACTTAAAACACACTTCACGTGGATAAGGCCATGTCTGTAGCCAGCCATCTGCCGAAGGGGTGCTTGAAGATACACATAGTGTATGTATAATGTGATTATTTCTACAAAAGGCAGTGGTGTAGCCAAAGGGGGAAGGCGAAGGGGGCGAATGCCTACCAAGGCATTTGAAATTGAATGTAAAAATA
>CM063106.1:71230040-71253343 GCA_031841125.1 Acanthococcus lagerstroemiae | reverse complement strand
CATTATAAAAGTTCAAAATTTTGAAAATTTAACTATGTGATCTTATTGTACATATAATTCATAGTAAAAAAGTTTATGTAAAATAATTGCTTATCTACACAATTGAAAGAGCTACAAATTTTTCAAAATGTAAAACTCAATTTATTTTTGCTCATCGTCGTTCGGCCAATAGTAACAGTGTAATGGCGAGAACATCGCAAGGTATTGCAAAACTTAATTTTGATAAGAGTGAAAGTATGTGATGATAACGCGTGAGTAAAGAAAACAAAAAAGAAAACAGGAACTAACCAACTCGCAGTGAGCCGAAACTGGCCGAAACCGGCGTGTGCTGGATGACGCGAGGCGAATATAGGAAGCTGCCGCACAGAGTGCGCTGCTTTCCAACATCACGAAATAATGTCCGTGCTCAGTACGATTTTATTGAGAAAATGACTTATTTTTTCTCAATGTGGTAACACTGTAAAACGTTTCAGCGGACAAAATAAACAAAATAATACTCTACGGTCATTTTTAGATAAGAATCATGCCGAAATAATCAACCAATCAACAACCGGGGATTCCCTCAGCATGCTACTATTCAAAAGTTAATGAACAAGTACAAATCAGATGTTTATGTATTTCAGAGATGCCGAGGGACATACGGTCATGTATTGGGGTCTCGGCCTTTCAAAGGAAAGGTCTCATCCGTTTTTTTTTCCTTTTTTTCCCCCTCATGACATTTGAAACAAAGGAAGAGTACAGTTCTCATAGTTAATATGTTGCTTTTTTGTTGCATACATCTCTATGCATAGTATATCAACTTTTAGTAGACACTAGACAACACTACATACACACCTTTTCCCCCATTCAGTTATGAACATGTGCAATGAAGCCCCATGCGATACCACTTGGCACACTTATTTCATAATTCTGTGGAAAAATTTGTGTGATGGGCACACATTCTTTAGGGAATTTATTCTGCAATGTCTCATCAAAATTACAAAAAATATCCCGGTTCTCTAACCCAATTTCTACAGTCTGTAGAGCGCCGCAACCTTGGAAGTACAGAAAAAAGTGAGCAAAGTCATTCCGTGTTACAGTAATACGTAAAATTCAGTTCGTTATTCAATATTCATGGGCGATGTGGAATGAGGAAACCGACCTTACTTAAGAAAACAAGATTTCGAGAAAATGCGTTTAAAGTTTAAAGATATCGCGCTGTTTCCACCTAGTGTGTGTCTGCACCATCACATTTAGGGTATCATTTATTTCCTGACTTATGTTATTACTGTCGCCTACTGGCCAAGAAGCTGCAAAACCGGATAAGTTTGAGAGATATGGTTACTAGTTGGTTCATTTGTTCAAATTTCGACTTTTTTTCGAGGCCTCAAACTCTTGATTCACAATTCTGGAATGTTCCCAGTGCTCTGTTCACATACCAGTCTTTGTTTTATTCATCATACAATTTCGTGTTTTGATTTTTTAAATCAACTTCCAATAATCGGGGGTAACATTGATAATCTGGGGGTAACTTCGACAACTATGTTTTTTCGACTATCACGTGCTCTAGCAGCCGAACTAATGAAGGTACAGCACTTGTTCCCATCTTGTTGAAAGAAGGAGTGTTCAATCTATATTCTTCACTAGCTCAGGAATGTAACTTATTGTGTTCTCATAATTCGAGGTAGATAATTTAAGATAGCATGTTTTTTAATAAAAATTTTGTTTAAGCAAGTCATGAGCACCGGTTGGTAATAAAGATTTTTCTCATGTTACCGTTGTTATAAGCTGTAAATAGATGTAAGTAATAACATGTATGTATGAAAAAAAAAGTTATCTGGCGTTGAAGTAGTAGGATTCGAGGATTTCAAAAACGGGGTTACATTGATAGCGCACAGTTATTAATTCACCATTTATTTTCTAGATGCCACGAATGTTGCTCTCCTCGATGATGTTGCTAGATGGAAAAGTGAAACATGGACCAGTGTGAAATTTTCCAAAATTGTACCAGATTTCAAATGAAATGCACTAAATAAATGTGTGATCTGTGAAACTGTACCGAAATGTAGAAGATATTTTTTCGGCCAAGATCTTTAAAATGTATCAAAATCCGCTGAATATATTATAGTGTACCAAAACGAACAACAAAACATACCAAAGAATGTACCAAATTCTTCCAAGATTAATGAAAATGTACAAAAACATACAAGACTTATTGAAATCACCAGATATTGTACCAGAAAAGTTGAACTGCGCCAGATTTGGGTACAAATGTACCAAATTTGGCAACACTGTCATCGACGTGGGCGATGGACTCGCATAGATCGTAATTGGGCTGATAAAAATACGTACATCAGCTTATGTGAGTAGATAATATACCATATATATTTTTTTTTGGGGGGGGGAGGGGATTTTTACGTACTACCTACTGTGCAATAAATTTAAGGAATTGTTTACGCATAGAATACTTATTTATATCCTATCAAAGATGCCCCACATTACCTGCGAATTTTGCCGTTCAATTACATGTATTTTCAGCACTATCAATGTTACCCCGTTTTCGACGATTTCTATAGTGAATTTTCAAAACATTTCATCTCCTCCTTTTATGTTTTGACAACCACACCGAGCTCAAGTTATTCTAAAGTGCAAATATTTCCAGAAAAAAAAAAGAAGAAGAAAATCCGTAAAAAACGCCTTTTTAAATCAATATTACCCCCGACTATATTGGTACCTGCTGATCAATACATTCATTAGAAAACTGGCCCTTCAATAATCAACTCTCAGAGCTATAATACGTCTTAGCAGGTATTTTTTGCTTAATTCCAGTGGAGCTATGGCGGTATGGAGGTTACTGAACTTACATGTATGTATTTAGGGAAGTTATATGTTCGTCTGTTTCAGTTAGAATGCTCAAGAAACTAGGCGAACAGAATTCAGTTGTCACGCCGGTGCTAAACCCCATCAAAAAAGTCATCTCTGCAAATTAGTTGTAGTTGCAGAAAACCAATAAAGCTTATTAACCAACAGTCCATTACCAATACGATCAACAGTTAAGTATACTCGCTATTTTACTTATATCGATACATCGTATTAGCGTGTTCGCTTAACTGTCGGATAACGCGGATAACTTATTATCTCATTAAAGAAATTTGTTTCGCTAGAGAATCCACTATAGCTGTGAAAGGATAGAGAGGAAAAACGGTAACAGTAAGTAATTTTTTCTGCCGCTATCGCGACGCATTAAAAAGAGAAAAAGCCGTTTCTTGACTCTCGGGAAATATTTAAGTCGTTTCGCGTCGCCTAGCAATCCACACGAACTGGTTTATGCAATCTCACCGTTAGTAAATAGGGTGTCAGATTTGCATTCGAATAGCAGAACTCGTGTTTAAAGTGCGTCCAAGTGTGCTCAGCGAGATGGTATAAAAAAAATATCATAGTTCAACTAAAATCGCAGATTGTCTACCTCTAATATCCACTGACTAGCGGTGCCCACTCACAACGTTATTCTTTATTCTAATTGTTGCTCGTCATTCTTATTTATTTGCAAACACCCAGAAAATTTCAAATTATGCTAAAAATTGGAGCACGTTCGGGGAAAATCATAGCTCATTATCATGTATACTAGGTTGGTCCATATTTCTGACTTTGTTTCTAATCTGTGGTTCGGTCTAAGAAATTTCGAAACCCTTTAGAGCTTCGACCAACAGACGCGGTTGCACGGGTGAGGGGGAGGCAGTAGAGCCAATTGCCCCTCCAATAGAAAGATTATATCGAAATCAGAAATGTTCCACAAAAGGCTACCCAATGCGCAATCAGTTACCCTCTAGTTCAGTTACCCGCGGAAAAGTTAACCATTTGTTACCCTCGAATTACCCTCAGATTAATCTCGTTCCCCTTTAGTTACCCAGGTAACTGACGGGATACTACGCAGTTAGTTACCCGCGGCGGAAAAGTTACCCATTTGTTACCCTCGAATTACTCTCAGATTACTCTCGTTCCCCTTTAGTTACCCAGGTAACTGACGGGATACTACGCAGTTAGTTACCCTCTAGTTACCCGCGGCGGAAAAGTTACCCATTTGTTACCCTCAGTTACCCTCAGATTACCCTTGTTCCCTTTTAGTTACCCGGGTAACTTGTGGGATTCTGCGTATCGGGTACATCTTACAAACGAAACTGCTAAAGACTTTCAAAGTTTCCTAAATAAGTGTGATGGAGTTTTAAAATCTTAGCGAATTTCAAACAAGTCTATAGAAGACCAACAAAGTCTTAAACAAGTTTCGAGGATCTGGAACGAGTCTTTTAAAGATCCTTATGAAACTTAAGAGGTCCTCATCAAGTCTTAAAGAGTCGTGATCCGAGTCTAAAAGAATCTTCAGCAAGTCTACAAGAGTCATGAGGAATTTTGAACAAGGCTTGGATGGTCTTAGCAAAAAAAAAAAAAAAGTTCAGCAAAGTTTTAAAAAGCATCTACTTGTTTCAAACAAGCATGAAAGAAATTTCATTAGTTTTCACAGTCGCAAAGAGTCATAAAAAGTCGTCGTTGAATCATGAACAGTCAGTGAGTTCCAGAGACGAGCTTTGAAGTCTTATTAATTTCAAGAAGACTTTTAGATCCTTATACACACAAATCTTGAATAGCTGTGAGAACTGTTACAATTCAAGATTTTGTCTCGAAAAGCCATAATCAAGCCTAGAAGTCATGTTTGAAATAACTTTGAAAAAGCCTTGAAGATTTTGAAGAATCTGAAAGATTCTTACTTGAGAACTGAAGGTTGAATCATCTTAGCTAGTCTTGAGAATTTCCTCAAGGAGACCAAAAAAATTGGATGGTATTGTAATAAACATTGAAAATTCTTCGGAAATTTTCGCTCCACCCAATCGTGGATCCTATGAGTTGAAAGAATTTTATATAACATTTAGGAAAGTATTTTTATTTTAAAATACAAGTATCCTAAATTTCCCCTGCCAGGATGGTTCCCTGCAGCCGCCAATGTGAGCTAGCGAACGGAATATGATTCACTTCTTGCGCCATGGATAGACAGAACTAAGGTTTTTTTTCTTTCTTATACGAGACATATTTTATGGATGTTAAGACTCGTCAGGACCTAAAAGGCTTTCTCAAATTCTGATGAGACTTATTCACACTGTCTCATTAGAATCTATTGAAGTTAATTTAGATTCAGATGAAAGACTTATTGAATTGAAGCTATCTTAATACTTCGCTATAGAAAGCAAATAGAGATGATTCTTAACTTTCAAAAACTAGATATTGACATATTGGTTATTGCTCCATTTCTCTGGGTGTAGGGGAGGCCCTTTTTAGTGTGTGAAGTGAAACATGTCTTTCCTACGGCATACGACAGCTTGATAACTATTCGGGTATCTCTGGGTGAATGTCCCTCTGGTCACTGATGCGATACCCGAAAGGGTAGTTTGCGGGATCAGGAGTGCAGTGTCTGAGGAGCACTTTTGCATGTGTGCATCGTTATACGCTCTACCAAATATCTCTAGGTGAATATCCTGATATACGATGCCTTTGTAAGACAAGTCCTGCAGACTTTAAGATAATTATTTACATAATCTGAGCAATTTTGTGTATCATAGTGATAGTGTCTCACAGTTTCTGTCTCACCAGTGGTCTCATGGTTTTAATTCATTCAGATCTGAGTTCAGCCCCTTCCCCCTTTGATTAAAAGGGTTTCAGAGCATACAAAGATAACGTGTTTTTTGTTGGGTGTTCGGACATAATATCAAAAGTTGCCCGCGTTGTCACCTTTAATCCGCCGTTGAGAACAGAGAATACTCCAGGAACATCGTCCCACCAGCCGAATGATAAATTGCTAAGAATTAGCCAGTTCTAGTACATCAAACTTTATGACAGCATGAAAGGCAATCCGGAAAATTTGCGCTACTTCACCGCTGAGCACCCTCGACGAAATATTTCTCTCGCGTCTATTGAACGATGTGCATGCTGCACAGTGCACACGTCTCGTTATAATTTCGAATTTTGGATTCGAAAACACGAAAGCTCTTCAACGTGAGTTGTTTTTTGAAATTGCACACCTATCACCGAGATGAATGGAATCCGGGCATTCGGCTCGGCAGGTCGGTTATCGAAATGTGTATATATTCGGGCCGCTCGCGAGATTACTGGAATAACTAAGTACATCTTCTAGTCCGGATTTCCATTTTGATAGAACGCGGTACGAGAAAATTATACGGTAACTAGGGAATGTATTTAGAAGCATGCATAATTCATGCAATCGATAATATCATTCTCAGTCGACGGCGCCCTAACCGTTTATAGGCTAAATTATTCGCGTGCGATAAACCGATGCGACAAAGCGACACTATGTTGGGAACACAGATGAATGAAGCCAGAAACAGGAAACATTATCGGTGAACTTTCGTTAAGGTTGTGGTCGGATTAAAACGTATCAATGACCGAGACTAATCGACTGAATTGCGATGAGTCGAGGATAGAAAATCAGATCGACTGAACTGTGATGAGTCGAGGATAGAAAATCGGATGACGACGTAACCATTTTTTCCAAATCGAAGACACAAAAATAGAAGAAGTTCTTCGGATTTCGAATCATAACATACAAAGTTGTCTTCAAGATACACCATTTATACAAGATGGAGGGGAGAAAAACATTAGAGGCATTCTTCGTTCGTCATAAGCAGATCTAGGCAGATCTTATAGCAGTCCCAATAAGGCAGAGTAGGTTGGACCAGATCGCTCTGTGGTCGCGTGCCCGTTTTGCGATCCTTGTTTCTCGGGTTCGAATTCCCCCCAATGCCGGAAAGCTAGTGACATTCGAATAACCCCACCAACATCGTAGCAAACAAAGCGACTACAGTATTAATCCAGGTAGAAAGATGGCGCGTCCTGCAACCTCACCAGTTCGAACGAATAAGGTACTATAATCGCAGGGTATGTCACCACTAGATCAAAAAGACTGATACTGTGCGTGCGCACGTGGTGGACAGCTCACTCAACGTTGTGAAAACACGTGACTAATAAGCGAGCTGCGTCTGCACACTCTTTGACCCCGAGAAGGAAAACTCGAATACGACAAACCGTAGAAGTAACAGCGGCGAACTACCCCATAACCTGTCCCGGAAAAATCACGCAACTGCCTGAAGTCTGTATGATACGGCATCAAGGAGAAGAAAAAGTGTTGGATCTTGAGCTTCCAACAGGAATCAAAATTTTTAGATGAATTCTTACTATTAACGGAAATAAATTAAATTTTTCCCCTATATTATTATGAATTTTAGGATTTACTAGGGGGCTTCGCCCCCTGGCCGCTTCGCGCCCCGCTGTCACTTCGCTCGTGCCAGCCTTACGCGCCGTCCAACCGCCACAGTCATCAGTGTTTGGTCTGAAACTTTTGTTCCTGAGTTGAGATTTGCTTTGTGCTTCTTTTGCTCCCCCTTTATCAGCAGTCCTCAATCTTCCACCATGAACCCCTTCCATCCTTTCTTCATCACGAGCCTCCTTCTCCACCACGACCTCGTTGTTGAGCATGGTTGCTCTCCGCCTCCACGGTCACACCTCAACAGTCGCAAATCTCCTCAGCCACAAACTCCTCCCCCACAATGGCCATAGTCCTCCACCTAGTCTCCCCTGATCACCCTCTTCCACCACGAGTGCCCTGTATTAGGACCACGTCCTTCGACCACCCCACACCACTGTGGCCTTCATTTTCGGTCACGTACCACACCCCCTACCAAGACCTCTTCACCCATCACTACGACCTCCCCAATGGCGGCTTTAGTCCCTCTGTACAGCCTTCCCCTTCTGCGGCTCCATCGCCATACGGCCTCCTCACTCAACCACCACGGAGATCCCCTGGTCCTCCAACCAGGAGCTTCCACCACCATGACCAACCCTCCCCCACGAGAACCATTCCCTTCAAGACCACCTGCCCGGGACCAGAACCTTCCGCACTATGGCCTTCATTCGCCTTCACGGCTGCCTCTCTCACTAAGGACTTCCTCCTCCACCAGGACCTCTTACTCACCAATACCCCCACACCACCCAGGGCCTTTATCCCCCTCCTGAGCTCCACCATGAACCACCTCCTAGGAGTAGGCTACCCATGGAGAAATGAGCAATTAAAGGGGCAGGGTAGGCGGTCCGCGGCCTCTACTACCTCCCAATGGCGGCCTTAGTCCCTCTCCACAGCGTTCCCTTCCGCGGCTCTATCACCCTTTGGCCTCCTCGCTCAACCACCTCGAAGATCCTCTAGTCCTCCAACCAGGAGCTTCCACCACCATGATCACCCCTCCCGCTCAAGAACCCTTCCCCTCAAGACCCACTCCACGGGACCAGAACCTTCTGCACCATGGCCTTCATTCGCCTTCCCGGCCGCCTCTCTCACCAAGAACTTCCTCCTCCACCAGGACCCTTTCCTCACTATTACCCCCTCCCCACTCGGGGTCTTTACACCCCTCTACAGTCACCGCCACCATCGTGGTTTCCCTTCCCTTTAGGAGCTGCCTCCTCTACCATGAGTACCTCTTACACCCCCGTGCCTTTATATACCAAAATTTTACTGCCCCTCTAGGATCCTTACCGACCACTACCTCCTCCTTCCTCAATGGTCACCCTCTCCTACTTAGGATTTTCTCCGCCACGAAGACCTCTTACCCACCACTACCCCCTGTGCTTCATCTCCTTTCAGAGCCCCTGTCCTCACTATGGCACTCCAACCCCCTTGAAGATCCCTGACTATCCACCCAGGAGCTCTCACAACCATGACCACCCCTCTCCGAGAGCCCTTCCCCCTCAAGACCCTACCCCACCACCTGCCCCTCCCGCACAACGGCCATTTCTCTCCGAGGTCCCCTCTCTCACCAAGGACTTTCTCCTCCACCAGGTCTTCTTACTCCCGCCCAACCCAGGGACTTCATCTCCGTTCACAGCCCACGCCCCCACAGGGGCCCTCTTCCCCCTTCAGGAGCTGCCTTCTCAACCATGAACCCCCTCCTGAGGGTCGGCTACCCCTGGAAAATTGAGCAATCAAGGGGTAGGGTAGGCAACCTGCAGCGACTTGTGATCTTGAAAATTATGGGTAATTATGTCATTTTATGTCTTTTTATGTTGGTTATGTCTTACAACTTGGAGATCTTTTATGTTAGAACAGATTATGTCCTTAAAAGTAGCTGATCTGCCCCTGCAATTTTTCTAGTTCTTAGGTAGGCAACCCGCAGTGCGTTTTTTTTTTCTCCCGGAGGCAGTGGCGGTGGCGGATTTTACTTTTTTCGTATCTTTTATGTTAGAACAGATTATGTCCTTAAAAGTAGCTGATCTGCCCCTGCAATTTTTCTGGTTCTTGAGATAGAGAGATGTCTTTTTTTATGTCTTATTATGTCGGTTATGTCTTAAAACTTGGAGATCTTTTATATTAGAACAGATTATGTCCTTGAAAGTAGCTGATCTGCCCCTGCAATTTTTCTGATTTTTAGATAGGCAACCCGCAGTGCGTTTTTCCCCCGGCGGCGGCGGATTTTACTTTTTTAGTATATAGAGAGATTTCTATATTTACAATTGGTGGAATGACTGGAATATACGGCATCAAGAAGAAGAAAAAGTGTTGGATCTTGAGCAAACCAAAGAAAACCAAGCATATTTTGCTTTTTACCTTTGCCACACCAGACTATTAGATTACGCGGGGCACGAAAGTGAAACTAATGAAAATCCTAGTTTCCTCCGGGTTCATGTACGGAGCTGAGATGAGGACCATCAGGGCCGAAGACAGACGCAGAATTGAGGCTTCAAAATGCGGCATATACACGTGCGTTGAGGGTGGTTTGAACTCAGAAAAACGCTGTCCACAGTTGCAGCCAACGATTCACGAGATTTTTCGGCCACATCGTACGTCGACCAGGTGATAACTTGGAAAAAATAGGTAGTGGTAGTCGAAGGAAAAGCATAAAGTCGGAGAATGCGGGGCCGGACAGCCGAACACAACGGCTACCCAGTTGGGCGAATACTACGGTCGGGTCTCGAAAGCAGCGGTGCACGAAGTAGAAAATTGCGACGAATGGAGAGAAATCATGGATTCAATATAATAGATCACTAAGCGTCAGAGATGACGCAAGAAGCGATGATAAATATCGTGGAACTTTGCCTACATTTGCACGATCTGTAGTGGCTCTGAAGAGGCTACCTACCGCAGATTGTGTTACACAAAACTGCATCAGATTGACAATATTTCTCAACAAGGACGCCGCTGATGATATCAGAGATTAGTCCCAAACACACGGAATTAGATACATAATGTGGAATACCGCGAATCCGATAAGAAATAATCATGCAACAGGTTTTCTGAATCTGAATCATCATTTTCACGATACCGGAGGCGTAAAGTCAAACTATGAGATAAGTATTTAACCCAGAGTCGATATCAGAGTTTAGGACAGTGGCGCAGCCAGGGTTTTCTCATGGGGTAGGCTGGACTTCAGGTTTTTCCTATACTCAGTATACCTATACAGGGTGTTCAAGAACATTGATTACCTCAATGAGATATTTTCGGTGAGTTGCTAATACTGAACTGTAATGTTTACATTCGCTTAATGTTACCAAATTACTAAAAATATCTCGTTGAGGTACGGGTACTCGATATTTATGAATCCCCTGTATTACCCACCTACTGTATATTCCTATCAATTCAATTACCTCTGTTTGGGGAATAAAAACAAACCGATAATATGTAGATTTAGGAAAGAAATTCAGTTGGATGTAACGAACTTAATTCGAGAATAAGTTCAAACGAAGACCGCATCATCCCATACCAATATATGACGCTGATGATTTATACAACACGATACAACTACACAGTGAAATGTAAAATTTTGATTTTTTTCATTCTTTGGAATCTTGTTGCATAAATTTGAAGTATTAGTTTTAGAAAAATAGGACCTTGTGGTGATGATCTCTGCCCAGCAAGCCGCTTTCTTGGCTGCGCCACTGGTTAAAGGGTCGGTTTTCTTGAGTTGAGAGCCAAGACTTGAGTTTTTAGGTACATGAATCAGTGTCAAAATAAGAATCAATTTTCTCCAGTGTGTCTGCTCCCGGGGTCGGAGAAGCAATGTCCCTTGGGGCTTTTCAGTTTTTCATCTTATATCCCAGTAAATGTTCCTTGTAAGTTATTGAGGTGAGAAAGGAGAAAGTAGCCAAAACTTTTGTAATACAGGTACCTGAGGTACCTTTTTTTTGTACTTTCTCTTTATCACCTCTTCGAATTGTCCCGTAGCAGGTGACCAGACAGTCGATCCATACTCCAAATGGATCTCACCAGAGAATAACATATGTATATAATGTTTAGACTGTTTCTCTTTAGGAAAAGTTACGACTATTTTTTATTGCAAGTCCCAGCCCTCTCCTCGCCCTGGCAACATGAGTAATGTGATCCCTAAATGTTGATTATTTCTTGAATAATATTCCAAGGTCCTTTATTTTATTTACAATTATTCAGTTTAGAATTAGATATTATGTAATTGCCTAAAATTGGATCGTATCAGCGTGTTACGTCACTGCAGCACATTTTGACACATTGGCCGGAAGATTATTTTCATGGCTCCAGGAAACTAATAAACTGATATCGGTTTGAAAATTATGCGCATATTGACCCCGTCCATTTAAAATGTACTGAGAGAAATGATCTAATTCTTCTTCTTCGGAGTAGAATTTTGGGTTAATTTGACTTCGGAGGTCAGCTGATCGAGTGTATAGTATAGTATAGCTGGCTACAGGAACCGTGGTGTACCTAATAGATGATGGCGAGAGTGAAAAAGAGAATGTCCGTGGTACCACAATCCAGAGCCCCACTGTGAAGTTTTGAAATAAGGAAAAAGTGTAAAAAACGCGTCTAAATCAATAATTGATGGTTTTCGAGTTGACTTTTGTTTTGACAGCTGATTTATAGAGTAAAGGGGGGGGCTTGGTTAGTTATTTATTATTTTCTAAATTAATTTCCTGTTTTGAACAATTTTACAGATTTTTGAACCGGCAAAGGTCGTCGTGTTCTGACGTAATGAGTACAGAGAATGAGTTCCTCTTATCATGTATGTAATTGATATTAGCATTATATTGGGTTCACTTACAGGCCCGTAGATAGAGGAGTGCTAGAGGGTGCTGAGCCGGAGCCCCCAGGCAAAATTTCGTGAATAAAAGTAACGAAATCCTTATATTTTTCTCGCTAGGTTTGTTCATAACTTTTCTTTCCACTACATTTTAATGTTTATAGATTTAGCAACACTGATTTTGCTTTGAAAGATAGACGAATCGTGTAGTAGTCGTTTTTTATAATTCACAAACACAGTGGTAGGCTCGCGATCCAGTTCACAATGGCTGTTTGAGAACTGATAACTTGGTAAATCAACAGAAACAGAATTTTAGAATTTTTTACCAACAACGAACTTGATCGTTGTAAAAGTGTTAAACTTTTTTTCACGAGATATATTCAATTTTTTTTTTTTCAGTGGAATGGGTTGTCGGTAAGTTAAATTACCAGTTTTGATTATGAATTTTGAGACAAAATTCAATTTTTTTATTGTAACACTGTAAACTTGCAATTTTTCTTCCAGAATGTTCGGTTCACATATTTTAAACATATTAGATAAGTGGCTGAAAAAATTTACGGTAAAATTCAAAAAGTGCGACGGTAAAGATTATACTCCAACTTTTCCGAATTCGAGCCTAAACAACGGACCTCCAATTTCATCGAATGATTCGAATGTACAGCACAGCTGTTCTACTTATGATTCAGTGGCGTAGCTAGGATTTTTTTTTTTGGGGGGGGGGGGGGGGAGTAAAGGAGAAAAAGTCGAGAATAGAAGTATTTTCTAATAGTCGCCGATATTAGAGGACTATTTTATGAAAATGAAGGTAAAATTACTTGAGCGAACATTTTTCGAAAAAACGTGTTTTAAAGGCGAAAAATTGCTTATTTTTGCATATTTTACATTCAGTTTCAGGTGCCTTCGGGGAGGGGGCATTAGCCCCCTTCACTACACTACTGCCTCGTAGAACTCTTCACATTTAATACTATGTGCATTTTCAATCCCCTCCCCCCGATAGACAGTCAGCACCCCCTACCACAGATGGCTGGCTACGGGCCTGGTTCACTAATACATTTGACAGTGTTCCCAAAAATTTCCAAGAAAGAGTTGCCAGGATTGTAGAAGCTGAAAACTTCAAAATTTAAACTCCAACATCAGAGAAGATTAGAAAAGACGGCAAACCTCGATAGGTTCCAAGAGGAGAGGAGAGGGGAGGGGAGGGGAGAGGCCACTCAGTGCAGATAGTCAGCCTCAATTCTCAATTCCTATTTTATTACTATTATTATTATTAGTTGCTTTTCCTCTTCTGTTCAGTTACACAATCACACTAATTTTCTTGAATCAATCATCATGAAACATTGTATTTATATGTATCCCAAAGGTGGCCCTTAAAAATCAAATTTCGAAAATTTCAGCTCCCAACCCCTAGAACTGTTACTTCATACGAAAAAATAATCCTTTAAAACTTTCAACTCGATTAATTAATTTTAAAGTGGCCCGAATGAGGGATTTTATTAAAATTGAGGTTGCGCGGTCGAGCGCGCTACTCATACGTTACAGTGCCGGGTGAAGAACGAGGCTTTGCACGGTAAGCATACGCTTGTAAAAGTACAGTTGGCGTATCAAATTTTTTCCCCGCAGATTTTTCTGAATAACTTCTTTTGAAGGAAAAAAAGAAAAGAAAGAAAAAACAGGGTGTCTAACAGTCATTCAAGTGATTTAACGTCATTTATTTCGGAAGCAGGTCATTTAAATATTTAAAAATCAGCAAATTATATCTTGAAAAAGAGAACAAAAAATTTATACCTAATTGGCAAATTCTATTATAATGACCCACATTGCAATTTTTATGCGAGTGCAAATTATTATTTATGGCGTGTATTCCAGAAGTTTCAAAAGATGTTCACGAATCACAAAATTCTGAGTTAAATGAGCAGCACTTCATTTTGTATATTTCGGATATTTTGGCATTCACTGCATATTTTGCACCAATTCTGCGTATTTTTCAAAGAATTTTCCCCTAAAAGTGACTTTCCTAGTTTTTTACTCAAAAATACCTACTAAAGATAATTCCCAAATCAAAAAAAAAAATTGAAAAAAAAATTGAAAAGACTTAATGATTAATGAATCGCAGAAACCTTTTAGAAAAATACATAATGTTCTTTTGCATGTGAGATACCCATCTCTTGCCCGCATCACATTCATCAGTCATCAAGAAATTATGAATAGGAGCAATATCTCCTGGGTGCATTTCCTATTAAAAAGAAGATTGGGCTTCTTAGGTAAATATTTGGCTAGATCGTTTTAAAATTAAATAAACATTGTCTTAGTATATCCAACTTAATTTTTTCATTAAAAAGATATCCATATTAATAGTTTATTATTTCAGCGCTTTCATAGCAAATTGGGGGGGAGGAGGTCATTCAAAGGTCATTTATTTTCGAAATTCGATTTGTTTTAGAAAGTATAAACAAAAAACATTAAACATTCATTAAATTTTTTTAATTCATACATATTAGGAATAAAAACAAACATTAAACATTTGTAACATTTTATTATTTCATATCATATTAAACTAAGTGTTGATTTTTCAGAATTTGGGTACTGTATTCTGTCATACCTTGTATTGAAAATTGTTTTTGTTCTTCGTTTTTGCTTATTTTTTAATTTTTGACGGTGAGGGACAATTCACAATTTCGTTTGCTCCCTTCGCTCGTAATTCACAGTTTAAACAATAAATAAAAACCGAACCAACGAATAATTAACATAATTAATCAGTAAACTAGAATACACTGAGTAGAACAGAAGAAGAAAAAAATTAACTTTCATTTTTTAAGTCAGAAATGCAAAAACTGAATTTTAGTTAGTAAAATTATACGGCGTATCTCAGGGACCGTTGATACCCAAGTTTTTCCGCGGGTCGCACCGGACATGCAAGAATAGTCGGCGCGTTACCTTCATTTTATTAATGAAATCTCTCATTCGGGCCACCTTAAAAGTGATCAATTGAGCTGCAATTTTTAAGGGAATGTTTTTTCATATGAAGGAACAATTCTAGGGAGCGGGAGAGCGAAATATCAAAAAAAAAATCGTCATCTATAAGAGAGGGCCACCCTAATGCACCCCTCTCCTGTAAAAGGCCGACAGGCTGTTGGAAAGGGCAATAAATCTTATTATTATTATTTTAAAAAACGAATGTACATGATATTTATTTAGTTCAGCTTCAAGCGAGGGGTTTTGTGTAAACTTGATCAGGGGAGAAGGCTCTGGATTGTGGTACCCTCGGGGCACGGACAAACATTCTTTTTTTCATATTGTACCACGGTTCTTGTAGCCAGCTATGCTATACTACACTCGATTAGCTGACTTCCGAGGTTAAATTAACCCAAAATTTTACTCCGAAGAAGAATTAGGCCACGCCTCCTTGTATATTTTAAATGGACGGGGTCAATATACTCGCCATATTTACCCTACTGATAGTAATTTCTGTTTTGCGGAGCTTAACATTGATGTAGGAGACCGAAGCCACAGATACAGAAAACTAATGTTGACAATGAAACGGTACTGGCTCAATACACAGCAAGAACAACTCGCAGGTCACCAACTCCTCATCCACAACCAACGTATTCCAGCCGAACACAGATCGTGTTGGATGAGCAGGCGATTGCCCGTTCAATGCCTCAAAACTGGACTTCTGCGGTTCAAGAAGTCAACCCTATAATTTCGGCAGAAGTTGGAAAACCATTTCTGTTCATTATAGAGACGGTTATGAATACACGGAGGCAATACTTTACTCGTTTCACAAAATCTAGTGCCTAATCAACCAGTAATGCATACAACGACCTTTGATCCAGGCAGATGTATTCTAGATTCTAGACATGGGTTATCATCCAAACTGGACCATACTGGGTGGTGTATGTACAGGTCTCTGTGATGTTCTAATCAACACAACACTGTTTCACCAACAAGACATCTCTCTAACTGTCGGAAATCCACATAGAAGCACTTCTTATCTAAAACCTAAATCGGGGCTGAACGTGACCGGGGTCGCCACAGTAGCCAGATGACAACACGACGACCGACGACTTTCGAAGACGTACCCGTGTCCAACTGTCGACTGATGCACTCCACCGGTGCAAACGATTTGTGACGGCTGTCTCATTACATGGCCGGGCAATGCCTCCAGCCTCGAGGGAGAATAAACGCGTATACGTATTCCTGTCACGGTTTGGTACCACTTCCCATCTACACAAGTTATCTCGCTTGACTTCATTCATTATAGCAGTTTCCGCTCAGCTCTCCCACAAAGCCGAGCAGAACCATGACGTCGTCCATTTTGGTACGTCGGGAAAAAATTATAAAGCTCGTCGAGAATTCAAAAAATCCGGTTTCGACGTTCGATCCACCAACGAAGGAATGAAATCACTCGTTCGAGCGAAACGATCGGCGATCACGAACTGTTTCAGAAAAATCTTCGCGTCGAGCCTTCGAAATCGGAGAATCGGTCTTCCGAGGAATGTCGATGAAAAGCTAAAAAGTACTTCGAATCCGAGTTTCAATGCGACGAAATGGCCGAATAGCTATGCGAAAATGGTGCCAGTGTAGTGTTCACGTTTCACTGTAGAGGTCGACAGCTGACGGGAAATGAAATCGGTGATACTACCGGGCAACGCCTGCAGAGGGCGTTATAAGCTATACCGATGATAAATTGCTGATATTTGTTGCACCAGCTTCGAGTTATCATCAGTCACGTTGTAGTCGGTGTGAGTTGGTCATGTAAAGTTCTCGTCCAGTTATGAAGTATTTCAGTGGTGAGTACGTAATTTTATGCAAACTGTGGCACCTAGTAAAACTTTCAACGTGTAGAAATTTCGTTATCAGTGGTAAAACATGTGGCCCTGGCATCTTTGGTTTCCTAGACAAGACCCTTAGCCACTCGTAGAAAAACTGTAACATTTATGGTAACACCTCCAACATCTCCGGTGGACATTCCGGGGTGAAACTGGTCAAAAAATTGCACCAGCTCGTTTTCAAAATCGTATTCAAGTTTGTCTCGAAAGGCTGAGTAATTTGCACCCGTTCTCGATGATTTTCTTCATTTTCCTCTCAGAACTAGTGGTGTAATACGAAGGTATTAGGGCATGTCCCATTCTCAGAGTCTGGGGAAAAGTAAAATTTTAAAGTTTGCCAAATAACATTCAAGACTTATTTATTTTTACTCGTTGTGTTAACAGTTAACTAAAATTTCAACTCGAGACACATTTTTCATCCTGTCAAAATTTGAGTGAAATTTAATCCAAGCCCTTTTTCTGTTTGTCAAGTTAAAATTTTTCGCGAATTTTTTCAGACCCACCATTAATTTACCTACGAAATTTTACGTATCCCTCTTCCAAGTCTCAGAGCGCAAATTATTGACAAAAGAAAAAACAAGCCACTCAGTAACCAAATTATGAAGAAGTTCAAATTTAATATTTTGGTATTCAGCCTTTTTCACCCTGAATCATAAATTTATTACTTATCCTCGAAGTGGGTAAATGGTACAGTCTAACTTTTGAAAGAGATAGATTTTACGAAGAAGTAGATCATTCGATCATAAATAAAGCACCCACACTCCTATCACCAGTCCAATTACGCTAAATAACTCGTAATTTATGGTATTGGGAGTACTGGAGCTAGATACACTTTTACTCTTCCTTCTCCTATGACTGCTCAAGATTTCAGTTACTTTACGGTATGGTGAGAGGAGGGGTCACATGATTATTTTGGACTGAGGCAAGTGAAATGTATGTTACGCCCCTAAAAAAAAATCAAGGTCTATGTAGACAATTTTTTTTTTTTGGGAGGGGTGTCAAAGGAAATTTCCTTCTATGTCTAAAAATTTTACTATAAACGATAAATGAAAAGTAAAAATGACCGAAGTTCTTACTTTCCCTATTTTGCCAACTGGTTATCGGGTTTTCGCAAAAATGCCACTTGAAAAATGAGGGTGTTACTACCCCGCCTCAGAATCACTGCCCCCTTTCCAAAACACATTGAAATGCGAGGAAATGAAGGAAATACTGACGTATCCTTAGCACCTTTGAATAATTGCAACACTGACTTATCTTTGATATTTTTAGTGCAAATACAATTTCGGTCCTACATGCCTTTTCCTCTCTTCCTCCCTAGAAATATTCCCGAACCGCAAATTTCGTTAATGATCGTATATTTTTAAGAAAGCACTGTACTTATGAGGGAAACAAAGCGCCGGGGCACTACACTACTGGTCTCAATTTCCGAAAATGTGAGCATTATTGGCGAATTTGGAAAATTATAACCTTATGCATTGACAGTCATCATTTTCCAGTTTTATCGGAAGACCACTGAGCGGGTTTCATTTTGTTTCCCCATATTCTTGTAACAGAAAGCTTATAGATTCATCGCAGGTCAGGTACCAGAATTCTTATACGGGGACGGGTTTCATAGCATTGGCCCCCACCAAGTGATACAGAACTCATTTGCAAAAAAAAAAGAGCAAAAATGTTTGAATCAAAAGAAGAAGAAAAAAAAAGAAGTCTGAATTTTAATGAAAATCTGAAACAAAATATTAATTTTAAACGATAATCTAAATGCTCAAACCAATATATTAATTCAATAGCTTATATTTAATAAAGGCCTGTATCCGGAGGAGGGGCTAAGCTCTCCTAAACTTACTGTAAACTGCACTAAAAATTTTTCAAATACAGGGTTTCTCAAATAACAGTTACATAGGCGTGCTGATTTTTAGAGGCAAGTTGATTTTTGTCAAGAACTGGTGGTGAAGAGTGGACGTTTTCACTCAGTTTACCTTTCAATCACATTTTCAGTGACTGACGACCTCCCCTGCCCCTTTGTTCTTTCAATAAAATATGTCAACGAGCCTAATCTTGCAACCATGCGAATGAAAATTCTAAACTGATACAAAAAGTGTTAACACACGACTTAATCCGGAATGGCGGAAGAACATGTTTCTACGGGAGGAATTCGAAATTTTCAATTCGATAATTCTTTCAATGAAGACCTGAGGAGCTCTGTCTACGACTTTTTCCAACAAAAATATGTAAACTTTCAAACCTAGCTCTACAACTCTTTTCGCATTTCTGAGAAGGTAATACAACCCTTTCTGAGTCAGTTACCCCCTTACAGTCCCGACACCTGTGGTCTTAACAGAGTCTTGATGAATCGGAAACAAAGTCTTAACGAGTCTTAATGAGCTTTAAGAAAGTCTTCAATAATTTTAATAAGACCTAATGGGTCCCGGGCCGTAGTCTCTCTCCCCAGTGTTGTTTGGAAGTTGGCATCCCGACGTTCGGCGCATTTTATCAGTAAGCGACAAAACCGGGAAAGCGAGGAATTTTTTATGGGTTTCAACTGAAAGGCTATAACAGGGTAAGATAGGTGAATTGGCCTAAGTCGGGTTTTTTCACATTTTTCTTCAGTCCTCTATCTGCAGTGGTACAAGAAAATTTCAGAGCCCATCGTTGCAAGCCTATTCCCCTCCAGTGGGATGTGGCCTCGAAATATATAATTTTCACTCTTTCAGCTCTATCCCGGGCATTTTTTGCTCAAATGGTACGAAATTTGGCATGCAGTGAAGGCTCCCAGTATAAATACAACCAAATTTTTGGGAATTTTTTCTACCTTTTCTGACCTTTAAAAGCGTTGAAAATCTTACAATCGATTTAGAAGGTTAAAAAAGGTAGAATTCAAAAAATTTGGTTGTATTTATCCTGGGAGCCTTCATCTACATGCCAAATTTCGTACCACTCGAGCAATAATGCCCAAGATGGAACTGAAAGAGTGACAATCATATATTTCGAGGCCACACCTGACTGGAGGAGGGTAGATCGAGTTCACATACAGTTTCAGCGAGTCTTGAGAAAAGCTCTTCACGAGTCTGAAGCTGTTTTCATGAAGTTTGGAAAGAGCTCTACCCAAGCTTGAAGAATCTGAATTTATTTCAAATCTCGAGAGAATTCGGAAAATCCTCAACCTACAAATAGTACAATTTTAATGGAGGTAACCTGTAGGAGCAATCCTTAGTTAACATTTCATTTCTGTTTGATTCAAATCTGTAAACAGAGGACGTCTGAGAGCGGTTGAATCCCCTGAACTCGTCAGTTTCCTACAGATTATAACATGGATATGGACTATTGAAAAACTATAAGTTGATTTACCCAAATAACAAACGAAGGATATACTTGTTCTCTCGAGATATCTATACAACTTCCAGAGCCTCAGCGTGTAGTAGCGGTGGGACATATTTTTGCAAGGGAAGAGGGGCAGGGGACAGAAAGAAACATAAAACAAAATCATAGCCTGTAAAATCTTAACAAAATAGGCCATCATGTTCATTTTTTTGGATTTTGGTAGGGAGCATCTGCCTCTTCGGCCCCCCTATCTGGCCACCACTGTCAGAGTACTTCCTACAACTTTCCGCTAGCAACAGACTTGGTTTTATGGACTGATATGTTTTTCTCTTGCTTTTCGCAGCATCCACCGATTCGAGCGAGTATTAAAATTGCGGAAACTATTGCTAACTGAGATACCTCGTGCACTGGTGCCGTTCAACATGCAGTCGTGCATTGGAGGGCAGAGGTTCCGCAAAGACGCCTACAATCGAACTTTGATTGCGATCAACGTAATCGGTTTTATATTGTCGATGTACGCCTATCACGTAAGCGTTTCTAAAAAATCGGAAGCCAGCTACCGAGCATTATGCGACATATCAGAAACAATGAGTTGCTCGAGAGTACTCACATCAGCGTAAGTACTCGCCTCTTATTACACACTAGCTTTTATGATACGTAGCATGCACGTCCTTACTTTTAACAACCGATTCACTAGTGGCCCTTGAGGAGCTGCTTAAGTGGTGATTCGTGTGTCATACAGCGAGTCGAGTTCGGTTGTTCACGAAGCTACACTCGTTTTCATAATAACTGGAAACGACTGTATAGTATAATGTTCACGAACTGGCCAACTGAGAACGTAAGTAACCTTATCTCACTCGAATTAGAGGTAACGCCGAGTACAATGAGATGGAAAGAGGGAACGGACCTGTTCTTCGCATCTGACAGACAGACGGGCTTCTCAAATTCAGATAGTTCTGCGTATGTAACGCCTTCAAAAAATCCTCAGACACGAATATAACTACAAATACTGACAACTACGGCAACCTGAGAAATCTTACCTGTGAGTTTGAGGGTAAATAATTTCATTTTTTAAATAGCTGGCCGTGATAAGATACCATGTCTGAATAAATATTAAAGCTCGAGTGTTATTTCAAGGTTTCCTTTGTATGGGAGTTACTTCCAACTTTCAGAATAAGTAGAGACTTTGCATTTTCGATCTTATCACGGCACGTTTTATCAACCGTTGTAGCTTCATTTGATTAACAGATTACTATAAAGAAATTGCTCGATGTTCCGGAAATTTTATTGAATTTCACAGATAAGGTATGGATAACTGAGCAGGGGGAGGGGCTTAACGTTGATTACGCATAAAACTTCACTTTTTTGCTTCAGCTAAGTACAAATATATACGGATGGAAAATTTTTCGGCAAATACTTTTCGTATAAATGTCCAAGAATTACCCTGAGAAGATCAAAAATAAAAGTGTTTTAGGAAATTATGAACGATTCAAGTTCTTTGTTTATTTAAACATTAGCATAACTGATTGTTTCAGTTTATGGGACCTATTAGAAAGGAAAAAAGAAATGTCTGCTGAGGATTGTGGAGCCGCTCTCTTTTTCAGGAGCGTCGCTAACATAGCGCATCCCATATAGCAATTCAAACTCCAGTTCTGATTCCTTCTCTTGTAAGTTTTCAGAGCTTCGACACTTTGGCTCTGAACTGAAATGGAGACTCTAAAATTCCTCTTGCTTCTGACTCTTAATACAGCTTGGATCTTGTTTCCAGAAGCGCCTCTCATACTGCAGCTCTAAGAACGTGAACTGCAGCTCCGACTATGACCCATGCTGGCTCTGAACTGAAACGGAGACTTTAAAATTCCTCTTGTTTCTGACTCTTAATATAGCTTGCATCATTTTCCCAGAAGCGCCTCTCATATTGCACCTCTTAAAACGTGAACTGCAGCTTCGACTCTGACCCATGTCGGTTTTCAGGACCAAGGCTTTGGCGAGAAATTTTGAAGGCTCTTAAGACACCTCACGGCTCTGACGTTGGTTCCCACGGTACAGCCCTGTATTTCCTTCTCTATGGGTTGAAAACTTATCCTCGCGGTAGGTCCTCAGTCTCTGGATAAAAAACCTGGCTTCTGCTGCAGCCTTCTGAGAAAGGAAAACCATAATGTCAGACTGATCAAGTTGCGAGACAACTAGGCAAACAGATTACCAGAACTTCGCGTAAAAGTTGTAAGCTTTTTACTCTAATTATGCCGATACTTTGGCAGAATTATTTAATTTTTTGAGGCATATTACGCTGAAATTTTTCACACAATTCGAGGTTTTTTTAAATGCAATTTTCGCGGGGATTTCGTGTGAAATTTGCCCATTTTCTTTAAGGAATAACTTGAAAATTCTGCATTAGATCTGTAATACGTCAAAAGTTGGCGTAAAATTAAAAAGTTTTTTACGCGGATTCAAGTCGAAATTGTTCATATTTTCCTTTAAATTTAACAACCCAAATTCACGTTAAAATTTTTCATATTTTTTTTTAGCGCTGAAAATGAGAATTTAAGCTAAAATTGTGTACGCAAAAATTGTAGATAATTATACATAAATTTACGTTCAATTTGGCATAAAATTTATTAGTTTTATTTCCGAAAATTTACGTCATAACTTTCAGATATTTTGCAATTTTTATATAAAATTTCGGAGTTTCGTTTAAAAATGGTAAATTATTCAACCTAAATTTACAGTAATATATTGAATGAATTATGTTCGTCACCTAAAATTTTGGTGTAATCTTGCTTACCAATTTGTAACTGTTGTAAATTTTGCATAACTTATGTAAATTCTTTGATGAAATTTCGGAAGAAATTTTGGTTAAAAATGTTCGACTTAAATTTTGTAAAAAAATTTCGCCGTAAAATTTCGGCGAAGAAATTTGTAGCGTAAGTTCTTTGCATACATTCGTCTCAAATCCATGTAAGATAAATTACCATCAGAGTGGCCACTTCTCTTCAATTATGAAGATCCCTGACTTTCCCTGATTTCCGGGCCGTGCAGAGGAAATCCGGGCCCTGGGGAGGGATGTAAAAAGTAG